>CM060313.1:47244555-47249555 GCA_030674185.1 Monoplex corrugatus
GACAAAGACTAGTTGGCCAAAAATTTGCGTCTGTCTTGTTTTGTTATACTAAATACATGTTCTGATTCGATTTTCGTGTTTTTCTGGTTCCTGTTTGTTTGAATGTTGGCAGTCACATTTGTTTTGGGTTTTGGATTTTGGGTTGAGAAAAGATATTGGAGGGAATGCTTGGGGTTGGGGCTTTGCCTCTTCAACCCCTAACCCCCCCCCCCCCCTGCCCAGCAAACCACTTGATGTAGGGGTCAGCGTAAGGGTTAAAAGTTAAGGTTAATATCTGAGTTATGGTTATGGCTAGAGTCAGGATTAGAACTGGTGTTAGGAAGGTCGGAATTAAGGGTTATGGTCTGAGTTGGTGTTATGGCTGGAGTGGGAATTAGGATTGGGGTAGGAAAGGTATTAAAAGGTCAAAAGTTTGGGTTAAGTTTCGAGTTAGGGTTATGGCTAGAGTTGGAATTGTTGTTGGGATTATGAGAGTTGAGCGCAAGTGTGTCTGTCTCTGTACGTGTCTGTGTGTATATGTCTCTCACTATTTGTCTCTGTATGTTTCACTGTCTCTGTATGTCTATCTGTATGTCTATGTCTCACTAGATCTCTATGTCAGTCTCTGTCTGTTTATCTGTCTGTGTATGTCTCTGTATGTCTAACAATCTGTCTCTGTATGTCTCACTAGATCTCTGTGTCTGTCTCTGTATGTCTGTTTTATCTGTCTGTGTATATCTCACGATTTGTCTCTGTATATTTCACTGTCTCTGTATGTCTCACGACATATATATATCTCTCTCACTCTCTGTCTCTATATGTCTGTCTCTGTCTGTCTGTTTGAGTGCCTATCTCACTCAGTGTGTCTCACATCCCGCATGTGTCTCCGAGTCTTTCTGTCTCTCTATTTGTACATTTGTCTCAGTATGTCTCACTCTGTTTCTCTGTCAGTATGTATGTCTCACTCTCTCTGTCTCACTGTCTGCATGTCTGTCTCTCAGTCTGTAGATCTGTCTCTCTATGGCTCATTCTCTTTCTCTGTCAGGTGTCTGTATGTCTCCCTCTGTCTGTCTGTTTCTGTATGTCTCACTGTATTTCTCTGTCAGCGTGTATGTTTCACTCTGTATATCTCTGTGCATGTCTGTCTGTGAATCTGTCTCAATCTGTCTCCCTATCAACGTATATGTGTCTCAATGTCTCACACTGTTTAACTGTCTGTATATCTGCTGTCTGTGTGTGTGTGTGTGTGTGTGTCCATATCCTCACCCCTCTCCCTCATTACTTACGGCACATGACTGGAGTGAGTCACAGGTGATTAAATGTCACCTCTCTGCTACCTCTGTTTCGTTACTCAACACACACACACACGCACACACACACACACACACACACACACACACACACACCATACGCAGAACACACTACAACACACACACACACACACATACACACACACGTGCGCGCGCGTGCACAACACACTACGACACACACGCGTGCACAACACACTACAAAACACACACACACACTACAACACACACACACACACTACAAGTACAACACACACACACTACAACACACACACACACACTACAACACACACACACAACATACTACAACACACACACACACCACACCATACTACAACACACACATACACACACACTACAACACACATTAATTATGAACCAGAAATCCGCCAATAAACAGTGCTATAGACACTCATCTACATTATTGTCAGTCCCTACCCTGCCCTTGTCAAGGTTGTCTTTTTTTTTTAAACCCTTCCCTCAGTGTTACCATTAACCCTTTGACTCCCTCTATACGCCAGCATCCCGCACTGACTGCCATGCAAAAACTTTACAATTTCACTCCCTCACTTTATCCACTAGCTTCCTGCATGAAGTTGGTGGACAGGGTAAGGGAGCGAAAGGGTTAACTTTTTTGCTGCTGGCTGATAGGGTGCGAGAGTGAAAGGGTTAATGTCACTGCGTACATTACCTCTGGTCTCTGTCAGTGTGCGGCCTCGTTCATTAATTCATCTGTTAATCATTGGCTTTTTGCAGAGCGGCTCTTTTTGTGTGTGTGGCGATGTGTGTATGTGTGTGTGTGTGTGTGTGTGGTGTATGTGTGTGTGTGTGTGTGTGTGTGTGCGTGCGTGAATCTGTATGTGTGTTTGTGTGTGTTGTGTGTGTGTGTGTGTGTGTGTGTGTGTGTGTGTGTGTGTGTGTGTGTGTGTGTGTGTGGTGTGTGTGTGTGACCGTGCACGCGTTTTTTTCAGGGCATATAACCCAATACAACTATAGATTGCAATACCTTCCACATAGTTTCTTGCATCATCAAATACATGTAAACACTTTTGGCATCATCTGTCTTGTCAAACAACAAAAGAACACTGTTCTACATTTACTGATACAGGTAATATCACCGATTTACCGATTTAACGATTGCGAGAGAGACGGGGGGGGGGGGGGGGGGGGGGGAGAGAGGAGAGAGAGAGAGAGAGAGAGAGAGGAGAGAGAGAGAGAGAGAGAGAAGAGACAGAGACAGAGACAGAGGGACAGACAGAAATAGCATATTAATATTACCAACTGAACAACAGCGTCTTAATATCATGTTAATATTATGCCAAACTGTGTGTTCGTGTCGTCTTCACTGATAGATTCCACCGAGCATCAACACCTTTGTGAGACTCAACCTGCCGCCTGCTGTTTTGGCCTTCATCAAATCTTCTGCTTTGTTCATGGATCATGGGGTGAGAGACAAAATGCAGATGGAGGTTACGAGAGGGAGGGAGAGGGAGGGAGGGAGGAAGGGGGAGACATGAGAGCGAGAGCGAGAGCGTGTGTGTGTGTGTGTGTGTGTGTGTGTGTGTGTGTGTGTGTGTGTGTGTTGTGTGTGTGTGTGTGTGTTTTCATGCGTTAGACACTCTCTCTCTGTGCATGTGTTATTGTTGTTGTTGTTCTTGGTGTTGGTGTTGGTGTTGTGTTGGTGGTGGTGGTGTGTGTGTGTGTTCGTGCGTTAGACTCTCTCTCTCTGTGCATGTTGTTGTTGTTGATGGTGGTGGTGGTGGTGGTGGTGTGTGTGTGCGTGCATGCGTGCGTGCGTGCGCGCGCACGTGCACGTGTGTATGTGTGTGTACACATGCGTAAGATTCTCTGTGTGTGTGTGTGTGTGTGTGTGTGTGTGTGTGTGTGTGTGTGTGTGTGTGTGTGTGTGTGTGTGTGTGTGTGTGTGTGTGTCTGTGTCTATGTGTGTCTGTGTATGCGCACGCCCAGTACATGATTTCTACCATCTTAAAAAAAATGACAGAAAGAGACAAGGGAGATGGGGGGTGGGGGTGGGCGCAGGCTGACAAACACACCAAGCCAGTAAGACTTAGCAAGAGAGACAGACAGAGAGGTATCACGAGGAAAGTTACAAAAATAACAACAAAAAACAAACAAACAAACAAAACACAAACATACAAACAAAACAAAACACACACACATAAAAACCAACCCAACAAGACCCTTTCTTTAAAAGCATGACCAAGCAGAAAACACAGCAAGAGTGAACAAGAAGAAACAAAAATCACACAAATCTTTGCAGGAGACCCCCTACCTGCTCCTAGAACATGAAGGGGAAAGTGGGACACTTCATGAATACATTTAAAAAGTCCACCGAACAAGCAAGGACATTACTGTAAGAGCTCCAAGTCTTTTATTAGTGCAGGCCATTCTGTGTATTATACATTCACGTCTTGTTGTCGGGACTGACCCCCCCCCCCCCCCTAATAAATAGATAAATAAATAAGTCAATACAATAAATAAATAAATAAATAAATAAATAAATAAATAAATAAACAAGCAAATAAATAAATAAATAGATAAAAACACAATTCAACAAGATCCCCCCCCCAAAAAAAAAAACAACAACAACAACAACAAACAAACAAAGAAAAATCACTAAAACCCCAAAACAATCAACAACAACAAAACAAACAAGCAAGCAAACAAAAGAGACAACAAAACATACATACAGCATAAAGAACAAAACCAAATTACTACACGTAAGGAATGTCTGTCTGTCTCTTATGGTTGTAACCCACTCGAGAGTTGAACCCTTGCTTTACGATCATGATGCTCTAACCTCTAAGATGGCAGAAATCATGTACTAGGGGTGCGCATACACAGACACACACAGATACACGGGCTGATAAGTTGAACTATCTGGGAACGGTCATTTCACCAGACGGCAGATGCACATCAGAAATAGCCAGCAGAACCGGCCAAGCCAAAACAGCATTCAAGAAGATGAAAAGCATTCTTGCCAACAAATGCCTATCAGTTAACATCAGGAAAAGAGTTCTTGAATGTTACATAGAACCGATATTGTTATACGGTTGTGAGGCGTGGATAGTCAACAAGCAAAGCCAGAACAAGATTGAGGCAGCCGAGATGTGGTTTCTAAGAAGAATGTTGGGAGTTCCATGGACAGCAAAGATAACAAACGAGACAGTCTTCATGGAGGCAGACACAAGACGATCAGTCATAAGGAAGATTAAGAAAAGACAGGCCACATTTATAGGCCATTTTACGAGGAAAGGGAAATTAGAGCACTTGGTCACAATGGGAAAGTTGGCGGGAAAGAAAACATCAGGTAGACCCAGGGAGAAAATATTGGACGGACTTCAGGGATGGCTGAGGACAGAGAGGGTGGAAGATGTGCTTGCAGCAACAAGGGATAGATTCATATGGAGGGCCATGATCGCCAACGCCATGCGGCAGGGCACTTAATAATGATGATGATGCTCTAACCACTGAGTTTTGGTCCTGTTGGCCTGGTTGTTAGACAGCCATGTTCAAAACGCCAGGGTCGCGGGTTTGATCCCCGGGCAGGCCACAGTTGTTTCTTTTTTATCCTTACTACGGGCTGCTCGGTTCTTTTCATACAGCCATGGACTCAGAATCTGTTATCTCAAGTTCAATCCCAGCCTGTAACATTAAAAACTGGCCTGTTGGCTGCCCGTCTTAATGTTTCCA
>CM060313.1:47259555-47262055 GCA_030674185.1 Monoplex corrugatus
CTTTGGCCGGTAAGATAATATCACACTGGTACAGTTCCTCTCCCCTTTGGCCGGTAAGATAATATCACACTGGTACAGTTCCTCTCCCCTTTGGGCGGTAAGACGATATCACACTGGTACAGTTCCTCTCCCCTTTGGCCGGTAAGATAATATCACACTGGTACAGTTCCTCTCCCCTTTGGGCGGTAAGACGATATCACACTGGTACAGTTCCTCTCCCCTTTGGCCGGTAAGATAATATCACACTGGTACAGTTCCTCTCCCCTTTGGCCGGTAAGACGATATCACACTGGCACAGTTCCTCTCCCCTTTGGCCGGTAAGATAATATCACACTGGCACAGTTCTTCTCTCGCCCAGTAAGATGGTATCACTAGTGACACCTTGCCTCGGTGTAAGACACCTTGCCTCGGTGTAAGGTAAATCTTCCTGGATCAACCTGTCTCCCTACAGGTTTTCTACGTGCCACGCGTTTGAATACAAGTTTAACAACACCGTTAGAAAGTCTTGGTTTTACACTGCGATATTACTGAAATAAGGATATGTATATAATCATGTGAGTGGGTGGGCCACCATTCCACTCTATGGGGACACAATGTGTGTGCGTGTGTGCACGCGCGCGTGTGTGTGTGTGTGCGCGCGCGTGTGTGTGTATGTGAGTAAGTGAGTGAGTGAGTGAGTGAGTGAGTGAGTGAGTGAATAAGTGAGTGTGTGGTGTGTGTGTGTGTGTGTGTGTGTGTGTGTGTGTGTGTGTGTGTGTGTGTGTGTGTGTGCGCGCGCGACCATTCCACTCTGTGGGGGCACAATGTGTGTGTGTGTGTGTATGTGTGTGCGCGCGCGCGCGCGTGTGTGTGTGTGTGCCACCATTCTACTCTGTGGGGGCACAATGTGTGTATGTGTGTGTGTGTGTGTGTGTGTGTGTGTGTGTGTGTGTGTGTGTGCGCGCGTGTGTGTGTGTCCCGCGCCACCATTCCACTCTCTGGGGGCGAAATAAGTGTGTGAATGTGAGTGTGTGAGAGAGAGAGAGAGAGAGAGAGAGTGTGTGTGTGTGTGGTGTGTGTGTGTGTGTGTGTGTGTGTGTGTGTGTGTGTGTGTGTGCGTGCGCGCGCGCGCGCGCCACCATTCCACTCTATGGGGGCACAATGTGTGTGCGTGCGTGCGTGTGTGCGTGCATATGTGTCTGTGTTTTCTGATATTTCTCAGCCCACATATGCATGCTGTTTTGTCCACACTGTGCAGGCGTTATGTTGGTGCACAGTCTGCACACTCCATCTCCAGGAAAAAAAAATCTCCACCCTTTATCCACCAGGCGGGAGGTACCCAGGCAAGTTCGAACCCCATACCTTCTGATTGGACATCTGACGTCTTACCCACTTGTCTACCACGCCGATCACGTGTGACAGACAGTCTTTCAATGTAAAATATACAGACACACATTCCTTCAATGTAAAATAAACACACATTCCTTCAATGTAAAATAAACACACATTCCTTCAATGCAAAATAAACACACATTCTTTCAATGCAAAATAAACACACATTCCTTCAATGTAAAATAAACACACATTCCTTCAATGTAAAATAAACACACATTCCTTCAATGTAAAATAAACACACATTCCTTCAATGTAAAATAAACACACATTTTTTCAATACAAAAAATACATACATATTCTGTCAATGTAAAATAAACAGACATTCTGTCAATGTAAAATAAACAGACATATTCTATCAATGTAAAATAGACATTCTGTCAATGTAAAATAAACAGACATATTCTGTCAATGTAAAATAGACATTCTGTCAATGTAAAATAAACACACATTCTGTCAATGTAAAATAAACACATTCCTTCAATGTAAAATAAACAGACAATCTGTCAATGTAAAATAAACAGACACATTCTGTCCATGTATAATAAAACAGACACATTCTTTCAATGTAAAATATACAGACACATTCTGTCAATGTAAAATATACAGACACATTCTGTCAATGTAAAATAAACAGACATTCTGTCAATGTAAAATAAACAGACATTCTGTCAATGCAAAATAAACAAACATTTTGTCAATGTTGTCAATGCAAAATAAACAGACATTCTGTCAATGTAAAATAAACAGACATTCTGTCAATGTAAAAAATACACACACATTCTTTCAATGTAAAATACACAGACACATTCCTTCAATGTAAAGTAAACCTTTTTGGGTCAACCTGCCTTCACGGTCTTTTTCGTGTGCCATGCTGTGGAATACTAAGTAGTTGTTTTTTAAACGTTGCGATACTGTTGAAGCCAATGTAAGTGTGTGAGTGTTGTCAGTGTGAGTGTGTAGGTGGGGGGAGGGGGGCAGGGTGGGGGGTGGGAAGTGGTGGTGGACACTTGCTAGTATGCATGCAACGTAATAGGGTGCGCAAGAGCGCTCGCGTGTGTGTGTTCTTGCACACAAATGAACGAACGTACGTGTTGCGTTGTGGTTGACGTGGCAGTAGTGGTATGCG
>CM060313.1:47267055-47274555 GCA_030674185.1 Monoplex corrugatus
AAAAAAAAAAATTCGTAGAGTAATGACGCCGATTCAAATAGATAGGAAAAAGTGTTCCTAGAAAGTAAAGGAATGTGTGTGTGTGTGGTGTGTGTGTGTGTGTGTGTGTGTGTGTGTGTGTGTGTGTGTGTGTGTGAGAGAGAGAGAGAGAGAGAGAGTATGTGTGTGTTGGTTTTGTGTGTGTGTGTGTGTGTGTGTGTGTGTGTGTGTGTGTGTGTGTGTGTGTGTGTGTGTGTGTGTGTGTGTGTGTGTGTGTGCGTTCGCTGAAAAGTTGTGTGTGTGTGTGTGTCTGTTCGCTGAAAAGTTTTGTTTGTTTGCTTACTTGTTTAAGACTACGCGTTGCAGCCAAGCCCACAAAAATTGAAATTGGAAGCAGCAAAATGATTGTGCACAATTTGTAAAGATCAGTCAGAAGATTACCGTTACCTAAACAAGCCGAATAACAGAAGGAAGACTCGCACAAAATGACAATTATAACATTTATCATACCAAAAGCAGCGCCCCTCCTTCTACACAACACACACGCACGCACGCTCGCACGTACAGACTTGCTGCGTCTGCAGTCCAAGGACAGCAAGCACACACACACACACACACACACACACACACTCACACACACTTACACACACACACACGTACACACACACATTCTGCTGTGTCTGCAGTCCAAGGACAGAACACAGACAGAGACACAGAGACACAGAGAAACACACACACACACACACACACACACACACACACACACACACACACACACACACACACACACACACACACACACAGGTACAAACAGGCACAGACACACAGAAACATGCATGCACACATACACACAAACACACATACAGACACACACACAGGCACACATATACAGACACACACATACATACACACACACACACACACACACACACACACACACACACACACACACACACACACACCACACACACACACACTTTTTACTATGTCTACAGTTCAAGGACAGACTGTCGGCGTCTACATTTACGGCTGATAATATGTCTTCGGCAATTATGTCAACATGGCACATAAGTAGTCGGTCACGTAGAACGCTGAGACACTCAAACCCCTATTACAATACGTTCCCTTGAAGGAACCGCACTGCCTGCATACATACAGACAATATCTCGGACTTCTTAAAACACGCACAACTGGCAGCGCTACTACCACCCGTTTACTTCTTTCCAATACGGGCGTGAATAAAACATATGTATGTAAATATGTTGCCGTCTGAAATGGTTGCGTATTAAAATACATGTCTGGATTTACTTTTCTTCTTCTTTTTTTTTTTTTTTGAACGTGATGTTGTAATATTAAAAATGACCAAGGAGTTACTAGTACATACGCAGACTGTGATATTTTTTCTTACACACCCATAAAATGTATACATGATGCTGAATATACACATGATGCTAACAGACAATATTGACAAAACTATATACATATGATGCTAACAGATACACTGACAAAACTATATACACATGATGCTAACAGATACACTGACAAAACTATATACACATGATGCTAACAGATACACTGACAAAACTATATACATATGATGCTAACAGATACACTGACAAAACTATATACACATGATGCTAACAGATACACTGACAAAACTATATACACATGATGCTAACAGATACACTGACAAAACTATATACACATGATGCTAACAGATACACTGACAAAACTATATATACACATGATGCTAACAGATACACTGACAAAATTATACATATATGATGCTAACAGATACACTGACAAAACTATATACATATGATGCTAACAGATACACTGACAAAACTATATACACATGATGCTAACAGATACACTGACAAAACTATATACACATGATGCTAACAGATACACTGACAAAACTATATACACATGATGCTAACAGATACACTGACAAAACTATATACACATGATGCTAACAGATACACTGACAAAACTATATACACATGATGCTAACAGATACACTGACAAAACTATATACACATGATGCTAACAGATACACTGACAAAACTATATATATAATGATGCTAACAGATACACTGACAAAACTATATACACATGATGCTAACAGATACACTGACAAAACTATATACACATGATACTAACAGATACACTGACAAAACTATATATATATGATGCTAACAGATACACTGACAAAACTATATACACATGATGCTAACAGATACACTGACAAAACTATATACACATGATGTAACAGATACACTGACAAAACTATATACACATGATGCTAACAGATACACTGACAAAACTATATACACATGATGCTAACAGATACACTGACAAAACTATATACACATGATGCTAACAGATACACTGACAAAACTATATACACATGATGCTAACAGATACACTGACAAAACTATATACACATGATGCTAACAGATACACTGACAAAATTATATATATATGATGCTAACAGACAACACTGACAAAATTATTTAAACACACACACACACACACACACACACACACACACACACACACACACACACACACACACACACATCTATATATCTATACATACATACACATATCCTATCCATCTATCCATCTATCTATATATATATATCACAAAATTGTACATACATGATACTAACAGACAACACTCACAAAATTATACATACATGATGCTAACACAATACACTCACAAAATTATATACATGATGCTAACAGACTACACTCACAAATTTATACATACATGATGCTAACACACTACACTCACAAAATTGTATACATGATGCTAACAGACTACACTCACAAAATTATATACATAATGCTAATAGACTACACTCACAAAATTATTTTTTTTCATACATACATCATGTTAATAGACAACATTCACAAAATTATACATACATGATGTTAACAGACTACACTCACAAAACTATATATACATGATGTTAACAGACTACACTCACAAAACTATATATACATGATGTTAACAGACTACACTCACAAAACTATATATACATGATGTTAACAGACTACACTCACAAAATGATATATACGTGATGTTAACAGACTACACTCACAAAACTATATATACATGATGTTAACAGACAACATTCACAAAATTATATATACATGATGTTAACAGACTACACTCACAAAATTATATATACATGATGTTAATAGACTACACTCACAAAACTATATATACATGAACTAACAGAAGTCCTACACTTACAAAATTACATATACATGATGCTAACAGACTACACTCACAAAAGTATATGATTCTGACAGGCATTTGTTGGTAAGAACGCTTTTCATTTTATTGAATGCTGTTTTAGTTTGGCCGATTCTGCTGGCTATTTCTGATGCCTATCAATTAACATCAGGAAGAGAGATCTTCAGTGTTGTACAGAACCGATACTGTTGTACGGATGTGAAGCGTGGACAGTCAACATGCAAAGTCAGAACAAGGTTGAGGCAGCTGAAATGTGATTTCTAAGAAGAACGTTAAGAATTCCACGGACAGCCAAGAGAACAAACAAGACAGTATTGAAGGAGGCAGATACAAAAACAACATTAATGAACAAGATTAGGAAAAGATGAGCAATATTTACAAGACGTTTTTACGAAGCAAGAGAAATTAGAGCACCTGGTCACAACAGAAAAGCTGGAGGGAAAAAGAGCACAAGGTAGACCCAGGGAGAAAAAAAATTGGACGGACTTGCAGAGTGATTGAGCACAGAGAGGGTGGGAGATGTACTTGCAGCGACGAGGGATAGATTCGTAATGTGGCCCATGATCGCCAACGCCAGGAGGCAGCGCCGATGATGATGATGATGAGTGATGATGATGATGATGATGGTGATGATGATGATAACAGACTACACTCACAAAATTATATATACCTGATGCTAACAGACTAAAAGTTCATATGGACAGCTATAAACATGATGATGATGATGATGATGATGATGATGACGACGATGATGATGATAACAGACTACACTCACAAAATTATATTATATATATATATATATATATATATATATATATATATATATATAGACTCTATACCTGATGCTAACTGACTAACACTGTTCATGCGGACAGCTAGGCCTATAAACAGTAAACCCACAAACAAACAAAAACCGACTCGTGTGACAACTTGAACCCGTCCTCACCAATTCGCTCTGCCAGCGGGGCCGGCGCTGTGAAAGTCCCACAACTTGCTCTCCAACTTGGAACAGTGACAACAGAAATCTCGGTCGGCAACTGTCGACGAGCCCAGTCAACAAGTCACTAGCGGGCCATGACGTTCCAAAACAAACCCCAATCGTCTGCCTGCCTTGCCTGTCGTGTGGGACCAAACCTCCTTTCACACAAACCCCGGGAACTGTTTGTTATCACAGGTTACGGCTGGCCGCCACACACTGCCACGCTTCGTTAGGCAAGTCAGTCAGCCAGTGCCACAGGCTACCGATGCCCACCGGCGAAAGAGCGACAAAACGGTCAAGCCATCTATCATGCTAACCGGTCCTTTAAGAAAACAAACGAGACAGTCTTGATGGAGGCAGACACAAGAAGATCATTCATAACGAAGATTAGGAAAAGACAGGCAACATTTATAGGCCATTTTATGAGGAAAGGGGAACTGGAGCACCTGGTCAAAACGGGAAAGCTGGAGGAAAGAGAGCACCAGGTAGACCCAAGGAAAAAATATTGGACGGACTTGCAGAGTGGCTGAGGACAGAGAGGGTGAAGATGTGCTTGCGGCGACAAAGGACAGATGCATATGGAGGGCCATGATCACCAACGCCATATGGCAAGGCACTTGATGATGATGAAGATGAACCGGTCTTTAGATTTAAAAAAAAAAAAATCCAGATTTGTACTTTTTGATGTCAATGTGATCTTAACCATTTGACTCCCGCACCCTGTCCACCATGCTATCGAAGCAAAAACTTAACCCTTTGACTCCCTCATCCTATCCACCAGCTTCCAGCAGGATACTAACAGACTACACTGGCTTAATTACATATACATATTACTAACAGACTACATTGACAAAATTATATAGACATGACGCTAACAGACTATATACTGCAGGAAGCTGGTGGATAGTGTGAGGGAGTCAAACGGTTAAGTCTTTGCAGTTGATGGATAGGGTGCGGGGGTCAAAGGGTTAAAGAAGCTTATGTTGAAGTAATCCTTGACTTACAACGAGGACAGTTGTAATGAAAAACATTCTTTTCAAACTTCCATAAGTTCATGAGAAAGTGCAGTTCACACATCGTTTTTAAAAAGGAGAAAAAAAAGTTGACCCGAGGCACGTTTTTGGACCTTGATCTTTACATTTTGTTCTCCGAACTTAGGCATTTGTAGTGCTTCAATGGTCAACAACCTTGACCAAAAATTAGTAAAGAAACGGTTTCGAAATTCTTGCAAACAATCTGTGAAATTCTTGCGGAAATAGCTGCGAAATTCTCACGAATACATTTTTTTAAAAAATGGTGGAGATTAAACAAAACAGCACAGCCATCTTAACAAGATAGTAGATCCATTTTTGCCGCGATGTTGAAACATATCCATCCATAACCAGCCGAGAAATATCCTTGTCTCATGCACAGAACACACACACACACACACACACACACACACACACACACACACACACACACACACACACACACACACACAGACGAGAGAGAGGCAGACAGACAGACAGACTGACACAGACGCAGAGAGAGACAGAGAGTTAGTGAGAGAATATATGTGTATGTTTGGTGTGTGTGAAAGAGAGAGGGAGGGACAGAGACAGAGACAGAGAGAATGTGAAACAGAGCGAGTGAATGAGACAGACAGACAGACACACACACACACAGGGAGAGAGAGAGAGAGAGAGAGGAGAGAGAGAGAGAGAGAGAGAGAGAGAGAGAGAGAATGCGGATGCAGATGATTTATTCATATTAAGGACATTGCCCCTAATGAAGGGGTGCGGCATACAAGACATATCGAACATGCATTTCATGTACACACAACATACAACATAATTATATAACACAAAAAGTTACGATATCAAAGTTGATCGTAGGTTAAATGCTTTAAATAAGTAAATTTATAAATTATTGACAGTAGTTTCTTTTGTTGATGTCAAAAGCAGACATAGTCGAAACTGACTAGAGAGAGAGAGAGAGAGAGAGAGAGAGAGAGAGAGAGAGAGAGAGAGAGAGGAGAGAGAGAGAGAGAGACAGACAGACAGACAGACAGATAGACAGAGAAGAGAGAGAGAGAGGGAGAGAGAGAGACAGATAGACAAAGAGAGACAGAGAGAGAGAAAATGAGATAGAATGTGAGAATGAGTGAGAAAGAGAGAGAGAGAGAGAGAGAGAGAGAGGAGAGAGAGAGTGATGTGATAGAGAGAGAGGAGAGAGAGAGAGAAAGAGACGGAGAGGGAAGGAAGGAGAGACAGGGAGAGCTAGCGGCGCGCGCGCACACACCACACACACAAACAATCACACACATCGAGCTGCAACAATCTCCTCCCACCCACAGTCATCTCTCCCTTTCCGCCCTAAAGCAGGCCACATCGCTGTTCGATATGATCGCCAGTCCCAAATCAATGGAACCTCAGAAACACAGCACAGGGCAGTTAAGTGTTGGGACCTATCCAAACAGACCCATTACTCCAGGTCCATCAGTGCCGATATCAACACTACACACACCCTTCCCTGCTATTCTCCTTTATGTACCGCCCCCATTCAGTTTGCATGACGGCCCATTGTTGCTGTTGTGGGCACGAATTAAGCACTATCCCTCGTCAGACTTTCCCGTGGGCAAGTTTTTTTTTTTTTTTTTTTTTTTAAAAGTAGATCTAGTATCCTAGTTGTCGACATCACGGGGTTTTTCAAGATGTTAAACCGCGGTATCTAAGCTGTCAACATCACAGCGTTTCCAAGATGTTAACATCACAGTGGTATCCAAGATGTTAACACCACAGTGGTATCCAAGATGTTAACATCACTGTGGTATCGAAGTCACTAACACAATGGCGCTATCCTGTACATTAAACCTTCGTGCTATCCATACTGTTAACATCATGGTGGTATCCAAATTGTTAATGTCATGGTGATGTCCAGATTGTTAACGTCATGGTGGTATCCAAGATGTTAACATCACAACGATATCCCGGATGCTGACATCATAGGGGTATCCAAGATATTCACACCACTGTGTTGTCCAGGTTGTTAACATCACAGCTGTATCCAAGATGTCAACATCACGGTGGTATCCAAGATGTTGATATCATGGTGGTATGCCAACATGTTATTGAGCATCATGGCGGCGTCCAAGATGTTAACATTATGGGGGTATCCCAGATATTAACACCGCTGTGTTGTCCAGATTGTTAACATCACAGCTGTATCCAAGACATCAATATCATAACGGTCTATCAAGATGTTGACATCACGGTGATATCCAAGACGCTAA
>CM060313.1:47279555-47314555 GCA_030674185.1 Monoplex corrugatus
ACCTATCTAAACATATAAATTCACACAAACACACACTATCTAAACATATAAATCACACAAACACACCTATCTAAACATATAAATTCACACACAACATAAACTAAACACACACCTATCTAAACATATAAATTACACACAACCTTCTAAAATAAATTCACACACCTATCTAAACATATAAATTCACACAACACACACCTATCTAAACATATAAATTCACACAAACACACCTATCTAAACATATAAATTCACACAAACACACCTATCTAAACATATAAATTCACACAAACACACCTATCTAAACATATAAATTCACACAAACACACCTTCTAAACATATAAATTCACACAAACACACCTATCTAAACATATAAATTCACACACACACCTATCTAAACATATAAATTCACACAACACACCTATCTAAACATATAAATTCACACAAACACACCTATCTAAACATATAAATTCACACAAACACACCCTATCTAAACATATAAATTCACACAAACACCCCTATCTAAACATATAAATTCACACAAACACACCTATCTAAACATATAAATTCACACAAACACACCCTATCTAAACATATAAATCCACACAAACACACCCTATCTAAACATATAAATCCAAACAAACAAACCTACCTAGCAGAGGAAACGGACTTTTGTGTGTATGGCCGTTCTTTATCCGCCGTTAAAGGCAGTCATACTCCGTCTTCGAGAAACTAAGAGGAGAATTTGGACAGAACACAGGCGAATGATCTGGAAGGCAGAAATAAGAAAGAGTCTTGTGAGGAAAAAAACAAAACAAAAAAACAGCATGACAGGAAAGAGGAACCCCTAACTACCTAGAAGCATATTGTATGTATTTCTCTCCTCTCTCATAGTTGTGTGTAGGGTAGTTGCAGAGTATAAAGGTAGGCTTGGGCGCTCCTTTTTTGAGGAGTGTTCTGAGCTTGCTGTTTTTGTACTTTGTATCTGCTTCTATGATAGCTGAATGGGTAGCGTAAGCTGTGTTAGATTTGAGAAGTTCTATACAACATGGGAGATAATTCTCAAGAGTTGTGTCCTTTGATTATACCTACAAGCAAACAAGATACCTACTATGAGTCCGAGACAGGAGTAGGGCCTTAAGTTAAGTTAACCCTTTGACCCCCGCACCCTATACACCAACTTCAGAAACTTAACCCTTTGATTTCCTCACCCTATCCACCAACTTCCTGCAGGATGCTGGTGGACTGGGTGAGGGAATCGAAGGGTTCAGGTTTTAATTTTACTAGCATGGTTGACAATGCAGGATGCTGGTGGACAGGGTGCGGGAGTCCAACGGTTAATTCTGCATCCGCAGCATCCCACTGCAGGAGAGGGCAGTGCTCATCTCCTCTCCACTACTGCTGCATTATCTTCCCCAACTCTGAACAGGGTTGTCTACCCATTAATGGTGGGGTGAACACTGAGCACACTTTCTTTTCATTCTCGTCCTCGGTCAGATTGGAAATGATGCCAGTCAGACTGGAAAGTGGAAGTTCTGCCTCTACATCAACCAAGTCATATGAACAGACAGACTGACAGGCATACTGGCAGGGCAGACAAACAAACATGCGTTTACTCGTTATAAAACGAGGGTTACCTACCAGAATGGCACATCCCGAAAGGAATAAAGAAGGCGGGACAGTATTTATACAACTATTATGTCTTGTAGCAACAGAGGACCAAGCCTACTTTCGCTTTCAAAGCGCACATGGACTTCTATAGTGTTACACAAATCTTGTCTGAAACAAAACAAACAAACAAACAAACAAAATAAAAAGAAAACATCGGCAACTCGTCCTCAGTTCAAGTTTGAATGTCTTTCGCTCCTTTATTTGTCCATTCTTTCTTTATTTGTTCATTCATTTAGTCAGTCAGTCATTCAGCCAGTCAGCCAGCCAGCCAGCCAGTCAGTCAGACAGCCAGCCAGTCACTCAGTCAGACAGCCAGTCAGTCAGTCAGCCAGCCAACCAGCCAGTCAGTCAGCCAGCCAGCCAGTCAGACAGACAGCCAGCCAGTCAGTCAGTCAGCCAGCCAACCAGCCAGTCAGCCAGCCAGCCAACCAGCCAGTCAGCCAGTCAGCCAGCCAGCCAGTCAGCCAGCCAGCTAGTCACTCAGTCAGCCAGCCAACCAGCCAGTCAGCCAGTCAGCCAGCCAGCCAGTCAGACAGACAGCCAGTCACTCAGTCAGCCAGCCAGTCAGTCAGAAAGACAGCCAGTCAGTCAGTCAGTCAGTCAGTCAGTCAGAAAGACAGCCAGTCAGTTAGTCACAGCCAGTCAGTCAGCCAGCCAGTCAGTTAGACAGACAGTCAGTCAGTCAGTCACTATTTATTTAGTCAGTCAGTCAGTCAGTCACTCATTTAGTTAAAGAGTTACTCATTCATTTACGTCCTTCTTCCTTCTCAATTGGATTTAAACTTTATATTAAAGTCATTCGTGTTCAGTCCAAGGCAGTGTATCCCGTCGTTAGGGTATAAAAGCGGCCAGGATCGGTCAGCGACCAGCAGCTCGCAGGGCGACATTGCCTCTTCTTGACAACCAAGTAAATCACAAGAAACATGTGTCCGGGGGGGGGTGGGGTGGCAGAGAGAAAGGGGGAGAGAGAGAAAGAAAGGAGGAGAAAGGGGGAGAGAAAGAAGGGAAGGGGAGGAGAGGGGGAGAGCGACAGACAGAGCGACAGACAGACAGACAGAGAGAGAGAGAGAAGGAGGAAGAGGAAGAAGGAGGAGGGGAGAGAGAGAGAGAGGCAGACAGACAGATAGAGACAGAGAGACAAAGACAGAGAACGCCTCAGACATCAGATCACTTTACAACTCGTGGTTAATGGCATAAGGTCCCAATGTGCTTTGTCTTACTGCTAGTCCTTGCTACTCTACACACACAATGTAAGCATATTAAAACAACAACAACAACAACAACAACAACAACAGACGAACCATAACACATACAACGGGAAACAACTTAGAGAGAGGCAGAAAGAAGAAAAGAAAGAGGGAGGTGTGTGTGGGGGGGGGGGGGGGGAGGGGCGGGAGAGCGGGAAATGAGATGGAGAAAGGAGGGGGGGGGTACAAAGCAGGGATGAAAGGTGGTGATACAGAACACTGGTTGACCTTTTGATGAAGACGTTGTAACCTGTTCACAAGGCACAGGAGCCCGCTCGGGGTTGTTTGTTTCCCCTTAGATCTAGAGAAACATCTGTGCGCCAGGAGATTGCTTGAATTCCATATGGAAACATCCGTGCGCTATATACATATATGAGACTGCCTGACTTCGATATGCGCTCCACTTAAACTTCTTTCTTCTGAGAGATCATTGCACGCAATTATGCACACACACGTACACAAACACACATAAATACATGCACACACGGGAGAAACACATACTGACACATACTAATCTTGGCTACCTGACCTAGGTGGTAATCAGTTTTATAAATTGCACTGACGGCTGTTCAGTATCACTCCTCTACCCCTTGTACATATTCAAACGCTCTCTCTCTCTTTCTCTCTCTCTATCTCTCGTTCGTCATCTCTTAAAGAGAGACAGACAGATAGACAGAGAGACGGACAGACAGGGACAGAGAGAGAGAAAAGGGGGTAGGGGGAGAGAGATATATATATAGACAGAGAAAGTTTCTCTCAACTCATACCACACATTCTCTCTCTCTCTCTCTCTCTCTCTCTCTCTCTCTCTCTCTCTCTCTCTCTCTCTCTCCCCGCCACACACACACACATAACCTAACATCTGGCACCATAAACTGGGAAGCAAGGTCCCGTGTTTTATCGACAAGACAAAAAAAAAAAAAAAAGTCACATGGGACCACACAACCAACAGGCTGTCAATTCACAGACAGGGTGCGTTCGGCCCTCGAGTCAATAACCTTCATGGTTGTCAGCTCTTCCATAGCCAACCCTGGCAGTCTTGCATTATGAAAAGGTGATGAATGCTATTATGCAGAGCACCCGCCCACCCATATGCCTACAATGGGATTTTGAGCTTGCCTCGCGGCATGTGGCAACCCGTCTTTAATTACACATACTATACCGTGGCTCACAAATGCAATAAGCGGCAGCGGTTTGCCAATTCTGCCTCGTAACAATAAAGTCCGAAGGGACAGTAACTCTGAGAGTGTCTACGTCTTGCGCATGCGCAGGTGCTCTTCCTCTTTTCTCGGCAGCCATCTTCCAGCTCGCCTCGTACGCTCTGAGCAGCTAAGTATTTTTCGATTTCGCTACGCGATCGATCGATTGTCGTTGTTGTTTTTGTGTCTTGCCTATGTTTTCGTTTAAGGGAGAAACTTATGTGAAGCGATTGGGTGGCAAAGCGAGGGTTAAGAAGATTTCGTCCGCCGAATTCTCAAACCCACAAAGGGTGGTTCCACCGGTGCACAAACCGCTCTCCTTCAACTTCGTCTCTCCCTTTTACGTCTTCTTTCTTTCACACTATCGACAAGTCATCGCAACCCAGCTACGGTTCGGTTGCGGTGACCACGAGCCCTCAACTCAGCTCCGGCTCAGTTGAATTTTCGGCATTTTACGGCCCTCACACTGCCCGGCACGGTGATCGACTCAACTCCGGTTCTGTCGATTCTGTGCTCGCCCCCTTCGTACAGCTTAACTCCGGTTCTGCTGGTACTGTTTCAGCCTCCATGGCTGATGGGCGCATTGGGCATGGGTCTCCTTCGGGAGGCAAGATGGACCGTAATGTGAGCGGAACCGGCTCACCCCCTGGTTCGCCAGGCGGGACACCCCCTGGTTCGCCAGGTGGGCCAAGGGAGACAACCCCACCCTTACGGGCGTCAGATCGTCGATCCGCCCCGGTTGTCTCCCTTCCTCCCCCACAGCCTGCTGCTGCACCCGCCACAACCTCTCTGTCCCATTCCGGACAGAGCACTTGGGCGCCTTGGCAACTACCAAGCGACCCATGGCGGGCTGCCACATCTCTGTCCCATTCCGGACAGAGCACTTGGGCGCCTTGGCACATGCCTAGCCGCCCCCAGCAGGCTGGCCCTTTGGGCACTGGGGACCGGGCCAGGCCCTACCCTTCATGGGGTCAGGGTCCTGATGCCCCTTGGGCTCAGCCCATGCCGCATCCCATGGCACCGCACATGGTACCGTGGCACCCATCCTTGGGATTTCCCCCGGCCTCGGCCACGGGATGCACGTGGTGGCCCGGCTTTATGCCCGGCGCCCCACCAGCGCAGGACTCACCCTGCCCAGCCCCCCCGGCACCACCCGTGTTGGACACAACACCGGGGCTGCCTCCTGGGGGCTCTGACCCGGGTCCCACAACCGTGGCACCCCGGTCAGACTCTCCGCAGACTCTCGCCCCCTCCATAGGCGGGCCAGAGGACTCGGACTCGGCCTCAGAGGATGAGGCCCCTGCCCACATGGCATTCTGCTTCCAGGATGCCATGGACCGGCTGGCACAACTCACACCGGAGGCGGTGTCCACTGTGCCAGAGCCCAAGGCTCCCAAGCTTGGCTCGGCCGAGCGCCTTTTCAGCGCTCACCCTACCTCAGCCCCACGGGCCTCCTTGCTAAAACAGTCCGACATGGTGGCTGACTGCCTCAGGCAAGCCCAGGACACCGCCAGGGGGAAAGAGGCACAAGATTTCGTTCCAGGATCTGTGCCTGACTTCCCGGGAGCCTTGCCCTTCAGGAAATTCCTGAAGCCGGCACCGCTCCCCTTCCAGCGGAAGCCCTTCATGGCCCATGGGCCTATCCCTGACGCTCCCCTCTCGCTCACACAGGAGAACCTCCTCCTTGTGAACGATCGCTCTCGGGCCCAGCCGCAGCATATCTCCATCACGGAGAAATGCTTGACGGAATGGGAGGAGAACGCGAGACGGGGGCTGGCGGCAACCTCCGCCCTAGACTCATTCTTGGGCGGCCTAGGGGAAGCCCTGAAGGACCCCAACCAGCAGTCCTTCACGCTCCGCCAGGCGCCTGACCAGGCAACCATCGTGGCCTTTATCCAGGCCATGGCGCAGGGGCTCAGATCCGTGGCCGAATCGCAAGCACGCACGTATCTGAACGCCGTCATGGCGAGGCGGGATGCCATTCTCGCGGCATCCTCGGTTGCCACCTCACCGTCGGCAAGGGCCTCCTTGCGCGCGGTGCCCATCCAGCCGGGCTCCCTCTTCGGGAACCATGTTCAGGCCGTCCTGAAGCACCAGGCGGACATAAAAAGGGACCTCGCCCTCCATTCGAGGCCCTCTCGCCCTGCCGTGAAGCGCCCGGCTCCAGCGGCCTACCCGCCAAACAGGCCCACCCACACCAAGTTTCGGGCCGATCCCAGGCCCCAAGGGCACAGGAGACCGCAACAGCATTCGGGCAGGCCGGTGGCCCGGCCTAAGGCCCGCAGGCCGGCTCCCTCTCAGCCGGCCAACCCCCAATGACTCACCCCCGGCCTGAGGCCATCACCCCCCACGGGCGATCCTGTGGGCAGTCTCTCCAGACACATCGACGCGTGGGAGAGGCTGCCCGCCAGCCCGTGGGCCCTGCGGGTGATCAGGTCGGGGTTCCGCCTTCCTTGGGGCCCAAGGAAGGCTCCTCTCACGCTCTCTCCCCCTGCTTTCGCACTTCCTCAAGATCGCTCGGCCTCGCAGGCCCTGGATCAGGAGGTTCTTTCGATGTTAGCCAAGGGGGCTACGGAGGAAGTTTCCTTCGCTGCGTCCCCGGGATTCTATGGACGCATCTTTGTGGTCCCCAAAACTTCGGGGGGCTGGAGGCCCGTCCTGGACCTCTCCTCCCTAAACCGGTTCCTCCGCGTCCTCCATTTCCGTATGGAGACCCCTATGTCCATCCGCGAGGCCTTGCACCCGGGCGACTGGGGGATATCCATCGACCTCAAGGATGCATACTTCCATCTCCTCATTCACCCCAGGGACAGGAAGTACCTCAGATTCGTCTGGAGGAACCGGATCTTCCAATTCAGGGCACTGCCCTTCGGTCTGGCACCCGCCCCTTGGCTCTTCACGAAGGTGGCGAGGGAACTCTGCATGCATGTTCGGGAGAAGGGCATCCGCCTCAAGGCCTATCTAGACGATTGGCTTCTACTCGCCTCCTCCAAAGAACAGTGTGCGCAACAAGCATCCCAGGTCCTGCAACTCTGTCACAACCTGGGCTTTGTCTGCAACGAGGAGAAGTCGGACCTAACTCCCTCCAAACAATTCCAGTTCCTGGGCATGTCCTTCGACACCTCCAAGTGGAGGGTCACCCCGTCTCCCCAGCGCTTACTGCGCCTTCAGGGCCTCTTAGCCCAACTGCTCCCCCAACTCCAAGCGCCAGCAAGGAAGCTGGCCTCCCTACTGGGCCTTATGGAGTCGCTGGCACCCCTAGTGCCACTGGGTCGTCTTCTCAAGCGGCAATTCCAACGCGGCTTCAGGAAGCGTTGGTCACAGTCGCTTCAGCCATGGGACCTCCCGGTCCACCTGGGCCCTTGGTTCATATCAGCAGTGACCAAATGGCGCTCCCAGTCACGCCTGGCCCAGGGAGTCCCCATCACACTGCCCCTCCTCAGGAGCACTTGTTCACGGACGCGTCCACCTCCGGGTGGGGAGCCCATGTCGGCACGCTGACAGCCGCAGGTCGGTGGTCGACCGACCTCATGCCCTGCCACATAAACATGTTGGAACTGGAGGCAGTTTGCCTGGCACTCGGGGAGTTTCTCCCCTTTCTGAAGGGAAAACATGTCCGCATCAACACGGACAACACCACAGTAGCTTGTTACATCAACAAGCAAGGGGGCGCCCGCTCCCACTCCTTGTCTCGGAGAGCGGAACAGCTCCTCATCTGGTGCGAGGAACACTCGATTCAGCTCTCAGCAAAGCATGTCCCGGGGAAGATCAACATACTTGCGGACTCTCTCAGCAGATCCCACATGATTCTTCCATCGGAATGGACACTGGTCCATGCAGTCCTGGAGCCAGTATGGGCAGCATGGTTCAAACCACACGTGGACCTCTTTGCCACCAGGTTCAATCACCGCCTCCCTTTGTACGTCTCTCCAGTTCCGGACCCAGCGGCCTGGGCTGTAGATGCCCTATCCATTCCATGGTCGAACCTCATCGGCTATGCCTTTCCCCCGTTCCCCATTATGGGGAAAGTGCTGAGGAAAGCCAGGGAGGACGCAGCGACATTAATCCTTGTCGCACCCAAATGGCCAGCACAGGCATGGTACCCAGAACTTCTGCACCTGTCCCATGTGCCGCCGCTAAAACTCGCGGTATCGAGCCGCTCCATCCTCCAACCCAGGTCAGGCATTCCGCACGGCAATCCAGACGTTCTAAACCTTCACGCCTGGATGCTGTGCGGGACTCGATGTCTTCATTAGGCCTGTCCCCGGCCGTAATCGGCCTTGTGCAGCAAGCTCACAGGCCGGGCACACAGGGGGTGTACAATGCCCACTGGAATGGCTGGGTCTCTTGGTGCACCTCAAATGAGGTGTCACCCCATTCACCCTCTCGCTTGCAGTTGGCCAACTACCTCGGCTTTCTGTCCACAGAGAAAAAGCTTTCCGCATCCTCAGTGAAGGTCCACAGGGCGGCCATCTGCACCACCATCCGTCAGTTGGGTGGTCCGTCCTTTGAGCACGATCCTCTATTGCGGAATCTCGTCAGAGGGGCTTCTCTCCAGGAAGCCAGGAACCCCCGCCGAACCCCGGCGTGGGATCTCTTTCTCGTCCTCTCATCCCTTAGACTCCCCCCTTACGAACCCATCAGGGAGTGTTCCCTGAAGTTCCTCTCTTTCAAGACGGCCTTTCTCGTCTCTCTCGCATCGGGGAGGCGCTGCAGCGAAGTGCACGCCCTTAGTGGTCTCCCCGGAGATGTTGCTCTCGAACCTGATGGCTCGATGTCTCTCCGCCTACTCCCGGAATTCTTGGCCAAGAACCAGTCTCCAGGTTCTCCTTCGCCGGCCATCCACATCCATCCCCTCACGTCTATCCTCGCTCCGGACGACGAGGATCGCACTCTCTGCCCGGTTCGCGCACTGCGAGCGTACAGAAAGCGGACGAAATCTTCTCGCCAGCAGCGGCGCCACCTTTTTCTCTCTTACAACGAAAACTATAGAAAGGACATTAGACGCACGTCCATCTCTCAATGGCTGAGGGAAGTCATCAAGGCTGCGTATGCCAGGTCGAGCGCCGAGCTAGCTGTCTTCTCCCCAAGGCCCCATGAGATCAGAGCATGGGCTTCTTCGCTGGCAGTCATCCACAATGCCAGCATCCAAAACGTCCTAGACGCCGCGTACTGGCGTTCCCCGGGCACTTTCATCCAGTTCTACCTGCGCGACGTCTCCCGTCTGCGCGAAGATGGGTCCAGGGGTATCGCTTCCGCTGTGGTGGCCCAACACCCCATCTCAGCCACACGCCCTGACTCCTGCCATTCCTCCAGGCGTTAACCAGGTAAGCCCTCCATCCGGGTAGTGCTATTCTGCATTTGTGAGCCACGGTATAGTATGTGTAATTAAAAGGAAATTTTCCTTCTAAAATTACGTTTAATCTAACATACTTACCGTGGCTCACGCAGAGTCCCTCCCGACCTCCCCGCCTTCCTGGTTCCTTCTAGCCACAGTCAGGGTCAAGGTCAAGGTCTCCTCGAAAAGAGGAAGAGCACCTGCGCATGCGCAAGACGTAGACACTCTCAGAGTTACTGTCCCTTCGGACTTTATTGTTACGAGGCAGAATTGGCAAACCGCTGCCGCTTATTGCATTTGTGAGCCACGGTAAGTATGTTAGATTAAACGTAATTTTAGAAGGAAAATTTCCTTTTCTCGCTCCTGCGGCCATCGTCGTCTACATTTGCGGTTCACGGCATGACTAAACGGCCAAGAAGCAACCTGCCGGCTTAATGGTTGTGGGTTCGAATCCCCAGGGTGCGCTACATTAACCCTTTGACTCCCGCACCATATCCTGTAGGAAGCTGGTGGATAGGATGAAGACGTCAAAGGGTTAAGGTTTTGCTTTGCTAGCGTGGTTTTACAACGAAAGATGCGGGTGGACAGGCTGCAGGAATCAAAGGGTTAAAAATGGCCGCCTCACTGTCCCATCTTAACGTTACTGGTGTTCTGATTATAAGTCCCCTTTCCCCCACTTCCCTGGGATGGTTATCCCCGTCGGCCGTATCACCTGAGGTGGGTTGTTGACGTAAAAATTGAACCAAACCAACCAAACCTGTGCCAGTTAACCAGCCAATTCAACAACAACAACAACGAAAAGACTTCTCTATGCTGACACCAGTCTACCCTGTTCTGAATGGGTACTTGGTCGTGTTCAGTGAGGGGGCGGGGGATGGGGGTGGGGGCAAGGATTGGGCAAGATAAGCAGCACAGGAAAAGAGTATGAAACTGCCCTGTAACCCTTTGACTCCCACATCCTGTTCACCAGCATCCTGCATTGCCAACTATGCCAGCAAAGCAAAAACTTAACCCTTTGGTTCCCTCACCCTATCCACAGCTTCCTATAAGCTGGTGGATAGGGTGAGGGAGTCAAAGGGTTAAGTTTTTGCAGTTGGTACATAGGAAACGGGAGTCAAAGGGTTAAAATGGCCAGAGACAGCTGTTTGTCATCCATCACCCACCGATATGATGGTTCCGTCTCTCTGATTAGACAGACAATGGATGCGCCCCGTTCAGGACTCAAGATATGAAACAGCGTCGGATGTGGCTGAACAGGCCGATACTTGAGTGACAGTCCTTGGCACAGCTGACACACATGAAGGCTGATGGCTATGGCTGGGTGGTCGCTGCCGCAGCTTTCCTTCTCTCTCTTTCTGTCCGAACACAGTCGAGTTCGTTTCTCCTCTACAGTGGCGTTGCCTGCACGTACAGCCTGTCGCCAGGCACAGCGATCTGTAGCTGTTTCCAGCTCCCACACTGATATTAGCAGACTTGAGGTCACGTTTGCAAACGTCCCTACATCACAGCAGTGGACGCCCTGTGGGCTGGGACCTCATAGCGAGCTGTCTGTACACGATGTCTTTCGAGATGCCGCATGCAGCTTAGCAGACATGGCCAAGCCAACGCAGTCATCACTCAACGTCTTTAACCATTAGACTCCCGTACCTTATCCACCAACTGCAAAAACTTAACCCTTTGACTCCCTCACCCTATCCACCAGCTTCCTGCAGGAAGCTGGTGGACAGGGTGAGGGAATCAGAGGGTTAAGTTTTTGCTTTGCCAGCATGGTTGACAATGCACGACGGTGATGGACAGGGTGCGGGAGTCAAAGGGTTAGAGTAAAAAGGTTGTCCATACCCCTGAGGTCGTCAAAGAGTGATGCGTTATGAAAACACCACTTTTCTCAGGATAAGCAATATGAAGGCCATACCTATTTCCTCTCCCTTTCTGCTTCACTTTCCCCAACCCCCCAAAGGGATAAGACAGCTCGGCTCAAGTCTGTTACCTGTATGTTTTATCAACTTTTCCAAAGCACAGTGAAGGGATGGATTGTGAGGATGTTTGTTACCACAGCGTGCCTGCCTGTTCCAATCTGTGTATAATCATGATTCTGATCTTGCCTCGTTGTAAATAAAGGGGACAGGGTAACAGGGCTTGCCATTACTTGGAGATCGTAAGGGAATGAGGTGGTAGAGTCTCAACTATTTCAGGGTCAGCATGATGACAGAAATGGCCATCTCTTCCTTGCTGCAGCAGGTCCCCCAACTGTGAAAAGGAGCAGGTATCCATTCAGAGCTAGGTGGACTGGAGACTGTCTGCACATGATGTTTCCGGAGTCACAGTCGAACCTGTGTAGTCAGACTAGAAAAAGGGGGAGCTCTCTATCTACGCCGACCAGGAAGACTAAAAAGGGGGCTTTACACATACGCCAAAAGTACAAACTGAAAAGGGATTATAAAATCTCTCCCTCTACGCCAATCAGGCGAACTGAAAGGAGAATCAGGCAAACTAAAGAGGCTTCTCCCTCCAACAATAAGCAAATTAAAAAAGACAGCTTCTCCCTCTACAACAATAAGGCAAATTAAAAAGACAGGCTTCTCCTCAACAATAAGGCAAACTGAAAAAGACAGGCTTCCCTCTCAACCTAAGGCAATTTAAAAAAAAAGACTAGCTCTCACACGGCAATGAAAAAACAGGCTCCCCAACAACAACCGTCTACAAACTGAAAAGCAGCTTCACACTACACTCCCGGCAAACGAAAAAGGCAGCTCACAACAGAAGGTCCAACTAAACAAAAGGCCCTAATACAAAAACGCTAACTCTCTAAAAGAAGGCTATTTAAAAGACAGTATCCCTCTGAAAAATGAAGGCCCAATACAAAAATAAGGCTCCCTTAAAAAAGAAGGCTTTCACCTAAAAAAAGGCTAATCTGCTACAAACAATTTGCCTCTACAACAATAAGGAACAGAAAGGGAACCCTCTACAACATTCATCAGGCAAAAAATGGCTTCTCTACCTAAAAAGCAAAATGCAACTGAAAATGAAGGTTTTAAGCTCTACACGAAAGGAATAAGCGAAGGCTTTTCCCCTCTCAACAATAACAAACTACAGGACAGTGCTTTCCCTTAACATAGCAATGAAAGACTTCTCTCAAACATAGGCAACTGAAAAGACAGGCTCCTTTAAATAGGCAATAAGAGGTTTCCTCTATGGAACAATATGGCAAGGCCGTCCGTGACAGCCGTTTACTCTCCATTCTCTGCCCTCATCTTCAACCTTTTGGATAAGAGCCCTACCAATTAAAAGGAAAAGAGTTGGACTTAACTTTCGTAGGATCAGCAAAACAAGGGTCCATTGTATCCCCTGTTTACTACCTACACTACGGCACTACCCATTCACAGCGGTAAATCCCCGTGGGATTCAGGCTACTTTCAGGATAACTGTTCCCTTTCTGGAATCGTGAGGGATTTCTTTTCAGGCTCAATTGTTTAAGCGTTCCTTTCTTTCCTCTACAACGTAATTCTGACCTTTCCCATTACACATAAGGCAATAGTAAAAGACTGTTTCTTCGTGACTAACTATAGGAACTGTAATAAGGCATTTTGCCTCTAGCAAGTAAGAATGAGAAAACAATTTTAGCTTAATTATCCCAATTTGATGTTAGATGCTAGGCTTCCCTTAATGTATTAAGGCTGTTTTTTAAATCCGTGCGTTTTGTACGAATGGCACAACGAACAAGGGGGATGTCTTCGCATTACTGGACGAAAGGCAAACTGAAAAATGCAGCTTCCCTTCTTTACATTTTTGCAAACTGAAAAAGAAGGTTCTCCTCAGTTAGCCTGATATGGCTCACGCATCGGCTGGCAAAAAACAACAGGCTTACCCAAAAATAACAAAACTGGGAAAGGAGGCCCCATGCTACAAATATTCAGGCAATTAAAAAACCAGGGGTCACTAAAAAACTGAGGCAAACTCGAAATCCTCAAAAACTAAATGAACTTTCTTACAAAGAAGGCTTTACATCTATCTATTATCATATACTGTTATTAGAAGTTCATCCTTTATAGAACCTTTTGAACGCACGGCTTTCCCTGTACAACATAGCCTTGAATTACAACCCTTCCACCTTCTACAAGAAGCTGAGTGGAAAAGGCGTGGGACATCAGCTGTGAAAATTTAGCATTTAATGACACACAGATGCTGGTGACAGACTATAAGGGAACTAAAAAAGGTTAAATTCTCTAATGTAATTATTATAATTTTTAATCAATAATTTCTCTACACAATGGCAACCTTAAACAGACCGCCAACCCCTCACATAGCAACTGAAAAAGACAGCTTCTCCCTCTACAACAATAAGGCAAACTGAAAAAAGACAGCTTCTCCCTCTACAACAATAAGGCAAACTGAAAAAGACAGGCTTCCCCCTCTACAACAATAAGGCAAACTGAAAAAGACAGGCTTCTCCCTCTACAACAATAAGGCAAACTGAAAAAGACAGGCTTCCCCCTCTACAACAATAAGGCAAACTGAAAAAGACAGCTTCTCCCTCTACAACAATAAGGCAAACTGAAAAAGACAGCTTCTCCCTCTACAACAATAAGGCAAACTGAAAAAGACAGGCTTCTCCCTCTACAACAATAAGGCAAACTGAAAAAGACAGGCTTCTCCCTCTACAACAATAAGGCAAACTGAAAAGGGGAAAGCTCTACATCTACTCCAGTCACGCAAACTGCTATCTCTACGACAACCAGGCAAAAATGTCAACGAACCCACTTATTTTTAAGTACCTGGACACGAGAAGGATCAGCGCTAATCTTTCCTAACAGTCTCACGTACTACATACACTTCCCAGGACAGTCCTTTTCAAGCCTTAAGACGTGTAGGCAATAGAAGTGAAGTTTTTACCGGTCCTTTGGAAGATTTATGCAAGGCCGTGGCCGTGACCGCTCGCGTTTTATCTCTCCATTCTCTCTGCCCTTCATGTCTTTCAACCGCTTTCTTGGATAAAGAATGTCCCATGATCCCGAAGTTAAAGGAAAGGAGGTTGGGGAGGGTGGGACCTAAAACTTTTCGTAGGATCAGCAAAACGAAGGCGGTGTCCATTGTCTATCCTTCGTTGCTTTACCTTCCCTACACTACGAGGACAGGTACCCATTCACAGCTGGGTGGAAATCCCCCGTGGGGATGTCAGGGGCTCTTTCAGTATAAACTGTATCCCCATCTTCTGGAAATTCTGTGCTAGGGATTTCCTCTTTTCTGTCACTCTCTTTGTTTCTGCCTTGTTCCTTTGCTGTCTGTCACTTCTACTTGTCATTTTCTGCCTTATCGTCCATTCACCTGTATGTGTTCAATAGTCTTGCGTACTTTTTCTTAGGATTGATAATTGGGTGCACGTATTAAGTGCATTTTTGGCTCTAGGGAGGTGAGATATGCAGAAAGAATTTTAGGTAATTTATGCCCGTTTTTGTATGTTTTGGTGTCCTTAGCTATGCTTAAATTTGTATTCAGGTGTGTTTTTTAAATCCCTGTGCGATGAATTGGACGGAGTGGTCAACGTCAGGGGCATGTCTTAGATTACGTGTGCGAATGCATTGATATGTGTACTTAATTTTGTTTTCTTTTTTTCAATTGAAGTTTTGTATGTTCTGCAGCAGTTGTAGCCCTGATATGGCTCTACGCATTCGGCTGGGCTTTAAACAACAACAACAATAACAATAACAATAACAATAAAGCTGGGTGGAATGGAGGCCGCATGCACAGAATATTTCTCAGGTCATGACTTGAACCCATGTGGTCAGACTGAAAAAAAGCGTGAGGTCCAACTCCATGTAAATCACGTAAAAACGTAAATGAACCTTCTTCTTCTAAGTCTGTTGTAATCAATATCGTTATTATCATTATACTGTTATTAGAAGTATAATCATTAGTGTTATTGTTAACCCTTTTGACTCCCGCACCCTATTCACCAAATGTAAACACTTCACCCTTTGACTCCCTCACCCTATCCACCAACTTCCTTCAAGAAGCTGGTGGATAGGGTGAGGGAATCAAAGGGTGAAATTTTTGCTTTGCTAGCGTGGTTGACAACACAAGATGCTGGTGGACAGAGTGCGGGAGTCAAAAGGTTAAATGTTGGTAATGGTATTATTATTATTATTATTATTATCATCATTATTATTATTATCATCAATGTTTAACCCTTTGACTCCCGCAACCTGCCCATCATCATCTTGCATTGTAAACCATGCTAGACAAGCAAAAAACAACCCTATGACTCCCTCACCCTGTCCACTAGCTTCCTGCAGGAAGCTGGTGGACAGGATGAGGGAGTCAAAGGGTTGAGTTTTTGCCGTTGGTGGACAGGGTGCGGGAGTCACAAAGGATTAAAACCCAGCCGACTGCTCAGAACCATATCAGGACTACATGTATATAACCATTTCAAACAAAACATGCGCCTGTCTTGTCCTGTTGTATTAAATACGCGTTCTTATTCTTTTTTCGTGTTTTTTCCTGGTTTCAAAACACCAGGGTTCATTTTCTGACCGCGCCCTGCGTCACTGTTGCATCATTTTCCAAAACGACCCACGGTAATTTGACTACAGGGAGTTAATATCCCATTTCCCCCTTGAAGAATCGGCCCCTGCTTTAACTGTTCTGTGGATAAAACTCAAGTTTCAAAGCCCTGGTTTTGTTTGTTTGTTTGGTTTGTTTTTTTTCGTGCACTGCACTGAACTTAGTACGTGATCTTGTTCATGACCGATGTCTGTTGTACCATGAGGTGTTACTCGGTGCATGAAACGATAGTCAAGTTTCAAGGTTCCTTTTTTTCCGTTTTTGTGCACTGCAATGAACCCACTTTTGATCGATGTCCCCTTTACCAAGAAGTTTAACTCAGTGCATTATCCGAAAGGAAACATGGCTGGCTGACGAGACCTTCACCCATCATTGAAAATTGCCGTTTTTAACTACGAGCACAAAGGGTGACGTTGATTGGTCAGCCAATTTCATTTCCGGGAATCACATGGTTTTTCTGGTTCCATTTTCTGCAGAACACAACACCTGTGTTGATTTCTAGTGCTGGAAAACTGAAGTGTCGAAGCATGCAGCCAAAACTCGTTTCTGGTCAAGGAAAACTGAACATCGGGACAGATGTAGCTTAGGTTTTCATTGTGTCTGTCCTTTTCTTTGTTCGCCTCTCTCTCTCTCTCTCTCTCTGTGTCTCTCTCTCTGTGCGTGCGCGCGTGCGTGCGTGCGTGTGTGTGTGTGTGTGTGTGTGTGTGTGTGTGTGTGTGTGTGTTGTGTGTGTGTGTGTGTGTGTGTGTGTGTGTGTGTGTGTGTGTGTGTTGTGAGTGTGTGCGTGCGTGCGCGCACGCGCGAAGGTTTGTCTATCTGTCCCTCCACGAACTAAACTCTGACCCATGAACAATGATTATGAACAAAATTAGAACAAAAACACAGAAAAGACGACAGAAAGCAAGGAAGAAACAAAGTGACAAAAAGACGACATTTCTGGCACAGAATTTCCACAAGATGGGGATACTATTTACAATGACAGAGCCTCTGGCATCCCTATGGGTTTTCTTCCTAAGTGGCTGGGGTCAGAAGGGCTGGCACAGGTCTACTCTGACCTTATCAAGTAGCTCACACAGCTGTGAGGACAGTGCTTTTCAATTCCAAGGATATGTGGGGAACATACGTGAAGCTTTTATGGCCTATTTTCTAGTCATAAATGTACATACATATGGACGGGGCCGTGACCGCTCGCTTTTATCCATCTTTCAACTGCTTTTTCTTTTGATACGTGGAGCTTTCAAGGACTATCAGATCACTATCTCATCGTGTCACCATTCATCATGTCCCATCAATCTCTCCCTGCACTTCTTGCCGATAGTTATCTTCCTCGGTCATACCACCTGAGGTTGGGTGCTGACATAGTAAATATTGGAAATCAACGAAAACGGTGCTGTTTCACACTTACAGCTCTGAAGGAAAACTGGTGTTTCACACTTACAGCTCTCAAGGACAATGGTGGTGTTTCACACTAACAGCTCTGAAGGACAAACAGTGGTGTTTCACACCAACCGCTCTGAAGGATAACAGTGGTATTTCACACTACAGCTCTGAAGGAAAACTGATGTTTCAAACTTACAGCTCTGAAGGAAAACATTGGTGTTTCACACTTACAGCTCTGAAGGAAAACAGTGGTGTTTCACACTTACAGCTCTGAAGGAAAACAGTGGTGTTTCAAACTTACAGCTCTCAAGGAAAACAGTGGTGTTTCACACTTACAGCTCTCAAGGAAAACTGGTGTCTCAAACTTACAGCTCTGAAGGATAACAGCAGTATTTTTACAGCTTTGAAGGGCAATGGTGGTGTTTCACACTTACAGCCCTGAAGGAAAACTGATGTTTCACACTTACAGCTTTGAAGGGCAATGGTGGTGTTTCACACTTACAGCTCTGAAGGAAAACTGATGTTTCACACTTACAGCTCTCAAGGACAATGGTGGTGTTTCACACTTACAGCCCTGAAGGAAAACTGGTGTTTCACACTTACAGCTCTGAAGGAAATGGTGGTGTTTCACACTTACAACTCTGAGAAAAAACAGTGACGTTTCACACCTACAGCTTTGAAGGACAATGGTGGTGTTTCACACTTACAGCTCTGAAGGACAATAGTGGTGTTTCACACTTACAGCTCTGAAGGAAATGGTGGTGTTTCACACTTACAGCTCTGAGAAAAAACTGACGTTTCACACCTACAGCTTTGAAGGACAATGGTGGTGTTTCACACTTACAGCTCTGAAGGACAATAGTGGTGTTTCACACTTACAGCTCTGAAGGAAAACAGTGGTGTTTCACACCTACAGCTCTGAAGGAAAACTGGTGTTTCACACCTACAGCTCTCAAGGACAATGGTGGTGTTTCACACCTACAGCTCTGAAGAAAAACAGTGACATTTCACACCTACAGCTCTCAGACAATGATCGTCTTCACACCTACAGCTCTCAAGGAAAACAGTGTGTTCATACTTACAGCTCTGAAGGACAATAGTGGTGTTTCAACATTACAGCTCTGAAGGAAACCTAGTGGTGTTTTACACTTACAGCTCTGAAGGAAACCTGTGGTGTTTTACACTTACAGCTCTGAAGGACAATAGTGGTGTTTTAGACTTACAGCTCTGAAGGACAATAGTGGTGTTTCACACTTACAGCTCTGAAGGACAATAGTGGTGTTTCACACTTACAGCTATGAAGGAAAACTGTGGTGTTTTACACTTACAGCTCTCAAGGACACTGGTGGTGTTTCACACCTACAGCTCTGAAGAAAAACAGTGATGTTTCAAACTTACAGCTCTCAAGGACACCGATGATGTTTCACACTTACAGCTCTGAAGGAAAACTGTGGCGTTTCACACTTACAGCTCTGAAGGAAAACTGTGGTGTTTCACAACTACAGCTCTCCAGGACAATGGTGGTGTTTCACACCTACAGCTCTCAAGGACAATGGTGGTGTTTCACACCTACAGCTCTCAAGGACACTGGTGGTGTTTCTGACGTACAACTCTGAAGGACATTGGTGACGCCGCATAATGACAACTCTCAACGAAAATGGCAGTTTTTCACACAGATAGCTCTCAAGGACAATGGTGGCGTTTCACAATGCGCGCACGTGTGTGTGTTGTGTGTGTGTGTGTGTGTGTGTGTGTGTGTGTGTGTGTGTGTGTGTGTTGTGGTGTGTTGTGTGTGTGTGTGTCTGTGTGTGTTGTGTGTGTGGTGTGTGTGTGTGTGTGTGGTGTGTGCGTGCGTGCGTGCGTGCGTGCGTGCGTGCGTGCGTGTGTGTGCACGCACGCGAGCGCGTGTGTTAGCGTGAGACAGAGAGAGAGAGAGAGAGTGTGTGTGTGCTTGTGAGTGTGAGTGTGAGTGTGTGTGAGTGTGTGAGTGTATGTAATGTGTGTGTGGTCTCGTTGGGTTTTTCCTTATCATCCTCCATGCCCCAATTCGGATTATAGGACCCATTAAACAACACTCAATGTTTAAAGTGTATGTGTGTATGTGTACGCGTGGGAGTATATGAGTCATTAACTGACACTCTGTGTGTGTCTGTGTGTCCGTGTGTGTGCGTGCGTGTGTGTGTGTGTGTGTGTGTGCGCCGTGCGTGCGTGCTTGTGTGTGTGGTGTGTGTGTTTTGTGTGTGTTGTGTGTGTGTGTGTGTGTGTGTGTGTGTGTTGTGTGTGTGTGTGTGTGTGTGTATGTGTGTGTTTTGCCATGTGTGTGTGTTTTGCCATGTGCGTATGTGTGTGTGTGTTTGTGTGTGTGTTTTGCCATGTATGTGTGTGTGTGCGTGCGTGCGTGCGTGTGTGTGAGTGTTGTGTGTGCACGTGTTGTGTGTGTGCACGTGTGTGTGTGTGTGTGAGTGTGTGTGTGTGTGTGTGTGTGTGTGTGTGTACGCTGGGTGTGCATGTTTATCCATGGCAAATGTCAACTCAGAAGTGATTTCCTAGGTCGCTTTACCCCAAAACTACCAACACCTGTGACAGATAATTTGAGAGGGCAGGGAGAAAGGGAAGGGGGGGGGGGGAGACACACAGAGAGAGAGAGAGAGAGAGAGAGAGAGAGACACAGACAGACAGACAGATAGATAAAATATATATATATTATATATATATATATATATATATATAGAGAGAGAGAGAGAGAGAGAGAGAGAGAGAGAGACAAAGACAGACAGACAGACAGACATACAGCCACGAACGCTTTTCAATGTGTATGCGTGTGTGTGTGTGTGTGTGTGTGTGTGTGTGTGTGTGTGTGTGTGTGTGTTGTGTGGCGCGCGCGCGCGCGGGCGTACATATGTGTGAATGTGTTTGTGTGCGTGTGTGTATGAATGTGAGTGTGTGTGTATGTGTGCGAGTGCATGTGCATATTCTTGTGAGTGTGAGCATGTGTGAATGTATCTGTATGTGTACATGAACGGGTATTCTTGTGTGCTCGTATGCATGCTTGTGCGTGTGTGCGCGTACGTGTGTGGGTGTGTTTGACATGGCCATACCACCACCATCACCACCACCAACAATGACGACGACGACAATTTAAACGAGGGCAAAATACATATTTTGTCCATTTCCAGGGCTGGACAACTGAATCCACAAGAATAAACTTCCCGTACAAGGACACACACACACCACACAAAGACATGAATCATGAATCCCCCAGTGTTTCCCGCATAAGGATATGCGCGCGCAACACACACACACACACACACACACACACACACACACACACACACACACACACACACACACACACACCACACACACACACAACAGAATCGTCGAGTGATTTTTATCTTTAAGGAAATCACCTGTAACACAAAAAAATGGCTCTTCAAGTCCACACAGGAAACGAGGGAAGGAGGGCAAAGGAGAGACAGAGAGACACAGAGAGAGAGACAGAGACAGACAGACAGACAGACAGACAGACAGACAGAAAGATATATACATACATACATATTCATACACTCTCATCTACACGCAACAAGATACACATACACACCCATACATACCATCATTACAAACCATTTTTTGTCACGCCAATGTAAGTATTGTACTCTGCGCGCACATACGCATATATTATTATATACATAAGTGCGCGCAGGCACACATACAAACACACACGCGCACAAATACACACACGCACGTACAATGACGCACTCACACCACCCATCCACGTACACACACGCGCGCGCGCGCACGCACACATACACACACACACAAACATATCCACATACGCACACACACGCGCACGTGCGTAACACACACACAAACATATGCACGCACGGACACACACATACTCACGAACAGACACAAACACACACACACAAACAGTTACATATACACACGAACAGTTGCACCCACACCCACACACATACACACACACTCACGTATACACATAAACACACACGCACACATGCAACATGCACGTGCGCAAGTACACACACACACACACACACACACACACACACACACACACACTCTCTCTCTCTCACACACACACACACACACACACACGACACATCAGAGCTGTCATAAATCAGTGTGTCTAACACGCCCGGAGTGACCAGGTGAGTGTCGGTTGCTGTCCTCAACAGATGCAAACTAAGTCTTGGCCATCACACCTGGCTGGTGTCAGCGGTAAATCTGTTCCCATGGGGATGCCGGGGGCTCTTTCAGTATAACTAGTATCCCCACCTTCTGGAAATTCCGATCTAGAAATTTCCTCTTTTCTGTCACTCTCTTTGTTTCTGCCTTATCCTTATGCTTTCTGTCGTTTCTTCCTATCATTTTCTGTCCATTCACCTGTATGTGTTCGATAACGTCTTACGTACATTCGCTTGGGATTGACAACTGGGTGCATACATGTGTTAAGTGCATTTTTTGGCTCGAGGGAGATGAGATATGCGGAAACAAGTTTAGGTAACTTAGGCCCGTTTTTACTTTTTCTATTGTCCTTAGTTATGTTTAAATTTGTATTCAGGTATGGTTTTTAAATCCTCTGTATGATAGATCGGATGGAGTGGTCAACGCCAGGGGCATCTCCTTGGCTTAAGTGCGCGAATGCATTGATAATAATTATGTGCAGAAGTATTGTAAGTCTTGAAACGGTGATAGCCCTGATATGGCTCTATGGAATCGGCTGGGCTTTAACCCGAAACGGTGATAGCCCTGATATGGCTCTATGGAATCGGCTGGGCTTTAACCGAAACGGTGATAGCCCTGATATGGCTCTATGGAATCGGCTGGGCTTTAACCGAAACGGTGATAGCCCTGATATGACTCTGTGCAGTCGGTTGGGCACTAACCCAAACAGTGATAGCCCTGGTATGGCTCTAACTCTATGCAGTCGGTTGGGCACTAACCCAAACGGTGATAGCCCTGATATGGCTCTATGCAGTCGGCTGGGCACTAACCCAAACGGTGATAGCCCTGATATGGCTCTATGCAGTCGGTTGGGCACTAACCCAAACGGTGATAGCCCTGATATGGCTCTACGCAGTCGGCTGGGCACTAATCCTTTGATGACTCCCGAACCCTATCCACCAAATGCAAAAACGTGGCCTTTTGACTTCCTCACCCTACCTGCCAGCTTCCTGCAGGAAGCTGGTGGATAGGGTAAAGGAGTCAAAGGGTCACGTTTTTACTTTGCTAGCATGGATGACAATGCAGGAAGCTGGTGGACACGGTGCGGAAGTCAAAGGGTTCAAACAGTGGTAAATCTCACCCTTTCCACACTGACTGTACAAGTTCAAGTCTGAATCAGGGAAATACGTTGTACCTAGAGTGCAACCTCCAATCCATACAGTGCAACCTCCAATCCATACAGTGCAACCTCCAATCCATTCAGCTGTGACCCTGTGGGCACCTGCTGACCCTATTCAGGCTTGGAAAAGGTAAAGCAGGGAGGGATGAGTTCAGGAGTTCAGAGCATTCAATAAGGATTCATTGCACTCTGACAATTCCATACGCGCCCCACCCAACCTGCCATCTGTTATCTGGCAGACTCCTCGAGTCTGCGCAAACCCCAAATGAGGGAACTGGGCATGGGACAGGAGTGAGGGGGGGGGGGGGTAGAGGGAGAAGGACCTAAGCAATGCCAAGCCGATACCAGCAGAATGATTACATCGTTAAACAGGTCGGCTTTTATCCTATAGACTGGGACAATAGTCAAGACAGAGCGGCCTGGAGAGAGACAGTGGAGTCTAGGTGTGTAGCGGCCAACACCGAACCCAGTGACGCCGACAGGTGAGACAGGCGAGAGAGGCTGGGACTAAACTCGACATATCAGATCTTGAGTGCGCGGATAGGAGATGGGCATATTCTTCTTTTTACGCAGGCTGGAGATCCTGCCAGCACTCCCTATCTAAGCATACAAACACACAGACAGGCAGACTGACAGAAACACACGCACGTGTGCACAGAGACAGACACACACATCTAAGCATACAAACACACACACGCACACGCACGCACACACACACACACACACACACACACACACACACACACACACACACACACACACACACAACAAAACACACACACATCTAAGCATACACACACACAGACACAGAGACTCTCTCTCTCTCTCTCTCTCACACACACACACACACACACACACACACACACACACACACCCAAACATACAAACACACAGACAGAAAGATTGACAGAAACACACGCACGCAGACGCACACACACATCTAAACATACAGACACACACACACACACACACAGACTGACAGTAACACACACAAATCTAAGCATACAAACACACAGACAGACGCACACATCTAAGCATACATACACACACATCTAAGCACACAAACACAAAGAGAGACTGACAGAAACACACACACACATCTAAGCACACAAACACACAGACAGACTGACAGAGAAACACACACATCTAAGCAAACAAACACACAGACTCACACACACACACACACACACACAAACAAACACACACACACAAACACACACACACAAACACACCTACCCACCTGGCAGAGGGAGTTAGTTTTTGCGTGTTCTTTATCCCGTCTTAAAGACAGTCATACTCTGTCCTTGTGGAGCCCAGGACAGAAATAGGAAGAAACACAGGTGAATGATCTGCAAGGCAGAAAGAAGAAAGTCTTATGAGAAAATGACAACATGACAAGAAAGAGGGACCCCTAACTACTTAAAAACAAACTAGACAGCTCCTGTGATTAAAAACAACAACAACAACAACAACAACAACAACAACAACAACAACAACAACAACAACAACAACAACAACAACAACAACAGGAGAGGACCTTAATTTCTGCATCCGCGATGCCCCACTCCAGGTGGAGAGATGTTCATATTGATGGCCCCTAAAACACGCTGACATCAAGTTATGGTAAACGTTTGAGCTTTTATCATTAACCTGCCCAAAAGAAAGACCCAATCAATGACAGGAAAATACCTTTTCGTACATCACACCTTGTTCATTGCGGCTCACACACACACACACACACACACACAACACACACACATACACACACACACACACACACACACACACACACACACAGTCTCTCTCTCTCTCTCTGTCTGTCTCTCTCCCACCAAGTTCACTCCTCAAAGTATCAGTGTCAGGAACCATATATGGGAGCCAGCAATGTCAAGCCATCATATTACAAACGATCATAATACAAACGAACACATGCACCAAACCATTAAGCAGCACACTGGGTCACGTGAAGATCTGCCGACTTCAGTTAAGAAAACAAACAAACAAACAAAAGAACAATGTTCGGAAGCCATGTAACAAGATCCGATGGCCTTACTTAATCGGTCCTCGGGGTAACTATTAAGAGAGGGAAATGGAGATGAAGACAGGAGGGGGGGGGGGAACCCTGATGGAATGACGACTCGGCGGAATGGATAGAGAAACCATAGATAGAGACCCATGCTTTGGCACACAAACGAGAGACTTTTCACAGCGTTAACAGCGAAGAAGAAGAGAATGTCAAGCCACTGTTAAGACAAACTGCTTCGGTGGCGTATAACAGCGCCAGTTTCTGATCCGTCTTACCATGGACATTGTGCATACTGTGACCACTACTACTGATCATAATCGCTCAATCCTGCAGCCAGGCCGAGTATAATTAGAGGCCCTTCTTCCCCCTCCCCCCTTCCCCCGTAAGGACACCACCAACACCATGGCCCTCCAAAGACAGCCCTCATGACCCACTGACACCTAAGACCCCCTCCAAACGGTTTTTCTCGCGGGATTCTTGTTGTAGTTGTTGTTATTGTTGTTATTGCTGTTGTTGTTGTTTGTTGTTGTTGTTGTTGTTTTCCTTAAAGCGTGGACTCGAGATCTGACATCTCGAGTTCAGTCCCAGCCCGTAACTCTAAAAACTGACCTGTTCGCTGCCCACCTTAGTGTTTTCACCAATTTTGGCGGTGTCAGCTCAGTTTTTCTTAGTTTCCTCCCTCCCCATTTCAAGACTTTGCCAACACATAGGGCTTGGCGCAGACCTAGAAAGCTTGTCTGTTGTCTTGTCTTGTTGTATTAAATACGCGTTCTTTTTTTTTTCGTGTTTTCTTTTCTGGTTCCTGTTTGCTTGAACTCGGGCAGTCACACCTGTTTTGGATTCAGAAAGCTTGTTAGATAACTGCTGGCAGGTTCCGGTGGAGCGTATATGGAACTGTACGAGTGCCATGAAACCTTCTAGAACAAAACTCCATACTCCTGAATTCACCTTAAGCATAGAAGTTGTGGGGATGGGGTTGGGAACAGACACTGAGGTCACCAAGTGAAGAACTACAGTATCTAGGACGATCTTAACGATGCTGTGATGACTGATGATCTCATGATGACGAGGACAATGATAACGATTCTAAGCAGTTCCGGTCAGGATGGAGACTGCACGAAAGGGTTGTACACTACGCTTATTTTTACATCAAAATACATCCTGGTGTCAACCAGGCCCGAGAGATACACAGATAAGAGTTGCACAGACGCATGCATTGCTGGTCGAGAAATTCGAGCAACATTGTTTTTAATTTAAACATTTTTTTTAGGATCATCGCACTCAGGGGGGTTACCGTTGTGCTCACTTTTTTTTTTCGTCCCATTTTCTACGCCACACCAATGGCCACAGAAGCTGGAACAGTTTTTACAATGCGATGATGATGATGTCGATGAGGATGATAATCATGATGCTATGGAGTTCCATCTAGGATTGAGACTGTGTGACAGGGCCGTTCTCTACGTTTACTATCGTAATATATCCTGGCGTCAACCAGGCCCGAGATATACAGACACCTGCGATGCTGGTGAGAAGATTTGAGCAACACCCTCAATGATGCATCCGTGAAGTGGATGAGACTCGACTGTGTGTGGTCCCAGTCTTCCCAATGAGCCCATAACACGCTCAACTCTGGGTAGGAGCCGGTTAGAGCCGAAAAAACCCACAATGACATATTTTTGAAGGGACTGATGGGGATTGGAACCCACAACCTTCCAGTCGGTAGTCCGTTGAGCTAACCTTTACACCACGGCGACTTCAATGACACACCAGTGGTCCCAGTCTTCCCAACGAGCCCAGACCCTGGGTAGGAAGAGGACAGGACCAAAAATCCCACGATAATCTCTGGGACTGATAAAAGTCTGAATCCACGACCTTCCAGTCAGCTGTGCTAACCACTTTGCCACACCAGTTTTACACAAGAAAAGGAAGAAGCGGGGGGGTGGGGTGGGGGGGGGGAGGAGGGGGAAGCGGGTTTTGTCAAATGTGACTAGCTTGCCCGCTTGACCGTTGCATCCTGTTGTTGTGGACAGGTGTAAAGTCTGACTTGATCAACGCACCTGCCACCTCGACTGCCTAGTTCAAAAGGTCTCCAAACAAAGAGAGAGAGAGGAGAGGGGAAGAGGGAGGGAGGAGGGAGAGAGGGGGTTCATTCAAGGGTTTTTGTCAATGCCACTGCCATGCTTGATACTTATACACAGTAGCACACACACGTACACCAGCTGCGTCGAACTTCGCTGCAAATTCAGTGCTACTTAACAGTATACTTACAGTAAATTTTACAGCATGGTCTCCAAAATAAATAACATAAAATAAAATAAAATGAAATAAAATAAAATAAAATAATTATAAAACAAAATAAAATAATATAAAATAAATAAAATAAAATGAAATAAAATAAACAAATAATTACACGTAAAACCCATTCGCACATCGAGTGTAAGAGGGAATTACAGTCTTTCGAAACGAAAAACAAAACAAACAACAAACAACAAACAACAAATGCAGACCCTCTCAAAACAATAGCTGAAGCAGGTATTAACCCTTTGACTCCCTCACCCTATCCACCGATTGCAAAAATTTAACCCTTTGACTCCCTCACCCTATCCACCGATTGCAAAATTTTAACCCTTTGACTCCCTCACCCTATCCACGATTGCAAAAATTCAACCCTTTGACTCCCTCACCCTTTTCACCGAATTTGCAATAATTGAAAAACACCTTTGACTCCCTCACCCTATCCACCGATTGCAAAAATTTAACCCTTTGACTCCCTCACCCTATCCACCGATTAAAAAATTCAACCATTTGACTCCCGCACCCTATTCCACCGACTGCAAAAATGTAGCCCTCTGATTACTCACCCGATCCACCAGTTTTCTGCAGGAAAACCCTTTGATGTCCTCACCCTATCCACCAGCTTCCTACAAGAAGCAGGAAGCTGGTAGACAGGGTGAGGGAAACAAAGTGTTATGTTTTTGTTTTGTTAGCATGGTTGACAATGCGGATGGTGTAGACAGAGTGCAGGAGTCAAAAGGTTTAAAAATAAAAAAAAAAAAATAAAAAAACCTGTAGTCGGGTTTGTTCAAGCAGGATTCTTCGCACTGGGACAATTCAAAGTGTGCTCCATCCAAAACTGCCAGCAATTATCTGACAGACTCGCTGATCCAAAACAAGTGTGACTGCCCACGTTCAAGCAAACAGGAACCAACAAGACAAGACAGGCGCAAATTTTCGGTCAGCTGGCCTTTGTCAAGCGTAAGATCACAAACAAACACCAAATACAAAAATTAGGAGAAAAAGACTGAAACTTCTTTGCTGCTTCGTTCGTTGAACCTGAGAAAACCCCTAAGCGTCTGGTAAGCCAAGTTGTTGAAGTGGAAAAGGTGAGAGGGGGAAGGACAGGGACCTGTGAAACACTATGCTGACACCGCCAGAATGAAGGAAAGGTCAAGCGCATGGCAACACACACGAAAGAGCACACACGAAGAACAAGGCAACACACACACACACACACACACACACACACACACACACACATACAACATAACACATCACACGACAACACACATACACACCACCACACTAACTACAACACATACATAACATACACATACATACACACAACACATACACGCTACATCACACACACACACTACACACACACGCTACACACTACACACACACACACACACACGTACACACACACGACACACACACGACCAACAACACACACACACACACACGCACCACGTACACACACACGTACACACACACGTACACACACAAACAACACACACACAAACAGCAAGGCAATACAACGCGCACACAGCTATTCGCTGCAGGTCTAAGCACCGCTATCACTAATTACTCAAAAGTCACAGGGCAATGATGTTGACACAGGACAAACGTGTGTGTGATCTAAACCCCCTCTCCCTCCTACTTTGTCCCCCCTACACACAGCTAGTCATGGTCTCACAGAACACCAGCTTCCTAACACTTTCACCTCTCCCTACCTTGTCCCTACACACAGCTAGTCATGGTCTCACAGTAACACCAGCTTCCTAACACTTTCACCTCTCCTCCTACCTTGTCCCTACACACAGCTAGTCATGGTCTCACAGAACACCAGCTTCCTAACACTTTCACCTCTCTCCTACCTTGTCCCCCCTACACACAGCTGTCATGGTCTCACAGCAACACCAGCTTCCTAACACTTTCACCTCTCCCTACCTTGTCCCCCCTACACACAGCTAGTCATGGTCTCACAGCAACACCAGCTTCCTAACACTTTCACCTCTCCCTCCTACCTTGTCCCCCCTACACACTGCTAGTCATGGTCTCACAGTAACACCAGCTTCCTAACACTTTCACTCCACGGGGTGGGTGTTTCTTGTGATAGAGCTATGGACTCAGGGTCTGATATCTGGAGTTCAACCCCAGCCTGCAAACATTAAAAACTGGCCTGTTTGCTGCCCATCTTAATGTTTCCATCACTCCGGTGGTGACAGCCTAGTGTCTCAAAAGTCCTTTCCTCCCTTCTTCCCAATTTCAAGACCTCGCCAGCGCATAGGGTCTTTAGCGCAGGCTGAGGGAGTCTGCCAGGTAATTCTTGGCAGATTTGGGTGGAGCACGTATATATATGCCGAGTGCGATGAATCCCTCTTGAACAAACTCTGAACTCCAAACTCCCTCGCCCTAATGACCTCCCGTATCAGTGACGAGAGTGCAAGAAGACATCCATAAGCAAGGAACTCTTAATGTTGTTGTTGTTTGAGGCCCAACCGACTGCACAAAGCCATATCAGGGATACAAGGATTAAGACGAACACCATACCTCGCTGTGGGGGGGACACCTGGAAAAGATAAGTACACCTATCAATGCATTCGCGCATATAATAATTTAAGGATATGCTCCTGGCGTCGACAACTCCGTCCAATTCATCACCAAGCGGTTTACAAAAAACAAAAACAAAAAACAAAACAAAAAAAACCCCAGACCTGAATACAAATTTAAACATAACTAAGACACTAAGACATATATGTAAAAACGGGCCTAAATTACCTAAAATTGCTTCCGCATATCACATTTCCCTAGAGCCAAATATGCACTTAATACAATCATCGATCCTAAGAAAAAGTACGCAAGACTTTATCGAACACATACAGGCAGAAAGTGATAGGAAGAAAGGCAGAAACAAGGAGAGTGACAGAAGAGAGGGCACTTCTAGCACAGAATTCCCCGAAGGTGGGGATGGTACGTAGACTGAAAGAGCCCCCGGCATCTCCGCTGCGGAAAGCACGGAAAGTGAACGACACCTGCACGATCAAATCGCTTCAACGCAAAGGTCACCGTCTGAATCCCCATCATCAGTACGGGAGCGGCACTGACAGCACTACAGTACAGGTGCAGTACACTTTTATTCGGACACAGGCCTCACAGTCAGTCCTAATAGAAAGTAGGTAAAGCTTGACAGAACACATACAGGTGAATGGAAAAGCAAGGCAGAAAATGATAGGGACAAATGAAAGAAAGCAAAGGAGCAAGGCAGAAAAAAAGAGTGACAGAAAAAAAAGAAGGAAATTTCCGGCAGACTTTCTAGAAGAAGGGGATATCATCGATACTGAGAGAGCCCTTGGCATCCTCACTGCGGCAAAACTTCAGGATAGGGTGAGAAAGTAAAAGGTGAGAAATTGCAAGAACCTGGTGGAAAGGGTAAGTTGTTAACACTACAACAATAACAACTACTACTACTACAACCACAACAACAATAACAACTACAACTACAACTACAACTACAACTACTACTACTACTACTACTACAAGTACTAACAGTATTCATATGGCGCCAAATCTTGACAATTCAAATTTGCAAAGCGCACCCACACACCAGACATACGCACACGATCAACGCAGACCACATTACAACACGCCCCCCCCCCCCCCCTCCCAAAAAAAAAAAAAAAAGTGAAAGAGCAGAACTTATAGGAAGCTAATGGATACGCTGAGTAGTGAAAGGGTTAGGAACCTGCAAAAAGCTGGCGGAGAGGGGGAGAGAAACAAAAGGTTAAGAAAACCATAGGAAGCTGGTGGATGGGGTGGGTGGGGTGGGGAAGTGGGTTAAGCTGACGCTGACACCATCTGTTGTTGTGATGGCTGAGAACTGGCAAGGAAGAGAGGAGTGTGTGTGGTGGTGGTGGTGGTGGTGGTGGGGGGGGGGGGGGTTATTGATTTTCTGTCAGGGAGCTGGTTAGCATGTCCCCTGTGGTATGGTGGTATGGCAGATGTATGAATCCATCAAGTCAAATGTCAAAAGTGAATAGACCCGACATGGACATATGTGCACACTCAGCAACCAATACATCCGTTTACCAGTAACCGTGTGGTACAGTGGTTGGCGCCACGGGCTTCCGACTGAAACTTACATTGTAAACTGGAAGGTTCTCTTTTATTCTGTTTGTTTGACGCCCAGCCAACTGCGCAGAGCCGTATCAGCGCTATAACCATTTCAAAACACACAGAGACTTCTTGTTGTTGAAACACCGAGAAAAAAAAATGTGTACACAGTGTACCAATGCATTCGCACACATAATTTACATATATGCCCTGGCACTGACCATTCCGCCAAATTCATTATCACCAGAGGGTTAAAAGCAAGCAAGCAAACAAACAAACAAACAACAAACAAATCTGTCAAAATCGCTGTGGGATTTCTCTCGCCCCAACCGGCTCCTACCCACAACTGAGTGTGCTACAGGCTCACTGGCAAGACTGGAACCACACAATCGAGCCTCATCCACTTCACACATAATATAAGCATCATCGAGGGAGTTGCTCAAATTTCATTACCAGCACCACAGGTGTTTGTATCTCTCAGGCCAAATTGACGCTAATAATATCCCTTTCACAGCAAGCAAGAGGGGAGGAGGGAGGGAGAGGGGAAGGGAAGGGAGAGAAAGAGAGAGAGAGAGGGAGGAAGATACGGGACAGGAGAGGAGAGGGAGAGAGAGAGAGGGAGAGAGAGAGAGTGATGGGGGGAGAGAGAGAGAGAGAGAGAAAGAGAGAGAGAGGAGAGAGAGACAGACAGACAGACAGAGACAGAAACAGAAACACAGACAGTGAGAGAGATGAAATGAAAGCTTATTTCCCAAGGGTATAAGTGTCAACACACAGGCCAATTTATATAACGAAAGCTTATTTTCCAATGTTCTAAATGTTGGCACACAGACCAATTTACATATCTGCCACTGCGGTACAGATACGTTGGCACATACGTCAATTTACATACCTGCCGTTGTTAGTGGCAGTATTTCTAAATAGATCTAAATACAGGTTTGGCTAAACACGCTTACAACGTCGCACTGTATGGCGCCAGCAGGTCGACCGGTCGCCCCTTGTCTCGACCGAATTTTGAGTTCGGTCGGTTTCATACACTGTACCACGTTGGGTCAGACCGTAAGCAGTCAGTCATTCGTTCTCTTCGCGCTGCCATCATCGAGTGCAGGCGTGTTTTGAACAGACATCCACTTGCTACATCTTCGTCCTACTTTACGCTCTGTCTGGCCTTTCTGTACTCAGCGTGGCGTGATGGAGCCACGAACCTGTCACTGTATGCTCTTGCCTCATTTGTTCTGCCTGGATCCTGGTTATTGTGGGGGCCAAAAACAACAAACAAACATACATCTAAATCTGACAGTAGGGGAGGGGCGACTGGCTTGGCTTCAGACGTTCGGACTGACGCTGGGGATAGTTCTACTAACGCTTGTCCAGTGATATTAGTGAAAAAATCGGCTTAAAAGCAAACTGATCCCTTTCTAAGTTTTAAGAATTTTTTCCTCTATTCTACACACCCTGGACAACCACACCCACACACACACACGCGCGCGCCAACCAAAATATGATGGGGGATACCGTATTTATGTCTATCGTGATGTAGAAACCATTTTCAATCTGCGTGCGTCGATAAAGAGTGTCGAGCAGACAGGAAGATTCTGTTCTAAAAGCAATCACAGAAAAATACAGAAAAAGAGTCCAAGTGTCCGAAGCCAGGAAGTTCGTTAGTTTCCCCCACTATAAGGGTTACACTTTTTAATGTTTTTTAATCTTAATTTTTCATTTATTTATTCATTTATCTATTTATAAAAACTTATTTATGTATTTATTTATTTAATTATTCCCCCCCCCCCCCCTCAAACAACTATGATCCAAAGAGGGGAAAACAGTCAAACAAAAGCACACAATGACAGGGGCGTGGCAAAACCAGGGCCGTTTCTTACACGCTAGCACGCTCACGCGCTAGTGGCGGGACAGTGAGTGGCGAGGATGAGAAAAAAAAAGTATGCTACGAAACGGACGCCCAGCGGAAGCAGATTTCAGCTAATATGCAGCGCTTATTTCACAAACGACGGAACAGTCGTCAAACATAAAGCAATTTGTACGACCGCCATCTGTATCTCGCCAGCAAGCTCCCCTCAATGCTACCTAGCCACACCTAGCCAATGTCTTGCCACGCTTGCCGCTAAGTGCATCAAAGAAACGCTCCTAAGCGGGCACCATGCATCGCTAAGACTGAGCACAGACAGACGAAATCCAAAACAAGTGTGACTGCCCGGGTTCAAGCAAACAGGAACCAGAAAAACACGAAAATAGAATCAGAATGCCTATTTGATACAACCAGACAAGACAGGCGCACATTTCCGGGCCAATGTCCAGTGGACGAAGCAGCAGGGAAGTTTCAGTCTTTTTGTGCAAATTTTTGTATTTGGTGTTTGTTTGTGATCTTACATTCACGCTTGTGTGTAATCTTACATTCACGCTTGACAAAGGCCAGTTGCCCGAAAATGTGCGCCTGTCTCGTCTGGTTGTATTAAATACGCGTTCCGATTCTATTTTCGTGTTTTTCTCGTTCCTCCTTACATAAAGACGAGACAGAGCGTAAAGTAGAACGAAGACATAGTAGGTCTGCCGAGACACGTCCGAACTTGAATATGGCGGCCGAAAAGAAAGAATGAATGACTGCTTACACTTAACCCTTTGGCTCCTGAACTCTGTCCGCCAGCGTCCTACATTATCAACCATGCTAGCAAAGCAAAAACTTAACGCTTTGACTCCCTCACTCTATCCAGCAAAAACTTAACCCTTTGACTCCCTCAACTTATCCACCAGCTTCCTGAACAGGATGAGGGAGTCAAAGAGTTAAGTTTTTGCAGTTGGTGAATAGGGTGCGGGAGACAAAGGGTTAATACTGTCCCAGATGGTACAGTATATGAAGACAAACGCGACATCCCGACCCGACAGGGGCGGGCGACTTACTGGCGCTATAATACTTACAGCGCGACATGATACAGTATGTGAAGCCAAACTATTTGTATCAAAACAACAGAAAACAAGAGCAATAATTTGTTGTTGGTAGAATACTTCAGCCAAACACTAAGAGGGTCACTCAAGTGGATGGAAGCTATCTGAGTACCCTGCCACACACAGGCAGCCACTGCCCGTCTTCCGGGGAAGCCTTTTAACTGTGTAAGTGTGGGTCATACACCTTTTTATTTCACTGCCTAAAACGAGGTGCATTTAATCAGTTAGTTCCAAATGTGTTGTTTAAAACAATGATTTCTTGGTTTCTCTAGTTTCTTTGATTTGGTTTCCGTGTCACATCAAACAAATATACATGTACACAAAACAAAAGAATGCTGCAACTTTTTTTTTCACCTTTTAACTTTTCCGTGCATGACCTTTGACACAACAGAGCAAATTTCATCCAACAGTGAAACAATTGTGAGATGCTTCCAGCAGAGAGAGAGAGAGAGAGAGAGAGAGGGGGGGGGGGGGAGGGTATTTACTAGTAGTACAAAGAAAACAGTCCTGATTCGGGGTATCTTTTTTCATTTTTATTTTTATACGTTTCTGTACACAAATAAACAGAAATGTGCAGTTGTCTAACTTTTCTTCTGTTTACATACTGTTTGTGTTGGATTCTGTGTTACCAAGAACATAATTATCTGGCATTTAGTAACTGACTCCAAATATAACTCACTAACAAAAGCAAATGATCTTGGTTTCTTTTTTCTTTCTGTCTTTCATTTTTTTCTTTCTCTTTTCAGTATAACTTTACAGTTTAGAACCTAAACTTGAACGCATGACACTACAGTTTCTACAATAATTACAGTTTTATGTTGTGTATCACACTTTTGAAGGATGAAACCACAGAACTATCATTTAAAAC
>CM060313.1:47319555-47347055 GCA_030674185.1 Monoplex corrugatus
AGTTTTATACTTAACAACAAACACAGGTTACCTTTCAGTAACAACAATATCAATACACTAATATGTTTAACGCTGACTGTAATTACTTCATATTCACGTGTCGAGTAACCCGTCTACTAACACGGGCCGTGCTCTGTTTCTCTTCACAAAGACTGATCTATATACTGAACATTACAGCTTCATTACGATTAGTGAGGCAGCGGATTTGGAAAGATGAACCCAAGCCATGGAAATGAGATGTTATCGCAAGATACTAAACACCGGATACATTGATCATATCACTCTAATCACAAAACCACCAAACAGCACACTGGACCATAATTATGAAGACCTGCTGACTTCAGTTAAGAAAAGAAAACAGCGTTGGTATGGCCATGTAACAAGATCCAGTGACCTTGCTAAATCAGTCATCCAGGGAACTGTTGAGGTAGGGAGACAGAGGGGAAGACAAAAACAAACAAACAAACAAACAAAACAAAATAATGGGCAGAGAAACCACCTGCAGAGATCCAAGCTTCGACACACAACCGACAGAGTTAGAGAAGCCTGGCGAACAGTTCTCTTGTGAGGCATCCCAAAGACTCTTCACAGAATCAGAGAGAGAGAGAGAGAGAGAGAGAGAGAGAGAGAAGAGAGAGAGAGAGAGAGAGAGAGAGAGAGAGAAGAGAGACAGACAGACAGATAGGCAAAACGAGAAAAAGAGAAACAGAGAATACCAAACACATTTTCCCTTTCCCATATTTCAAACAGAACGTTCACCTCAGGAGACTTCGAGTTTAATCAAGTTTTGTAACTGTATATACTTCCACAAATTGTTACCGCAACTAGCAGATATCCAGTGAAATGAATACATCATAAAGAAGACAGTAGGCCTACTTCATGTCTTTTCGCCGACTTCATTTCTAAGTGGATAATACTTAGTCGAGTGTAAAGTTTTATTACCACATCCATTATTACTTACTCGACTGTAAAGTTTTATTACCACATCCATTATTACTATCTTCGTAAACGTTGACTGTACAGACCACCCAGCCCCCCAAACAAAACAAAACAAACAAAAAACAACAAAAACACACACACACACAAAACAAAAACAAAAAACAAACAAAAAACAATCCCCCTCCCCCCCCCCCCCCAAAAAAAAAATCTTCAGATGTCACTTGCACTCGAATGACTTCACGTAAAAATAAAACAACAATTTTTAAGATCCAAAACAAGATTGACTGCCCGCGCCCAAGCAAACACAAACCAGAAGAACAAGAAAACCAATGTAAGCGCGTCTCCAACAAGACAAAACAAAACAAGCGCAAATTTTCGGCCAACTAGCCTTTGTCAAGCGCGAACGCACGGTCACAGACAAATCACAAACACCAAACAATGGATAATAAAAACGGGACTAAAAACTTCCCTGCCGCCTCGTCCAGTGGGTAATTTTTAAGTCTCATTAGCTTAGTTGTTAGAGCGCCATGCTCATACCGCAAGGATTGTGGGTTCAATCCTAAGGCTGGCCACGTGTTTTTTAAGCGGGCGGACTGGTCGGTCGGTTCTTTTCACAGAGCAGTGGATATAAGACCCAATATCTCGAGTTCAATCCCAGCCTTCAAAGTTAAACAATGGCCTGTTCGCTGCCCGTGTGAATGTTTCCATCATTCTGGTGGTGTCATCTTTGTGTTTCGTTCACTCCCCTCCCCTTCCCCATTTCCAGACCTTACCAGCGCATAGGGAGTCAGATAGACTAGTTGTTGGCGCTGGCAGATTTGGGTGGAGCGCATACGGAATACTCCGAGCGCAATGAATTCCTCTTAATCCTTTTGACACCTGTACCCTGTCCACCAGCATCATGTATTGTCAACCATGCTAGTAAAGCAAACATTTAATCCTCTGATTCCCTCACCCTATCTGTAAGCTTTCTGCAGGAAGCTGGTGAATAGGGCGAGAAAGTCATAAGGTCAAGGAGGGTGGGGGAGGGGTGAAGAGAACGCACGACGGACTGACATGTGGAAGTGGGTATTTCATTATAATTCACTTTTATCGATTCCTTAACGCTCCATGTCCTACACTTCGTCTGTTTTCATGATAGCCCCAGGGGATGATATTTGCTGGCTTGAAGTGTGAATGCCCATGACGCTCACTCATGCTTTCCTGTGATGAGGCACTGTGCCATTAGTTATTAGAATATTGGAGCAAGAAGTTCCCCCTGAGAAAGAGAGACAGAGAAAGACAGAGAGAGAGCGACAGAGAAACAGAGAGACAGACAGACAGACAGAGAGAGAGCGACAGAGAAAGAGAGAGACAGACAGACAGACAGAGAGAGAGAGATATAGAGAGAGGACAGAAGAGAAAGAGTAGACAGAGAGGAGAAAGAGGAGACAGTGTGAGAGAGAGAGAGTAAGAAGAAGAGGAAGAGGAGGAGAGAAGAGAGAGAGAGCTGAGGAAAGAACAGACAGAGAGAGGGAGGAGACAGTGAGAGAGAGAAGAGGAACAGACAGAGAGAGGAGAAGAGATGACAGACAGAGCGAGGAGAAAGAGAAGACAGAGAGAGGGAGAAAGAGGAGACAGAGAGAGAGGGACAGACAGAGAGACAGGAGAAAGAGAAGCGAGAGAGGGGGGTGGGGGAGAATCCGAACGAATATGACAGACAGAGACAGGAGAAGAAAAGCGAGAGAGGGGGTGGGTGGGAGAATCCGAACGAATGACAATTTCACAATATGATGATTTGACAAGTCTTCACATGTGAAACAACTCAGCTGGAACAAGAGTGGGAGCTGATTTTGACTAAAGGGCAAGAACACTGAAAAACAACAAAATGAGGTGACAGGCACGCTAACCACGACATGACTAATCACACCAGAACCTAAGTCAGACTACAATCATACCGTTTAAATTAAGCTGATCAAATCCGTTATCAGTTCTAACGCAAAGTTCCACGCGAGCATGTAGCTTACTTACACATATCAAAGGGTACACGCACAAACACGCACACACACACGCACACACACACACACGCACACACACACACGCACACACACACACACACACACAGACATATACACACATACAGACACACACACACACCATCCACAGGCAACGACAAGAAATATCTTCTTGAGAGTGAGAAAAAGAGAGAGAGAGAGAGAGAGAGACAGAGACAGAGACAGAGAGACAGACAGACAGAGAGACAGACAGACAGACAGACACCACACACACACACACACACACACACACACACACACACACACACACACACACACACACAGACAGACAGCGGCAGGCAGACACAAACAAGAGGTAAAAGAAAGAGACAGAGACAATTCAGGCTGTTAGTCACCTGTCTGTTATGTGGCCGCAATAACAACACAAAATAAACTCCAACAAGGTTAATTAAGTGCACACACACACACACACAGTGAGACAGTTCATATCAATACAATAACCAACACAAAATCAATGGTCTCACCCACACACACATGTATACACAGACACACACACACTAATGAGACTGAGCCTCGTCGGCACAGCCCGGACGACCGACACTCAACATGCCTCATAACACCTGTACTACAAATGAACAGACGGATCGCATGCGTTCTTTCCACCGTCTTTAGATCACGCGCTTCCTCACGCGGACTCTGAGGCTGCCGGGCCATAGAAACTCACACCTCACGGTCTCACGCCTCATGCTTCACGCCTCACGCGTGAACAGAAAGAATGAACAGACGAGGTCTCTCTTGCGCGGGGCCATACAACTCCACTCACGCTTCACGCCTCATGGTTCACGGTTCTCGCGTGAGCGGAGAAGTGGGACTGTCCACTTTTTGCGATGCTTGAAGTTGGGGGGGAGAGGGAGAGGGGAGAGGGAGAGGAGAAGAGACAGACAAGAGAGAGGCAGAGACAGTGAAGAAAGAGGAAAGACAGAGAGAGAGAGAGAGAGCGAGACAGAATAAGAGAGAGAGAGGAGAAGAGAGAGACAGACAAGAGAGCGATAGAGACAGTGAAGAGAGAAAGAGGAGAGAAAGAGAGAGAGGAGAAGAGAGAGACAGACAAGAGAGAGAGAGAGACAGAGAAAGTGAAGGGATAAATAGAGGGAGGAGAGAGAGAAAGAGAGACAGAGAGAGATGAGACAGACCCAGAGAGAGACAGAGAGAGTGAAGAGAGACAGACAGACAGAAAGACAGACAGACAGACAAGAGAAAGAGAAGCAGAGACAGAGACAGGGAGACAGAGACAGGGAGAAAAGAAAGAGAGACAAGAGAGAAGAGAGAGACAAGGGTACCGGGTGGGGTGGGGGACAAAATATTACCTTTGTGTTCTTTCAACCAGATGCCAGTTGTAACAGGGACACGTACACGGACAGGTTCACAAGGTCAAAGGATTCACTCCAAAGTGATAACAGTGATCTACACCAGTCAGCTGTCACATTCACAATTTTTAACGAATAATCCTCCCCGATACGACCACGAGCTCGTCGACCTCGCCCACAGCAAGCTGTTTCACATATCAGAACGGCGGTAGCAAAGGAGGGAAAAGGAGGGGGAGGGAGGGAGAGAAAGAGGGAGGAAGAATAGAGAGGGAGAAGCGAGAGAGACAGAGGGAGAGAGGTAAGGAGTGGGAGACAGAGGGCACAGAGAGAACGAGAGAGAGAGGGAGATGAGAGAGGGCCTAGGGAGAAGAGAGAGAGAAAGGAAGAAAGATAGGGTACGGGAGAGAGAAGGCAAAGAGAGAGACAGAGAGAGAGACAGAGAAAGAGAGAGAGAAACAGAGAGAGAAACACAGAGAGAGAGAGGATAAACTTGAATCAGCTGTGAGAGGGAGATGAGAGAGGGAGACAAATGAAGTGAGATAGGAAGTGGGAGAGAGAAGGCAAAGATAGATAGATAGATAGATATAGAGATAGATAGACAGACAGACAGATAGATAGATAGATAGACAGACAGAGAGACAGAGAGAGAGAGAGATACAGAGAGAGAGAGAGAGAGACAGACAGACAGACAGACAGAGAGAGAGAGAGAACAAACTTATGTCAGCTGTGCTAATGTGTTCTAATGATATGACTGACTCGATACGTCAAGGTTCTGCGTGCGTGCATGCATGCGTGCGTGTGTGTGTGTTGTGTGTGTTTTTTGTGTGTGTGTGTGTGCGCGTTGTGTGAGTGTTGTGTGCGTTGTGTGTGTGTTGTGTGTGTGTGTTGTGTGTGTGTGTGTGTGTGTGTGTGTGTGTGTGTGTGTGTGTGTGTGTGTGTGTGTGTGTGTGTGTACGCGCTCGTGTGAGTGTGTGTGTACGCGCTCGCGTGTTTGTGCGTGTATGTGTGTGTGTGAGTGTGTGTGTGTACGCGCGCGCGCGTGTGTGTGTGTGCACGCACACGCATGTTTTCGCATGCGTGTAGACATGTGCGTGTGCGTGCGCATGTGTGTAAGCGTGTGTTCGAGAGATAGAGACAGACATACAGACAGAAAGAGAAAGCAACTTACAAAGACAGAAAGATACTGACTATAACGGAGACAGATAGAGACAGACAGTATCTGCCATACTATTGTTCCGTTTTCGTGTTACTGTGGCAAACCCAATCACATACAGACACACACAATCACACAATACACACACGCGTGTACATACACACACGCACGCACGCACACATGCACACACACAATCACATACACACACAACCACACACACACACATAAACACACACACAACCACACACACACAAACACACACATTCTCTCTCTCTCTCTCTCTCACACACACACACACACACACTATGTACACACACGTGTGTACACCCCACACACACACACACACGTACGTGTGTACACACACACGCACTCACACACACACACGCAGAAACAAACACACACACACACATACGTATGTATAAAACACACACACACACGTACGTATGTATAAACACATACACACACACACACACACACACACACACACACACACACACACACACACACACACACACACACACACACACTCGTACTCACCCGTCTTCTGTTTAAAAACAAAATACAGGAACATCGATTTTTCACTCCAACAAGGGTTCACAGAATAAGGTCACTCAACCAGATCTATAACCACAACAACACGCTCGGATTCAACGACGCAAGTCTACAATAAAACCCACTTCTTTCTCTTATGCAGGTTAGAGCTCTTGCGAACCGAACGACTATTCCTTGTTTAAACAGGTATATTCATACAGACCTATCTACTGAGTAGAAGAAGCGGATTTTTGCGTGTATGACCGTTCTACTCTTTATCCCGCCTTATTAAAGGCAGTACGTAGTCATACTACGTCTCTCAGCAGACCGAGTCCCACTGTCTCGAACACAAAACGAACAATCCTCATCGATAACATCACACTTCGCCCACAGCAAGCTGTTTCACAACTGAATGACAAGAGACACAGACAGTGAGAAGGAAGCCAGCTCACACCACCAGCTGTTAACAACTGAATGACTCAAGCCAAGCCAGGGGAGAGAGAGAGAGAGAGAGAGAGAAGAGGTGTGTGATGTGTGTGTGTGTGTGTGTGTGTGTGTGTGTGTGTGAGAAGAAACCCAGCTTACATCAGCTAGCTGCTGACGGGCGCGAAAATTATTAAGTGAGCAAGACAACAGGCTTCCAATCGGAAGGTCTGGGGTTCGATCCTACCTGGGTATCTCCCACCTGGTGGTTAAAGGGTGGACATTTTTCCCGATCTGGTCGGGTCAGGATGGAGATTTTTCCGACCTCCCAGGTCAGGATGCGCGCAGACCTGCTAGTTGCCTAAACCCTCTTTGTGTACACGCAGAACATCAAATATATATATATAAATGCACGTTAAAGATCCTTTCAGTGATGTCAGTGTGCGGTGGCTTATGGAAACAGGAAAACACCTAGCATGCACGTCCATCGAAGACGGGAGTATGCAGACTGTGCAACAACAGAATTATACGTCTTGCAAAGTGTGGGTTAAAACACTGTCCATACACGCATCCGAAAAAATACGAACGATTGGATGATGGTGGTGGCGGTGGTGGTGGTAGGTGGTGGTGGTGGTGATGATGATGTGATGATGATGATGATGATGATGGGTGATGATGACGACGACGACGACGATGATGATACTACTACTAATACTACTACTACTAATAATAATAATGAAAGTAATATAAAACAAAAACAAAGATTACCTACATATACCAGCAAACAATGTTCTGTTCTGTGACTGATTCAAACCAGGCCCTCTCTCTTTTCTCTCTCTCTCTCAAACAGACCACACACACACACACACACACACACACACACACACACACACAACACACACACACACACACACACACACACACACAGTTTACGTTTCTGTTGTTTCCAAAATAAGCATACCGCAATATTTACCTTCAACAAGAGTTCACACAGACTAAAGAGTTCATAAGACAGTCACCTAACTAAGTACTATGACTAGTATGAGTCAGCTATTTAAAACACAAAAGGACCAATCCCCTCATCGATAGCCTGCAATCACACCCAAGCCAGCCTCGCCTAGGCAAATGTCAGCTACTGGTTATTTTTAACCCTTTCACTCCCGCACCCTATACACCCGTTGCAAAAACTTAACTCTTTCACTCCCTCACCGTATCCGGATACGGTTAGGAAGTGAAGGGTTAAGTTTTTGCTTTGCTGTCATGGCTGACAATGCGGGGTGCTAGCGGACAGAGTGAGTGAGTCAAAAGGAAAAAAGCCCAGCCAACTGCGCAGAGCTGTATCAGGGCTATGACCATCTCAAATCGTACACAATACCTCACTGAGAAGGAAAAAAAAACTGGAAAAGAAAATTACATATGAATGCACTCGCGCACATAATCGAAAGATATGCCCCTGGCGCTGACCACTCCGTCCACTTTATTACCAAAAGGGGGAGGGGGGGGGGGGGCTGAAAGAAAGAAAAAAAGAACGAACAAAATGGCAGAAATACTAGAGCAGAAATAAACAGCATCAACGTGTGACCAACATTTTAAACTCAACATATACCAAAAAAGGACACACTTTTAAACCTTCAACACATCAATTCCACATTTACCAAAAGAGGACACACTTTTAATCCTTCAACACATCAATTCCACATTTACCAAAAAGGACACACTTTTAAGCCTTCAAAACATTTAAAGTTTTCAACACATTATTCCCTTCAACACATTAATTCCACAATCACCAAAAGGACACATTTTTCAACACAAATCCGGTCTGGACATTCACACTCTATGATGAGAACACTGAACAAATATCAGAAGGGGAGATGCGGATGAAGAAGAAGAAAAGAAGAAGAAGGTGGAGGAGGAGGAGGAGGAAAAAAGAGGAGGAGGAAAAAACAAACAAAACACACACACACACACACACAACACACACACACACACACACACAAACACACAACACACACACACACACACACACACACACACACACACACACACACACACACACACACACACACACACACACACACACACACACACACACACACACACACGAGACAATAATCGGAGTAGCTGGACCGAAGCTGCACGTAGGCGAGTGATTGATGCCCTGAACAACAGAGTGCAAGCACCCTCTTCCGCTCTAGGTCATGAGTCAGGCAAGAATTATGGCAAACCGTTAAGTTCTCGAAGGAACAATCTCACTACTTCACCATTCTGGACGAGAAAGGTAAAGGGAGAGGAAATAGGTACCGAACCCATATGCTGGCCCCGAAAGGAGGAGATCATCATCGTCGTCGTCGTCGTCGTCGTCGTCGTCGTCGTCTCGTCGTCGTCGTCCATCATCATCATCATCATCATCATCATCACTATTATCATAACTGTTACAATTATTACTATTATTCTATTTTACTATTATAATTATTATCACTGCCGACTGCACACAGCGTTATCAAGACTATAACCATTTCAACACACACACAATACCTCGTTAACCCTGGACAGAAAACACATGGAAAAGAAACATGAAGTACACATATTAATGTATTCAAACATGTTCTCTGAGGATGTAACCCTGGCACAGACCCTTCCACCCAATTCATCACCAGCGGTTTAAAAAACAAACCCGAACACAAATGCATGAACATAACTAAGTACACTAAAACATGTATATATAAATTAGCCCATAGTATCTAAACTTGCTTCTGCACATCAGATTTCCTTAGAGCCAAAAACGCACTTAATACATCCCATGACTCCCGTACAATGTCCTCAAGCATCCTGCATTGTCAACCATACTAATAAAACAAAAACTTAACCCTTTGACTCCCTCACCCTATCCACCAGATTCCTGCAGGAAGCCGATGTATAGGATGAAGGCGTCGAAGGGTCAAGTTTTAGCAGTTGATGGATACGGTGTGGGAGTCAAAGGGATATGTAGGCCTACCCGATCGTCAATCCTAATATCAAGTTTGTAAGGCTTTATAGAACACATACAAGCGAATGGAGCAACAAAACAGAAAATGATAAAGGAAAAAAATGACAGAAAACACAGGAACATGGCAAAAACAAAGAGAGTGAGAAAACAAAACAAAACAAAACAAAAACAAAAAGGGGGGGGGGGGGATTTTTAGCACAGAATTTCCTGAAGATGGGGATTCTATTGACATTGAAAGAGCCCCTGGCATCCCCACGGGGAGAGAGATGAGAAGAGGGGGTTTCTTATAAACTCACTTTTCAAGTAAGACTCTGGTTACGGTGGAACGTTTACCATCACTGGTAATTACGAAATGGAGGAGTGGTCCAGTGATTAGAACCCTCGCCTTGGACGCAAGGCACACAGGTTCGAATCACGGGTCAGACAGGGCTTTTCCTTCCCCTTCCACTAGACCACTAGTGTTTCAGTTTCTGTTTCAGTTTCTCAGATGATGTCTCCGAACTCGGAATGAATTCCATATGCACTAACGTCATTGGGTGCCACGTGATGGAAAAGATCCAGAATGATCACGGCACAAGGCTTAAGCCAGCACATAAACTCATGAGCTGGCCAAGTCCTGAGGTCCTACCTAGATAGTTCCATAATCTGGGGTTGTAGGGAAGTCAGTGGCAGAGACCTCAACTTTTGCCGGGGCCAGCACGAGGGCAGCGCCCATCCCCTCTCCCTCGCTTCATATTCATATTCACTTTCTTTTTAACCTGGGCTTCAGAAAGGCAAGAAGGCTAAGTGGTCTTGTAGGGATGGGACCTGCGAAATCAACCTGTCTCTCCCATGTTTTTTACCAAGGCAGCCAGGCAATGCCCTGCTGTTCCCGATTTTCAACTGCCGTGAGCTCTTTAGCGTGCGCAGCCAGACCTACACGGGTTCGACTCATTTTGCGTCCCCTTCCGAAGAACTGGACGTTCAGTTCGATTTTCCGGTCAAACTGGGTAGAAAAGTCGAGGCCTCTACGGGGAGCGAACCCTGGAACCTCGGGTTTAGTTATTGGCAGGCGAACATCTGAACCATTCTGACACTCTTCTCTCTAGACCGTAGTGGCGGTCTGGAAACTAGTCTTTCGGATGGCAGGACACACCAAGGTCCCGAGGGCAGCATGAACTTTGCGCATGTTATAAGATTCCACAGCAATAAAAGAGCTTCCCTTGGCAATATTGTGTAGAAAAATCCACTTTCATAGATAACAAAAATACACATAATATAAAAATGTGGCGATTAATTTTTGTTCCGGGCGAACAACCCCCATTTCGTGCACAGAAATTCCGTGGCAATAACAAAATAAAACAAAATTCATCATTATTTATTCCTTGTTTCCAATCCGAACCAATCCAGTCCGATTTTCTCCATATTATAATCCGTTCCCAGTTTCCAAAACCAACTGAAATGAACAGTCCCTTATCCAAACCAACCCAATCCAAATTTCTCACTATTCATCATTATTTATTTCCAGTTTCCAAAACAGCTGAAATCAACCCTTCCCTAACCCAAACGAATTTCTCAATATTTATCATTATTTATTCCTGACAAAAAAAAAAAAAAAAAAAAAAAAAAACACCCTTAAATTATCAGTCTATCAACGGGATTGGCGCGCTCCGTGAGACGGATAATTATAAACACTGCCTGTAGCTATAACTGACACTGCAGTTTTCTACCGCCACAGGAGATAATTATCTCTTACTCGTGCACTCCTGGGGCTGCTGTTATGACGCTGCTCACTGATTTATATTAGAGTCAGAAAACGTGAAAAAGATCGATTTATTATTACGGGGATAGTCGCAGTTCACGTCACCCTATTTCAGTGCCGAAAACTACGCAACCAATGGCATCTTTACCTGTGGGGGTGTGGCGATGGGGAGTTACGTACTGCTCATTTCGCCACTGGCACGTACGTAAGCGACGAAGGTTCTCCGCTCCCATTTGTTCTGGGCCAGCCTGTGTATAGTATCTCAGATGTGTTTCAGGGTCCCAGGGTCTTCTATTGTTCTCTGACTGGTGTTTTTGATTGATTGATTTGGTTCAGTTTTTACGTCGACATCCACCTCATGTGATATGACCGACAGGGATAACCATTCCAGGGAAGTGGGGGAAGGGGGACTTACTAATCCTATACTGACACCACCAAGAACAACAACGATGTTAAGATGGGACGGTCAGATGGCCAGTTTTAATATAGCGCACCCCGGGATTCGAACCCACAACCATTGGCATGTGAACCCGACGCTCAAACCAACTGAGCTACTGAGGCCCGCATTGACTGGTGTTCTCCGTCTTCCACTTTCATTTCTTTCATCTGGTGTTCAATGAAGGGCAGTCTGGATGATGTTATCTTGCTCATGAAGAAGAATAGGAGGGGGGGGGGGGGGGGGCGGGGCGTGACGGGTTTCAACATTTCTTTTGTCTCTATAAAACATTTGGGTGAATGATAAAGATAGAGGCAGTCCCATAACCCTGAGGCCGTAGGGGAGTGAGGTGGTAGAGACCTCATCTCGGGGCCAGTATCATGAGGAACGTGCCCATCTCCTCTACCTCACTGCTTCACCTTTCCCTAACTGTGAAGACAGTCAGGTACCCATTGACAGCTAGGTAGACTGGGGGCCTCTCGCAATACATGTATAAAGCTCCATGAACGTAATTCTTGTTCTGGTGGTGTCAGCACAGGATTAGATAAGTCCCTCTTCCCAATTTCGCTGGGATGGTTATCCCCCTCGGCCGTATCACCTGAGGCGTACGTGTCGACGTAAAAACTGAACCAAATCAATCAAACACACCTGTGCACACTCATTCAAGCAGGTTGGGAAGGTGAATGCTCTTCCTCTGCGCCAACCTGGCCTTCGGGCATGGGGGAGGGGAGAGGGGGGAGGGAGTAGGGGGGATGGGATAACGCAGTTGTCAGACTATACCACGCACTCCCAAAGATCGAAGTCAAACACTACTTAATGTAGTGCTCAAAATGAATGGGAGAACAGTTCCGTGACTACACAACAACCCACCAAGTCAGCCCACCCAGCTGTGCAAGAGGTACCTGACCCTGTTCAGAGCCAGGGGTGGTGAACCGGCCAGGGAGAGAAAATGGGCACCATCTGCATCACGCTGTTCCACAGAATAGTTGGTCTCTACCACCTCACTCCCCAAAGACCTCTTGAATACGGAGCGACATTCACATTACCTCAAACAGTAACGTCAAACAATGAACACAATATTTTTATCCCTGTAACACTTTTCCATTAAAAACAAAAACTTAAATCAAAATGGCTAACAGCGTTCAAGCATGTGCGAACCAGAAACACACGAAAATTGAGTTAGATCGCGTATTTGATACAGCGAAACAAGACAGGTGCAAATTTTCGGCCAACTGGTCTCTATGTCAAGCGTCTGCAAAAGACAACAAAGAAAAAAAAGCACAAAAACTTAAGGGGAGAAAAAACAAACACAAACAACAACAGTAGACGACTTCCCTGACGTTGCGCTGAGCTGGAGCAATGATTACATGAAGGAAGGTTAACAAGAAACGCCTGAAGGTACTAAGTGGGATCCAGAACAATGCCTCACCACTGACAGGACACTATCTCCCCAGCTCCCGACGTCACACGGCAGACATTCCGCCAAGCGAATTGGACTGTCCATGCGCTACATGATCCATTCTGATCTGGTCACCAATTACTTTGTTCTCAAATCGAAAGATTGGTGTAGAGATGACTAATCCCACACAGCATACAAATAAACAAGACTGTCGTCTTCACAGCCATTTTTTCCCTACCGGGAAAATAAAAAGACAAAAACAAAAACTGAAGACTTGCCGTAATAACACAAGCAGAAAGCCATACGATAAGGGTCTCCTTCTCACTTCTCCAAGTCTGAAAGGAGGGGACAATGAGCCATCTGTGTAACACGTGGTGCCTCTTGATAGCCAGCCTCCTTTGTAGTTGGGGGTAGCAGCTGCAAAGTGGCGCTGGCCCGAGGTGGTGGCGGTGACTGACTGAAGATGAATGGATGCTGAGATGGCCTTTGTTCTCTTTATCTCTCCCCTTTTTGCCCCCCTACAGCTGATGATGCGTGCACACGCGCACGCACGCAGAAAATCATTTTTAACGAGGATGATATCAGCAGTCTTGTGTGTGTGTGTGTGTGTGTGTGTGTGTGTGTGTGTGTGTGTGTGTGTGTGTGTGTGTGTGTGTGTGTGTGTGTGTGTGTTGTGTGTGTGTGTGTGATGGAGACGGGAGAGAGAGAGGGAGAGAGAGACAGAGAGAGACATAAAGAGAGACAGAGACACAGAGAGAAAGAGAGAATGACGAGAGAGAGAGAGAGAGAGAGAGAGAATGACAGAGAGAGAGAGAGAATGACAGAGAGAGAGAATGACAGAGAGAGAGAGAGAGGAGAGAGAGAGAGAGAATGACAGAAAGAGAAAGCCAGACACACAAACAGAGAGACAGAGAAAGAGGGAAACAGAGAGAGATAGACAGACACAGGGAAAGAGAGAGAAAGAGAGAGACTGACACGCAGAGACAGAATGAGAGACAGGAAGGGGGACAGAGAGTCAGAAGAGAGAGGGGGAGAAAGAGAGAGTGTGTGTGTGTGTGTCCGCGCGCGCGCGCGCGCGCGCAGTGCGATCTTGAAAACTGATCGATCTCGTTGAACTTAAAGTCTTGACACGTGATGTCACAAAACATAGAAATGGCCTACACACTGCAGGACGGGAAGCTGGTGGACAGGGTGAGGGAGCCAAGGGGTTAAGATTTTACTCTGCTATCATAACTCAAAATATAGGAAGCTGGTGAACAGGGTGAGGGAGTGAAAGGGTTAAGGTTTTATTTTGCTATCATATAAAAAAACTGCAAACACAGGAAGCTGGTAAATAGGGTGAGGCAGCGACGGGGTTAAGGTTTTACTTTGCTATCACAGCTGACAATACAAGAAGCTGGTGGACAGGGTGAAGGGGTTAAGGTTTTGCTTTGCTATCATAACAAACAACACAAGAAGCTGTGATTAAGCTGAAGGAGTCAAAGGGTTACGTCAAATTCAAGTCATCAAGCCTGTGGAAAAAACATTCATGGAAAAATTCGGCGGAGGTTCACATGTTCATACTGCTTACAGCCCAGCCGACTACTAGAGCCATATCAGGGCAAATACCACGTCAGAAACGACAACCCGGTTTAGATAAAAGACAACAGTTAAAAACCAAGCTCACCGTTACATTCGGCGAGGTAATTTGCCTTTCTATAATAACTATCACTCTACATGTGTTAATTAAGATTTTAAAAAAATTAAAAAGCACAGAAAGGACAGAGAGATTAAGACTATTTTAGCCCCCCCCCCCCCTCCCGCCGTGTTCTTGTTTTTCTTCTTCTGCTTCTTTTCTTCTTCTTCTTTCCTACATGATATGGGTGGGGGCAGGGCCCGAATGGGGTTCCATCATGCTCACAAATGTACAATCACAAAGTCGTGGACTTATTTTTACAGACTTACAGCCACAAAATTCCAGTCCTGTGGCGTAGATAGATCAAAGACATTGTTCGGGCTCGTCCATACACGCTAACAAAGGTACAGTCACAAAGTCGTGGACTTAATTTTACAGAATTACAGCCACAAAATCAGTCAGTCCTAGGGCGTAGATAGATCAAAGACATTGTCCGCGCTCGTACACACAGCCAAGTTGTCACGCTCATTCACATCACATAGCCAATTTGACGGTCAAATGACCATGACGTTCTCACCACCGAGCCGAAGTGCTTCCTACTCTCCACCCCTTCTTTGTCACGACTAGTACATATGTTATACACAGATGTATGTATACATGTATATATATGTATGTGTGTACACACCACACATACACACATACACACACACACACACACACACACACACACACACACACACACACACACACAACGTAGTCGACTGGTCTATAAGCAATATGAACCTGAACCCGAACCTGAACCAGGAGGTCTGTGAGGAGATGGGCACGTCCTCATAACCCTTTCCATTCCCGTAACCTGTCCGTAAGCTACAAAAACTTAACCCTTACACTCCTTCACCCCATCCACCAGCTTCCCGCAAGGAGTGAAAGGGTTAAGTTTTTTGCTTTGCTGTCATGGCTGACAATGCAGGATATGAGCAGATAGAGGGTGATGAAGTCAAAGGGTTAATGCCGTCCTGACAAAAAAAAGTGAGGTCTCTACCACCTCACTCTTCCTACACTCTCAAGGTAAAGGGGGAAAAACCGTTACGGTTTAGCTTTCTCTTAATCTCTGTCGCGTCGAATTACCGAACAACGATGGTGGGCCAAGTGCTGTTTCATTGTGGGATTTCCATGTCACCCCCCACCCCCATCCACCCCTGCCCTACCCCATTCTAAGCCCATGCTCCTAAGAGGTCTGTCATTCCACTCACAAGACCCCACGAGGTGTATACTTTATACGTCTGTGCCTGTTGACACGGACTGCATTTACCACTTCAATTAACAACGCTGGAAGCAAGTAAATATAAAACAAACAAACAAACAAACAAAAACAAAAAAACAAAAAAACACGGTTCAAGCTCTTACAGTAAGACATCTAACTTGTAGCCCAGGAACAAAAGTAACATAAGCATTAGGAAACTACGATAAACAGGAGAGCCAAATAAATAAACGAATACAAGTCTTCACAGACGCACAAACAATGCACATGTGCACACGCAAGCATGCGCGCGCGCGCACATACACACAGACGCACACAGAGAGACAGAGACAGACAGACAGACAAACAAACAAACACACACACACACACACACACACACACACACAGAGGATGCTGAGCTGGGGTAAACTCATTGTGTTAGACCTGTGACCCCTGACCCAAGCTGCAATCCTCCTTTTATTCTCGTTAACACACCACACATACACACACACACTCACAGAACACACAACACACACACACACACACACACACACATACAGACAGATAGAGACAGAGACAGAACAGACAACAGAGAGAGGATGCTGAACTAGGTAAACTATTCTATTAGACCTCGACCTTGACCCAAGCTGCAATCCTCATTATTCTCGTAAACACACACACACACACACCACACACACACACACACACACACACACACACACACACACACACACACACACACACACACACAGGATGCTGAGCTAGGATAAACTGTTAGACCTCTGACCCAAGCTGCAATCCTCCTTTTATTCTCGTTAACACCACACACACACACACACACACACACACACACACACCACACACACACACACACACACACACACACACACACACACACAGAGGATGCTGAAGTAGAGTAAAACTCATTCTGTTAGACCTCATGAACCCAAGCTGCAATCCTCCTTTTATTCTCGTTAACACACCACACACACAACACACACACACACACACACACCACACACACACACACACACACACACACACACACACACACACACACAGAGGATGCTTGAAAAAGAAGAAGAAAAAAAATGACGTTTGAAACAGGCAGACCATTCACAAGAACAGAGCAGAGAGTGGGTGTCTCCAGCCCTCCCAACACCGTCTCCGTCGTGACCAAGTTATAGCCAGCCACCTTCCATTCACAACACTGCAGACAACGACGGCGCTGTCCCTTCCCATTCACATCCACGGAGACAATAACAGAACCCTAGCTAGCTGTGACAATGACTGACCTTCAGGTGGGGTCCTGGAAATAGAGATACCGGGGTGGTCAGTTGCTTGGCAATCCGAAAATATAAAGGCGGTGGCTATAAAACCCAACCACTATCCAGTTGTCCAGCGTACTGAGGCGGGGGAGATTTAGGTCACTGTTAAAAAAAGAAAAAAACCCGTTGTGTCGAACTCGGATTCTGGGTCAGGGTCAAGGCCACGGAGTATGTCTGTGTCAAACTGAACTTTGTGTTTAGGGGAGGGGAATGCTTGGTGTGGGGAGGGGGGGGGAGAGGGTTCGACTGTCACCCACAAACTTCGCAATCACGAAGTCATCAGTTTGACAGTTAAACTAAAGACTTATTGTCCACACCAGTACCCCCGCTTCTAATTTGACGCTCAAATGACCGCGACATTCACAAAAACTGTGATTTTCACCCCCAACACCTTTCGTCCATGGTCAGGTAATCCGTCTCCATTCACAAGACTGCGGACAAAGGCTACTACGTTGGCCACGTCCGTTTTACGAGCGTTTAACACCGGAAAAGATGAAACAGCCCTCGCTGTGTGACGAGACCTAACACGTAAGTCGCCAACCCGCTATGTCCGCCAGAGTGTCTCTATCAATTATGTCACTGGTTGTTTCCTTTCCCCCTTTCATTTTTCCTTTTCGCTTTCCCTTTTTAAAATAAAATTTAAACTTTTTCCTTTTAGTTCTATTTGGTCAGACCTGCATAGGCCCCAAAATACCTTCCAAGTGGTACAGCCCCTATTTTTAGTAGTATAACGAGTGTCAGGAGTTAAGGGCCGAAACATCTGCCTGATGACGGTGTCTCCTCTGTGGACCTTCTGTTGTCCGGCTCTCCCCAAAGTTTCTTGCTCCTGGATGTTTTGAGCCGTATTGACATGTCGACATTCCCACAAATACACTTTTCTGGTCTTGTTCTCCCTTGTACTAACCTACACAGTGTTTAATAGTGTCATATTTTTTGACTGTATGTGCATGTGCACAAATACCCACTTTGACAATAACAATGAAAAAAAGAGATAAAGCCAAGTTAGGAGTGACCTGTTAGATATTGTGTGACTGTGACAATGAGTTACATTTTTAAATATAATAGTAGTGAGTTTAAAAAATGTAAAGGTACCAGTTGCACGGAGCTGGAGCTGGTGGTGGTGGTGGTGGTGGTAGTGGTGGTGGTGGTGGTGGTGGTGTGTGTGTGTGTGTAGTGTGTGTGTGCGTGTGTGTGCGTGTGTGTGTGTGTGTGTGTGTCTCAACAGCTTTTCCATTGCCGAGAAAAACAGAGTTGACAAGAAACACCCAAGGGCGCCGAATGAGACACAGAGCACTAATGCCCCACCATCCTCCGGACAATCACCTCCAAAGCTCCTCACGCCAAGTGACAGCTACCTCATCAAGCAAAGGAGGGGGGGGGGGGCTGTCTATGCGCCGAATGACCCACCCGGACCTAGCCATCGGTTATCTTGTCTACAAAGGAACCATATTAAGAAGAAAGAAAGAGAAAGGACAGGCCCTACTAAAGCGTTTCATACAACAAAAAGACAAAAATCTTGAAGAGAAAAGAAAATTTATTGTGGACCTAAACAAAAACAAACAAAAAATGGCACAGGCTGGACTAGATGATGAAATAACTGAACAAGAAATGCATGAAGCACTTACACAGTGCAGAAAAGACACAGCCCATGGTCCAGACAAAATTCGATACTGTGTCATCAAAACGCTGTCTGAACCAGGTCCAGCCCAGCTACCTGACCAAGAGAGAATACAAGAGCCCTCTCCTGCCCTACTCTGGTCTTCATCTGTCCACCAGGCAGCCCTCCCTGCCCCAGCTCACATAGCTGCCAGCTCAGTTCCCTCCACCAAAGTCTCGACAGTATGCAGTAGGAAGCTCTCAACGATGCTTTACTACAACCAGGAAATAGTCGAGTGGTTAGGACACACTGGTCTTCTTACTGGGAGGTGTGGGTTCAAGCCTGCTTCGCTACCGTCTGGAGGATAAGGGGTGGAGGATTTTCCCAGTCTCTGAGATTAAGTGTAGATCTGCTCATGTTTAAATCCCCGTCTTGAGTGTACGCACGCAAACATCAACTACACGCGTTAAAGATTCTGTAAGCCACGTCAGCGTTCAGCAGAGGCTTAGGGAAACACATAAACATCCAGCATGCACACCCCCGAAAATGGAGTCTGGCTGCCTTAATGGGAAATGGGGGTGGGGGGTGGCTGTAGAACCTCACTCGCATATTCAAAAGCACGAGAAAATTTTAGTCAAAGAACTATCAATCAATCAATCAATAAAGGAAGGAAGAAAGGAAAAAAGGAAATTAATTATAAAAAAAAAACCTTCGAAAATGCTGTATGTGGTATTCACTCAAGTGAATCAAACTGACTCGGTAGAAAAAAGCTCAATACATCAAACAAACAGGCAAACAAACAAAGCTCTTATAAAAGTAGTCGTACAATTATAGTTTCAGATTGTTCCGGAAAGATTTCCCACATTCGAACAGTTAAGTTTCCAAAAGCACTTGTAACCAAATCTCATAAAACGCGTGTGACCTTACAAAAGCTAAGAAAAATAATTGCTTCAAAACCCTGAAGTTATACGGGAGTGAGGTGGAAGAGGCCAAATTTTTTTCGTGTCCAGTATTACGAGGGCAGTGACCACCTCCCTTGTTGTCTGTACTTTCCCTAAACAGGAACAGGGAAAGGTATTTATCCACAGCAGGGCAGATCGGAGACGGGTGGGGGTGGGTGGGTAATAGTACACATTATTTGCTCAAGCCACGAGCTCTATCTCTATGCCACCCACTTCTCCACAAAATCGGGTGCCATGGTCACAAAAGTACTGCCCTAAATTATCAGCCCATAAACCAGCGTAAACACACTGTCCATGAGTCAAATCGGATTAGAAATCCCACAAGCCAGTTTGATTAGAAATCTCACAGCCAATCTGACAGACAAATGACCACGACATTCACAAAACTGTGGTTGTACCCTCTGTCCCCCCCCCCCCCCCCCCCCCCCCCCCCCATTTATGTCATTACTAGATTTAGCCACCTCCTCTCAAAAGACAGCGGACAACGACTGCATTGACCATTTCCACGTACAACGAAAACACTAAAATGCATAGCAGAAACTTTATGGCCACCAAAAGAACAGGGCATAAGGAATGGTGCATGGAAATCTGAAAAAGAAATGGCAGTGTCTAATCTCACGATCGTTCGCGGACAAGATGTCAGTCACAGTTATTAGTGTTAACAACCGTTACAAGCTGAACTTCATCATTGGTGACCTTCTGGGTCAGGGTCAAGGGAAGGTCTGGGTCACGGTGAACTTCGTGTCAGATTAGGGACTAGGGTGTGTGAGCAGTTTCGTGGCCCGAACGACCATGGAATTAAAATAATTTGCCCGAGAAAGACTGATCACGCTCCCAATAGTTTCATATCTAGGCACGACCTTCCAAATCTGCCAGCAAAGGCAAGGGAGGCTACTATGGCCTATGTAAAATCGTGTACACGGGTGTCAAGTTTGGATGGTGCCTAGAAACCAGTGTCGATACCTAACTGTACCGATTACACCCACTGGATGACTCACACAACCACACGGACATGATAAACACAGCAAGCAGGCCTACCCCTTACGCTGAGAACACAACTACTCTGTAACTCCCACCCTAATTTTCAGCGCCAAACATGGACCCTAACCAAGCCCCTTGGACACCAAATGACCACTTGTGGGATGGTGGTGTTTCAGAAGGACTGTCAACAAGGCCAAACGTGACATGACCAGAAACGCCAAATTCAGACAAACAGTGGGAACAAGATCACTCTACTCCTCATATTATTCATCAGCAAAGAATTGGATTCAAGGCGAAAGAGACCAAAGGAAGATCTGAATCAAAGACCAGTCCACTCCTCATATTATTCATCAGCAAAGAATTGGATTCAAGGCGAGAGAGACCAAAGGAAGATCTGCATCAAAGACCAGTCCACTCCTCATATTATTCATCAGCAAAGAATTGGATTCAAGGCGAGAGAGACCAAAGGAAGATCTGCATCAAAGACCAGTCCACTCCTCATATTATTCATCAGCAAAGAATTGGATTCAAGGCGAGAGAGACCAAAGGAAGATCTGCATCAAAGACCAGTCCACCCCCAATATTATTCATCAGCAAAGCATTTTTTCAAACTTCAAAGCACTTATTATTTCAGAACAGTAGTATAAGGTCCCACGTCCTTGCTACTCTGCACAAATGATACAAACACACTTCAAATCATAACACATGCAATGTCTTGAGCGACTGGAAGAGGGGGAGGGGAGGCAGACCGACAGACAGACAGGGGCAGAAAGACAAAAAGAACACGAAAGCGTTTCAGCGAACACTGTCTTAAGACTATAATCCAACAGAACGTAGGCAGGGTGGGCAAGTCAAAACACCTTGACTGATATCAACCTACTTTCTATAATATACTACGTTTTACCGAAAAGCGATCAAACAACAATATTTGCATACATTTTAACACAAACACGCGAAAATATCATGTATGGGTGATTCATAAATTACGTATTTACACCACTGAACACATAACGTTTAACGCATGAAGACAGAGAGAGAGAGGAGAGAGAGAGAGAGAGAGAGAGGAGAGAGAGAGAGAGAGAGACAGACAGACGACAGACAGAGACAGAGAGAGACAGAGAGAGAGAGAGAGAGAGAGAGAGACAGAAGACGACGACAGAGACAGAGAGAGACAGAAGAGAGAAGAGAGAGAGAGAGACAGAGAGAGACAGAGACAGAAGAGACAGAGAGAGAGAGAGAGAGAGAGAGAGACAGACAGACAGACAGACAGAGACAGAGAGAGACAGAGAGAGAGAGAGAGAGAGACAGACAGACAGACAGACAGACAGAGACAGAGAGAGAGAGAGAGAGAGAGAGAGAGAGAGAAGACGACACAGAGAGAGAGAGAGAGAGAGACCTTGACTGATGATATCAACCTACGTTCTATACATACTACGTTTTACCAAAAAGTTATCAAATAACAATATTTGCATACATTTTAACACAAACACGCGAAAATATCGTGTATGGATGATTCATAAATTACGTATTTACACCACCGAACACATAACATTAACCCATGAAGAGAGAGGGAGAGAGAGGGGAGAGAGAGAGAGAGAGAGAGAGAGAGAGAGAGAGAGAGAGAGAGGAGAGAGAGAGAGAGAGAGAGAGAGAGAGAGAGAGACCTTGATTGATATCAACCTACGTTCTATACATACTAAGTTTTACCAAAAAGTTATCAAATAACAATATTTGCATACATTTTAACACATACACGCGAAAATATCATGTATGGATGATTCATAAATTACGTATTTACACCACTGAACACATAACGTTTAACCCATGAAGAGAGCGACAGAGAGAGAGAGACAGACAGACAGAGACATACACAGACAGTGACAGAAAGCCAGCAGACAGATAAACAACCAACCTCTGCATAGCCAACTCTCTTCAAAAAGAAAACAAATCACAACAAAGTTGAATTTCAAACACATTTTTCGTGTCGGCAGTAAATCCAACTGACAGCTGTCACAACCCCCAATATTATCATCAATTAAAAAAATCGTCACACGTTATGTGCACGATCAATTACGAGGCAAACGTTAAACTTGTGATCTTACAGTTCCAACCATACCTACCACTGACAGCGCTGTATAATTATTAACGCTAATAACAGCACCCAGTGGTTTGCTCGTCATCTCTTTTTTCAGAACACTGTAGCAATAATAAAATAACTAGCAACACGAACGAATCTACAAGCAGGGGTCCAGTTTCAGTTCGACTATGACGTGCATTGTGTGACAAAAGGGGGTGGGGGGTGGGGGGCGAGAGAGAGAGAGAGAGAGTGAGTGAGTGAGACAGACAGAGACAGACAGACAGACAGACAGACAGAAACAGACAAAGAAGAGACAGTGAGACAGAGTGTGAGACACAGAGAGGGGGCAGAAAGAGAGGGAATGACAGAGGGAGGGACAGAGCAAGAGAGAGAGAGAGAGGGAGGGAGGGAGGCAGACAGAGAGAGAGAGAGAGAGCGGGAGGGAGAGTGAGACACAGACAGAGACACAGACACAGACAGACAGAGAGAGACAGAGACAGTGACAGAAAAGAACATGAATACGAACAGGAATTGAATTCATACAAATGCGAAACGTTTTACTATCTCAGGCTTTGTCAGCCCATTCATAGGGAATGGGAGGGGGGGGGATGAGAAGGGGGGGGGGGGGTTAATGAAAAACTGACAACGATGATAATGTCCAATATCACTCACACAGAACGTCTATGACAATGGTAACCACATCACGATTATGAGGCAGTCTACTGACATTAAATTTTCATCAATAATCGTGTACTATCATTGATGGAGACTTGCATAGTCAGTCAGTGACAATCTGCCATGTACCATCACTGATGGAGACTGGCATAGTCAGCCAGTGACAACCTGCCATGTACCATCACTGATGGAGACTTGCATAGTCAGCCAGTGACAATCTGCCATGTACCATCACTGAGACTGGCATAGTCAGCAAGTGACAATCTGCCATGCACCATCACTGATAGAGACTGGCATAGTCAGCCAGTGACAACCTGCCATGTACCATCACTGATAGAGACTGGCATAGTCAGCCAGTGACAACCTGCCATGTACCATCACTGAGACTGGCATAGTCAGCCAGTGACAATCTGCCATGCACCATCACTGATAGAGACTGGCATAGTCAGCCAGTGACAACCTGCCATGTACCATCACTGATGGAGACTGGCATAGTCAGCCAATGACAATCTGCCATGGACCATCACTGATAGAGACTGGCATAGTCATCCAGTGACAATCTGCCATGTACCATCACTGATGGAGACTGGCATAGTCAGTCAGTGACAATCTACCATGTGGTTGGCATAGCATTTTTCCACAGGTAGAGATGGAGGGGAGCAGAGAGAGGGAAGAGAGAGGGGGGAAGAGATTGACAGACAGACAGAGAGAAAGAGAGAAAGACAGACAAACACAAAGAGACAGACAGACAGACAGACAGACAGACAGAAGACAGACACAGAGACAGACAGGCAGGCAGGCAGACAAGCAGACAGACAGACAGACAGAGAGACAGAAACTGACCACAGCCTTCATGATATATACATGTACATCAGGCAGGCCGTCCTCTGACCCATGATATATAGTGAAGGCCACCGACCTCCACACAAACCAGGAGTTGGGAGGGAGAGGGGCAACATGGATAGTTTCCAGTTTGCACTATGGCCAATGCATTTCATAAATCATTTATGAGCTTCGCTTAGAGAGACAGAGACCCAGAGAAGAGAGAGAGAGAGAGAGACTCAGAGAGAGAGACAGAGAAAGAGAGAGACACACACACAGAGACAGAAAGAGGTGTGTGTGTTGTGTGTGTGTGTGTGTGTGTGTGTGTGTGTGTGTGTGTGTGTGTGTGTGTGTGTGTATGTGTGTGTGTGTGTGAGTGTGTGTGTGTGTGTATGTGCGTGTGTGTTGTTGTATGAGTGAGTGTTTGCAAGTGTGTGTGTAAGCGTCAGAGTGTGTGAGCATGCACGCGCGTGTGTATATAGAAGTCCAATGCATGGAAATTTTAGTCCACACGCACACTCGTGTGTATGTACGTGCGCCTGTGTCGGCAATTTAAACATCGTAAAATATGGATTTTCATAATACAGCACTATTACACCTCTCTCTCTCTCTCTCTCTCTCTCTCTCTCTCTCTCTCTCTCTCTCTCTCTCTCTCCTCTCTCTCTCTTCCCTTTCTCTCTTTCTCACACCCACACCCACTCACCTACTACGCGCACACCCTTTTCAACAAACAGACTGTGTGACAAGTTACAGTGCCAATACTGTTACACCAATGCAATCGATTCCTGCAATCACGCAAACCATTGACCTCAAAGAAGCTCACCAAACCATACCAGTATTTTGCCTGTTCCAGCATATCTAGATCTGTTTTTGTTTTAGAGCTTGATTATGACCCTTTGTGAGTAGAACTCACACTCTGAACAACGCAGTATTTTCTGTTTTTGTTAATAGTGAAGCCAAACACAGAGCTTTGTACACGATGTGTTTCGTTCTGTTTTGTTTTCTAACACGTACTAATTATCCCTTACGTCACATTCTGCTAGTCCCTGTCTTCAGGACGAGTCACACTGGAAACATGATTTTTTTTTCTGAGCATGGACTAAATTCAGTACAAATCTGAGACAGTGCTTTTCAGAATATAAGTAAAAACAGAAAGTTGTCTGGGACTGTAAGATCTGACTTTTCCCTTCAACGTTTTATCAATTTCTTAAAATTCAGCTTCTTCTTCCTTTCTTTATATTCTTATTTCTATATTATTTTCTACATGGTAATCACACAACACGTAAAAAGGCATGATAGCAGACAGACACAATATAGAACCCATGCGTACAATGTAATCTGTTTCCTAAAATTGGGAAAGCAGCTGAATGGGGATGGCGGTTGTAGAATGTGTCTGAACAGAGCCAGTAGTAAACAAAAACAAACAATTTAAGTCAAAATAAATCTGCTTTTGAACACATCAGAAACTTGAGAAGATATTTTTTCGTTTCCTATTTAAGTTTGAAAATGTTAACTAATCACTATCTCCCCGTTTTCTGCACATTTAGACTTGGTATATGCCAAGATTGAGAAATTTTACTTGAATTCACATGCGCACACACGTGTATAAGCACGCGCGTATGGCAAACACACACGCGCGCACATACACACACCACACAGACACAACATACACACACAAACTACACACAAACATCACACACACACAAACACACAACAAACATACACACATACACAACACACATACAATACTGGACTGATCATATCAATCGCCCCTCTTTTGATACATGGAACACGCAAACACAACAAAACCATTAATCTGATTTTCATAACATTCAATTTGATTTCCATCTATAACACACTTAAGTAGAAAAAAGTCATAACTGCCAATGAAGAAGAAGAGAGACAGAAGGGGGAAGATGGTCATATCAAACCATTTTAACAACCCACCCCCCCCCCCCATTTGTGTACCAAAATCATTACAGAAAATCTAGACTTTGTGCTTGTCAAAACAACAGATGGTCATGCTAAGCTATTTCAATAACCTCCCTTTGAGTACCAAAATCATTACAGAAAATCAGACTTTGTGCTTGTCAAGACAACATATGGTCATATCAAGCCATTTTAACAACCTTTCTTTGTGTACCAAAATCATTACAGAAAATCTAGACTTTGTGCTTGTCAAGACAACAGACGTCATGCCAAGCCATTTTAATAGCCCCTCTTTGTGTGCAAAAATCATTACAAAAAATCCATATTTTGTACTTAAACACATGGTCATATCAAGTCATTTTACAATCTCCCTTTGTGTACCAAAATCATGACAGAAAATCCAGACTGTGTACTTGTCAAGACAACAGACGGTCATGTCAAGCCATTTTAATATCTTTGTACAAATCATTACCGAAATCCAGACTGTGTATTGTCAAGACCAACAGACGGTCATTCAAGCCATTTAATAACCTCCCTTGTGTCAAAATCATTACAGAAAATCCAGACTTGTTACTTGTCAAGACAACAGACGGTCATGTCAAGCCATTTTAATAACCTCCCTCTGTGTACCAAATCATTACAGAAAATCAGACTTCGCACTTGTAACGACAACAGATGGTCATATCAACCTCTAACACCCACCTTGTTGCAAATATGACACAAATCCACATTGTCACATTATAATCTCTTGTGTACCAAAATCATTACAGAAAATCCAGATTGTGCACCTTTCAAGACAACAGTGGTCATGTCAAACCATTTTAACCCTTTGACTCCCGCACCCTGTCCACAGCATCCTGCATTGTCAACCAAGCTAGCAAAGCAAAAACTTAAACCTTTGACTCCCTCACCCTATCCACCAGCTTCCTGCAGGAAGCTAGTGGGTAGGGTGAGGGAGTCAAAGGGTTAAGTTTTTGCAGTTCGTAAATAGGATGAGGTGATCAAAGGGTTAACAACCTCCCTTTGTGTGCAAAAACCATGAGAGAAAATCCACAGTGTGCACTTGTCAAGACAACTGTGACCTTAACAAGCATCAGCTGAAACAACCGTGGAAGTGAAGCAAGGACAATGGGAAACTGTAACAACAGTGACAACAGATTTTGAATAATGAATAATGCCACAAGTTCTTGAGAAAGTGCTGTTCACGTACCGTCCTCAAACTGTGCCGACTTCAAACACTTTCTCTGATCCGTGTGATCCCGAACTCTATGGCTTTACTTACAAACTTATGTCCTGCTAAACAGT
>CM060313.1:47354555-47362055 GCA_030674185.1 Monoplex corrugatus
TTGATAATAATAATAATAATAACTAATGACAATAATCATAATAATAAAGAAAAGAAATCCGAAAAAAATCCAACAGCCACAAAGTTTGCACAAAACCTAACGCTTACACAATTCCCTTGATCATACAATCACCTTTCACACAGCAGAGAGACTTTTCACGCCACAGCTGTTCTCTGACAACGAAAAACACAACCAGCACAGCCGTCAAACCACGAACTGAAGGTACTGCATGCCGACCAATGTCCCACTCTAGAATTTCCCTCCAGCTTGGGTTACCAGGACGACGTCCATATACTACAGTGGCCTTCACATTTCATCCCGCGGTTGGGAAGAGAAGTATAATCTGTCCCTTTGTATCTTTTTTTCTTCTTTACTTGCCAACGCACGGTCTTAATCCTTCACGTCGAACACAATACCTTCCCTTATAATTCATATTCGTTCGCTTTTTTCCCCTCTGCCAACGAATGTAATACACTGACCTTCTCCTTTCCTTCCATACTTGCGCTTTTAAAGATCATATGACCTGGGTGTTGTCTTAAAGCAAGTATGTGAATAGACGTTAAAAAACATAACGAACAATGTCCTGGGGTCATTTTTTGCTCGCTGTCAGCCTATATCCAGCAGACGTCACACACTTTTGCTTGCCTTCTCCTTCTCTGACTGCAGTTTTAACCCTTTGACTCCCGCAACCTACCCACCAACTGCAAAGACTTAACCCTCTGACTCCCTCACCCTATCCACCAGCTTCCTGCAGGAAGCTGGTGGACAGGGTGTGCGAGTCAAAGTATTTAATTTTTGCTTTGCCAACACAGTTGACAAGGCAAAGTGCTGGTAGACAGGGGGCGGGAGTCAAAGGGTTAAGGATCACAATCATATCCTGTGTAGCCTACTTATTTCCTTTCTAACTCACCCTCTGTCCAAAACAACAATAACAACAACAACAACAAACCAAGCAGCCCATACTTTATCCTTTCTTTTCTCTTTTACGAATATATATATAATAATAAGGTTCATATGTCTTGTGTCCTTTTTGTTCTTAATCGCATCTCTGCCAAAAACCAACACAGCACACATTTATCCTTCCTTCGTACGGATGGTACTAAGACCATAGTTGTCCTTCCTGTCTTAGTATCGTCCCCTTGCCAAAAGCCAACTGACTGACTACTGCATACATTCTATACTTTCCTTGTGATTCATGCAGTTTTAAGGCCCATATGTCTTGCATCTCTTTTGTTTCTTTCTCCCCCCCCCCCCCCCCCCTTATTCACTTTTCAGTAAAAAATCAACAATTCCGCATCCTTTTTATCCTTTTTTTTCCCTTGTTCATTTTTCAGCAAAAAAACAACAACAGATCAGTGTCCCTTTTTTTCAATTTTCAGTCAGAAGTAGGCCTACCACATCCAATTTTTTTTTTTTTTTTTTTTTTTTTAATTCTCAGTCAAAAACCAACACACAAAAGGCACTTTAATTTTTTCCTCTTTAGACATGAATGTACCGACCATAATATTATGTATCCTTTCATTTACTGCTTAGCCTAAAAGTAAAACCAACAGACTGCATAAGCGTCAACATCCTCCCCTTTTATGCTGGTGACATGGAATAAAGGCTAAGTGGTTACAGCACCTACCTAGGGTAAGAGAAACCCAGGTTCGAATCATGCATCGGACATGGATTTTTCTACACCATCTACGAGACCTTCGATGTGTCCTGGGCACTAGTCTTTCCGATAAGATGATGCCTCGGAAGCAGCATGCATTTAGCACATGTTGAAGATCCTATAGCAACAAGAGTTGTCCCCGGCAAATTCTGAAGGAAACAAATCCACTTACAGAGGTAAACAAATATATATATATAATGCATGAAGAAAAAGAAAGAAAAAAAAAGGTTGAAGGCACACTATGGTGACTGTGCTTTCTCCAGGGAGTGGAGAGAAAGAAAGAGAGAGAGAGAGAGAGAGACAGAGAGAGAGAGAGAGAGAGAAGAGAGAGAGAGAGAGCCACGAATGTTTCATTCAAAAAAAGCATAAATCCAATCCAATATCAGGGTTATGTCCACAGCTCTTTTCTTTCTTATTCGCGTCTCAGCATACACCCAACAGACAGCACACACTTTATCCTTTCCTTCTTCACGTGCGGCATCATGGGTCTTATGTCCCGTGTCCTTTTCTTTCTTATTTCATTTGTCTGTCAGCATAACCCCAAACAGACAGCAGACACTCCATCTTTTTCTGCTTAAATGCCAATATACGGATCATATGTCCGGTGTCCCTTCCTTTCTTAGTCTAGCATTTCTTCCCCCTGGTATCCAAAACTAAGCGACGGCAGTCACCTGGGCATTCAGTTACAATCTCTCAGGGTTGCGCCAAGTAATAAATCCTCTTCCTGCGTGTGCCGCTGGGCGATACCTGTTGGGGTTTTGTGGAAGAGGATACTTCACTGAGCGCTTCTCTCTTGCTTTCTTGTAAGAATAATTCAACTGCTAGGCTTGTGTGTGTGTGTGACACGAGCTGAATTCCGCATTAATCCACTCAAGCATGTCATGGGGGCTTAGCTGACGAGTAGCAACCATCCTACCTCAGGTAATTCTGTAGGAGTTCGTGTAAGTGACATTGCATGCTCCTTTTAAGTTCAAAACCTGGTGTCCGAGTATTTGTAGCATACGTGAAGCTGGCATAAATCTTGTACTATTCACTCTTGGGAGGTTGGCATTGGTGACGACAATGTCATTTTGAGCAGGGGTAACTCGAAAACACACACACATACAGAGAGAGAGAGAGAGAAAGAGAAAGAGAAAGAGAGAGAGAGAGAGAGAGAGAGAGAGAAAGAAAGAAAGAGAAAGACAGAGAGAGAGGAGAAAGGGACACATGAATGTAGACATATGCACTGTACTGCTAAAAAATAAAAATGAGTATGTATCTCTGTATCGTAAGCATAAACACAGCATGAAGTGCTTGTACCAGTTAATTCTGTGCCTGAGCATATTTTGCAAGAGCATGTATACATAAATACATGTGTTCACTTGCATGCATATGCATGTGTGTACATGTGTGTGTGTGCTTGTGTGTGCTTGTGTGTGTGTGTGTGTGTGTGTATGTGTGCATTCGTGCATGTGTGTGAGCGTGTGTGCATGGGCGCACATATGTGTATTCTAATCATTTCACCTCAGTACCTGTTTCCACTTCTCCCAACGAATGAGCTTTCTCAATCTGACCCTTTATTTCACCAAAGTACCCCACCACCAAGGACATTTACCACCAAGAACATTTATGATGGTATTCTTTGCGGTCAAATACCCCTCTAGTCATGTAAAGTATCCCTTGCAGACAAACACAGACTGGGCAGGCCTTTATGCCCAAGTCTTAACCCGATTTCCTGCTCTTTAATGCCCAAAGCTTTAGCTTTTCTGTCCCCACCCTTTTTTTTTTAGTCTTTTTTTTCATAAGGTTGACACTTCTTCAGCTGTAAAAATGACAACAGATAGTCAAACCATGCAATCAACAAATGTAAAATACCTTCTGTTTCAGTCACTCTCCAATACATTAACAGACAAACAAACAAACTAGACTTAAAACTTACTCCAGTTTGCATGAAACAATGCCATTAAAAATGGTCGATATTTTTTCATTAAAACAATTTCAATCAATACTATTAGATAAATTGAAATAAAGACACAAGTCAAAGCTATTAAAACAAATAAAAAAAATGGACACACAATAAAATGAAAATGGGGAAGACAGTGGGGGAGGTAAGGGAAGAACTAAGTAAACATATAACTATCATCACAATTACGTTAAAGATAAAAAAATTTAAAAAACAGTAAAACTACTAAAAGAGCAAGAGAGATGACTTTGTGTTACTATTCAATAAAAGAGACATTAGTATGGCTTCATAAGCAGTTTTTTTTTTCTACTGATATAATGATACTTTTGATAATAGTAATACAGTCCCCTCTGCCCCTTAGCACACTGTGCAGCTTTGAAAGGTTCATTAGCTTCTTCGAAGTTTTAAACATACCTCAGGCTTATTCAATATCTAAATGGAAGCCTTGAGATCATAAGTGCATTAGGATGTACACTGGATCAAAATCCCTGAATTCAGAGCTACTTCAGAAATATATATATACACAGCATAAAATGTATCACTATGTCAGAGTATGTGAGTATGCATGTGCTTGTGTGTGTTACGTGCTCTTGTGTGTGTGTGTGTGTGTGTGTGTGTGTGGTGTGTGTGTGTGTGGTGGTGTGTGTGTGTGTGTGTGTGTGTGTGTGTGTGTGTGTGTGTGTGTGTGTGTGTGTGTGTGTATGTGTGTGTGTGTGTGTGTGTGTGTGTGTGTGTGTGTGTGTGTGTGTGTGTGTGTGCGCGTGCGTGCGTGCACACGCGCAAATGCACGCACACTTGTGAGTATGTGTGTATGTGTATATGCTCACATGTTGTGATGCATGTGCACCCATGCATGTGTGAATCTGAATGTGTGCATGCCCAACGGATGTACAAGTTTCTTTACACCTCATTTTCATCATTTCATCAAAATCACTGTCTGCTGCAGTGCTGGTCATTACTGACCTCTCACACAAAAAAAACCCCAGTCAAAATAGCAATTCTACAAACATTCTGACTGGCACTACTGCCTCGTAAGACTAGAGTAATATCACTGGAAAAGGAGGCTGGAATTTTTCAAAAGGGATTCACTGCACAGAGACAATTCCAGATGCACTTCACCCACATCTGCCAGACTCCCTGAACCTAACAAAAAACAAAAAACAAACAAAAAAACCTATGAGCTGGCAAGGTCTTGGAATGGGAGGGGATGAGGATGGAAGAGAATGACTTATGAAACACCAAGCTGACACCACCAGGATGATGGCAACATGAAGATAGACCATTTCCATCTTCATCATGTTTCCATGTTGCAGGCGTGAGGTTAGGACTGAACTCGAGATACCTTAAGTACACAGTTCTATCAAAAGCACTTAACAATATGCATGAAACAAAACAAAACAAAAACAAAACAAAACAAAACTGGCTCACCCAAAGGTTTAAATCACCACCCCTGTGTTAGAGCAATGGCACTTTAACAACTGAGCTAATGCCGAGTCATAAAACAACATCAACGCAGTTCTGTTCAAAGTGAGGAATCATCATTACATCAACACAGATTATGGTGCAGCTTAAAGTCTTTCTCACAGCATATCTTGTGCATGAATGACAGATATGGTTGCGTTTCACTACTTCTGTTAACATTAATAGCTAGTTTAACCCCAACTGTAATCCTATCCCTCACCCTCGGCCTCATAATGGGCAATCCATTCAAGGAGAAAAACAGTTGTAAAGGTGAGGGTTTGGGGTAGGTCTAGTGCTAGTGCCAGACCCAGTTATGTTTTGTCCTTATCCAAAACCCATGATAGAGCAAAAAAATACATCTTTGCCCATTATATTATTATAAAAATAACTGTACAAACTTGATGAATGACCTAAGCAACAGTAAAGGGCATCAAGACACAAAATGCATGATACCAGCTCGAGGTGTAATCATTCATATCTGACTAAGACATGCTTCAGTTTATGCTAAACTAGAATATGATCAATGTTGGTGACATATGTTAAAAAAAAGTAAAAATAAACCTGTATACAGACCAATAACTGATTTTCATCCAGTGTTTCAATATTCAAACTAGTAAAAACATAATTGCCAAGTTTGTGTAAACCTCAGTATGAAGTGCTTGTAAAGACAGATTTATGACAACCAAAACATAAACACACAAATCATAGACATGAATTTTTAAATAATCAGAAAGTATACAAAAATACAGTAAGACTGGAACTGAAATTCACACTGCTCTGATCTTAAAATATTAAAAGGCCATTTGGTTAAAAAGGTTAAAAAAAAACAAACAACAGTCAACAGTCAAGTTTTTCATGGAGGACTTCCCACCTACTTCTTTCTCCCTCACTACATTGCCTTCCAAAACTAAACATTGTTTCTCATACAGAGCTGAGTAAGCTGGAGGCTGCACACAGAGTTTTATTACCCAGCCTCGAACCCTTGGAAAGGCTGGACCTATTACCACTACGCCAACATAGACCGCTTGCTAACCAACCTTCTCCTAGGTTTTTTCTTCCTTTGTTTCAAGTTAACTCCGTGGGCTGTTGTGTCATTGCTAATGCCTTCTAGACAAGCGCCCGCATCTAATAATAAATAGGCCTAAGGTTTACGTGAGCAAAATCACTAAATCAAAGAATTCAAATTTCGTCATATCTCGTGATCCGATAACGAACTGTTATCCGGCATCGTAAAAGTACAGTCCAACCGCTTCTGATAGTGTGACTTTGGGAACGCCCCAAACAAACTTCAAAAGCCGAAAAGGCTAAAAGCTGGTTAATTTTCAAGTCTATTCAAATCTGCAGTTAAAACACACACTGAGATTCATTTAAAATTATTATGACAGCTGAAAAGGTTACAGGTGGGCTTACAAAGCTACTGCAGCAGTCGCTGCAGATCAGCCCGCCGCTTACCGCGAGTAAATGGATCGCAGGCGCCGACCCATGAAATGTAAACAAAAGGACAAATTGACTTTGAGACTGTCACAGCCTACTTAAACAATGTATGTTACACCGAAATATACGGAATGCATAAAGTCTATCAAAGCGGTAAGGTCTTACCTTTGATTATTTTTCGTTTCTTCTTTCAATGTTGACAAATGATTTGGACTTAGGAGGCGAGTTACGGTGTAAAACAACAACGACGTTCACATGTGCCACGAAACACAGTTGTAAGCGAACCGCCATGAACCTCAAACACCCGGATGTACGACCTTTTTGGTCCGCTCACTTTCTCCCCTAACGGGGCCGTCTCAATAGTTCTTTCGATTTCTGTGAAACAGATCCGTGCGTGTTGTTCGTGAAACGAAATAAGATAATAATGATTTCATATAATTTTTCGTCCATTTTCGTTTCCCCTCTTATGATTTATGGACGCAATGATCAATCTTCATCTCTTATGAGAGAGCACAAGAGAACATTACATGTAACGAAAACGAAACTAGAATACTGTTGCTAATTATTTATCTTGAGATCTTAAACTTTAATGGGGTTGTAATTTCAACAGTTCACCGTGAATAATAAGGAAGTTAAATACTCTGTTATTATGAAGTGAAAATTGACAGCTTTGGACAGACTTTTTAATTTGTTTGCTTAGTTTGATTTTGTTTTTTTGTTTTGGTTTCTGAAAGTAGTTATGTCTGAGAAGCTGCTGCTGTCTTATTTGAATAAAAGAGCGTTAAGTTTAAAATTTAGTGTGTTTTGACTACTTTCATACAGACCTAACAGAATGAATTACTTATACAAGATTATTATTCAATATAGCAAACGACTGGGGGGGTTTTTTGTTTGTTTTTTGTTGTTTTTTTGTTTTGTTTTATTTTTTGTTTGTTTTTTGTATTGTTGCTTTTCATATGATACCAAACAACAAAAAGAATAACAAATGCCCATCGGAAAACAGTGG
>CM060313.1:47369555-47374555 GCA_030674185.1 Monoplex corrugatus
AGTTCATTTTATGATATGACGATCAAACAGATTAAGTTTGCAGTAAATCATGTCAAAGTCTTCATACAATAGCCGTACACAATTCCCTGTTTTGCTCTAAACTTTAACATTGGTGAAAGATACAAAACTACTTAACTACTTTTACATGACATTTAACGATTGACATACACGCGTATACCCATATTTTCTTTTTAACATGATATGTATACAAACAGTAACAAGAACGCATAACACAGATGTATTAACTGGTGTTTGAAAGTCACACATGTAATGATGTTTCTCAATCTTAACGAAAAGGATTTCTTTCTTTTTAATATTTTTTTCTTTTTCTTTTATATCTTGGTAGTATCAGTTTTTAAGGGTAGGGTCTTATTACTTAAAACTGAGAGTACACTTTTCGATTCAGGTTTGATATTGCTGTCTCACAGGTTACAGATAATATTGTTGGAAGATTTATTTCTTATTTGATATGGTTTTTTATACAGGATTGCTCCTGACCCAAACAGGACGCCAAGAAATCTTTTCCATGAATTCGCATGCGGCTGCAACAATGTAATGACAACAACAACAACAACAATAATAATAATAACAATAACAATAATAATAACAACAACAATAATAATAATAATAACAACAACAGCAATAACAACAACAACAGCAATAACAATAATAATAAAAATAATAATAACATTGATGATGATAATAATAACAACAATAAAGCAATGATGATTTAATAATAAAAACAATAATACAATTAGAATGATGATGATGATGATAATATTTATAATAATAATGACGCCAACAAGAATACAACATAACAAGAAAGGCAATAGTCATATGACAGCAATCATAACATTACGACAATAACGATGATTACGATGGTGGTGGTGGTGGTGGTGGTGGTGGTGGTGATGGTGGTGGTGATGATGATGATGATGATAACAATAATAGTGAAATTTGATAGTAATAATAACACTGATGAAAATGATGAAACAACAACATATCAATACAACAACAATAACAAAGATGCATAACTTAAGTGTGAACATCCACAATGAAACCCCTTACGCACCAACATGAACCCAAATATTAATTAAAAATTCACTGAAACACATCCATGTACGTTTATGGCCATTCAAACTTACAAAATGGAGACCAGGCTGGACCTGCAGAATATACGCAATCAACATCTGACATCTCGAGTTCAATCCCAGCCCACAACATTAAAAACTGGCCTGTTCCATGCCCATCATAATGTTTCCATCATTCTAGTGGTGTCAGCTTACTGTTTTATAAGTGCCTCTCCCATTTCCCCTTTTCGAGACCTAGCCAGCGCAAGGGCTTTTGCACAGGCTCAGGGAGTCAGCTGGCAGGTCTGAGTGGAGCGCATATGGAATTGTCTGAGTGCGATGAATCTTTCTTGAACAAACTCCAATTCCAAAATCCACCCATTAACTTGTTATTCTTGTTGTTTAAAGCCGAGCCGACTGCGCAGAGCCATATCAGGGCTATAACCACTTCAAAACATACAAAACTTCAACAGGAAAAGAAAAAAGAAAAAAAAAAAAAGAAAGAAAAGAAAATTAAGTACACATATCAATGCATTCGCACACATAATCTAAAGACATGCCCCTGGCGTTGACCACTCCGTCCAATTCATCGCACAGCAGATATTTAAAAAACACACCTGAATACAAACATAAGCGTAATAAGGACACCAAAGCATATATAAAAACAGGCATAAATTACCTAAAATTGCTTCCGCATACCTCACCTCCCAAGAGCCAAAAATCCACTTAATACATATACCCAATTACCAATCCTAAGAAAATGTACATAAGACTTTATCGAACACATACAGGTGAATGGACCATTAAGGCAGAAAATGATAGGTAGAAATGACAGAAAGAAAAGTAACAAGGCAGAAACAAAGAGAATCACAGAAAAGAGGAAATTTCTGGCACAGAATTTCCAGAAGGTGGGGATACTATTTATACTGAAAGAGCCCCCAGCATCCCCACAGGGGAATCCATAAACTGCTAAAAAAAAAAAACCTCCGAATTTTGGCCCTCCCCTTTGCTTCCCCATCGTTTGCGTCGATTCTGTGTCACCACCTCCACACCACCCACTTCGTCTCTCCAACACACTTCCAAACTCAAAGATACTGAGGCCACCACAAGACCAGGACATGACGGATCACACACACACACACACAACAAACAAACAAATAAAAAAACGGAACAAATTTTACACACTACTATGATGACAAGAATGGGTATGACAGGCATGACACTATGGAGTTCCATTTCGGGTTGAGACTGTGTGACAAGGCTATACTCTACACTTACTTTCGTAATCTATCCTGGTGTCAACCAGGCCGGAGAGGCACAGACACCTGTGGTGTTGGTCGGGAAATTTCAGAAAACACCGGCGATGATGCATCAGTAAAGTGGATAAGACTCAGATGTGTCGACCCAGTCAACTGCTGAAAATCTCTGTTTTCTAATTTTTTCAAAACTTTTTATTTTTTTCTTTACAATGCACAGTCGTTTCTATATTTTTGTAAATTTCCTTTTTATTTTCTTCCTTCACAATGCTCAATGTGACTTGTAATATAACATTAAACACACTTCAATCCAAGGGCAGAATCAAGATCTGTAAAAAGAATAAAAGAAAATACAAAAAATGTACAGACGACAGGGCAAAATACAGAGCAAATGGTCAGTTATGACATTAGTAAATTCAACAACATAATACATATACTGATATAGGTAGGCTGTCAGAGTGAGGTATACAACACAAAGATGAACCTTACATGCTAAAACGTCTTTGTCAATATGCCTTGTTCACAGACACAGGCAGACAGACACACTTCCAGAAAAACAAAAACTTAGAAACATTTGCTGACAGATTTTTTACAAGCATGCAGACAAAGCATGTAACACGACAGATATGCTGCCTTGCGTTAGGCTGATCTGAATGAGTCTTTTTCTTAAAATTATGAGAGAGAGAAAGAGAGTGAGAGAGAAAGGGAGAGAGAGGGAGAGGGAGAGAGAGAGAGAGAGGAGAGAGAGAGATGGAGAGAGACAGAGAGAGAGAGAGAAAGAGGGAGATAGAGAAAGAGAGAGAGACAGTGGGACAGAGAGAGAGAGAGAGAGAGAGGGGGGGGGGGGGAGCGCGATGGACAACATTTGAACATACAAGATACGTGTTCATAATTTCAATTGTTGAGAGAGCGAGCGAGCAAGAGAGAGAGAGAGTGAGAGAGAGAGGGAGAGGGAGAGAGAGAGAGAGTGAGGAGAGAGAGAGAGAGAGAGAGAGAGAGAGAGAGAGAGAGAGAGAGAGAGAGAAGAGAGAGAGAGAGAGAGAGAGAGAGAGAGAGAGAGAGAGAGAGAGAGAGGAAAGATCAAAACAGTCATGACAACCAAAACACGACAACACATGTTCAACAGTAATGATAACAACAATGACACCAGATATCCACGTAACGATATTAACTGCTGCCATCGTTTCATGATTGAGAAACTATGTACAAACCTTTTCTTGACAAGATGCCGTCAAAATCACCCCTACTGATACGGAACGTGTGCAGTTTGTTTGTATCAGTTTCACCCTTTGTAGGAAGCTGCTGGAAAGGGTGAGGGAGTAAAAGGGGTGTTATTTCGCATTTTCATAAAATCCAGACACAATTCTATAATATGACATGCTCAATAGTTGTCTGTACTACACACAGGCAACACAATCAAACGAAATCTCACGACCCGAAACCCTGATCTGTTACTGATCAAATTTTGACAAAGTGGAATACGAGTAGTGTTTTTCTGATCTTGCGACGACACAGAAATTCTTTCCTTTGAATGTCTCCATGATGCCAGATTGGGGGGGGGAGGGGGGGGGAAGGTTCTTACTGGACGCTTGTGGCAGCGCTAAACCAGTTTTGACCTCTGAGGTAACATTTTCTTTCTTTTTCTCCTTTTTTATTTATGTATTTACGTATCTTTCTGTTCTCGTGTTTATTTTATTTATTCATCCATTCATTCACTGCTGTCCCATCTTTTGCGAGCTTAAAGGGCTTTGATCTCATGCTGTTCATCATGCCTCCTCAACACAGCACCAAACCCTAGTTTACTCGAAAGTCCCAGTGCAGGAAGTCCATGTAAGTCAGCAGCCATCGTTGGGCCACTCACCACAGAAGACCCTGCATTGCTGCTCAAATCATTCGGTGGAGTTCAGCAATGGCTGTTCTCATGCGACACAGGTAGGGCGCTACCCACTAAACCGCCTGCCAATGACAGTAATCGTTTAGTATCAGAACCAACTGTGTGAGCATTCTCCTTAGAGAATTTCCTTGTTTCAAAAGACGGCGACAGTTTCAGTCCGTGATGCTCAAACCAAGTTGATTTTCTGCACCCTTTCCACCAGAAGATCCACTGACGACGAAGTTTTTAACACGTTCACTGCAGTGCTGTGATCAATGCTGCTGAAGTCTATACGGTTCACCTGTAAAAGAAGATACTACCTGATTTATGCTTTTCTCTGTTTGTGTTTCACCACTGTCAGCTTTTATTCGTTTAAAATTTAATAATAGTTTGTTTGTGTTAAGTTAAATGCAACGAGCACGATTTTGAAACAAATTATTCACGATATGTAAATGAAATTATCATTATTTGAACCTTATTATTATAACTGATAGAGATCACAGAGTAAAACAATCGCTAGTTTTGAAATAACACCAGTCAATATTTAACAAGTTTAATAAGAAAAGTTCACACCTATTAAAAAAATACAACGGGGGAACAGACATTTTCCATGTTGTTTTGGGGATCGCACTCTTTTTCATACTAATGCAATAACACAATTACCTGCAGCAGTTTGTCCCCCGGCTGGATGAGGGAAGCAGCTGGTCCTTCTGGCTGTACCTTGGTCACAAAGATTCCCTGTTGACACGTAAACGGGAGTCAAAATCACGTTACATATTGTTAACGATATCTTTAATTTCG
>CM060313.1:47379555-47404555 GCA_030674185.1 Monoplex corrugatus
TTTAGCACAGAATTTCCAGAAGGTGGCGATATTATTCTTACTGAAAAGACCGGCATCCCCACGGGGTAGGGGGAACAATCAAATCAAATAATTTGTAACAACTGAATAACAAGTCTATAACAATCTGGCAACACAGGATCTGAAATAACAATTGGCAATACAGGATTGAAAATCAAATAAACTGTAACAACTGAAGAACAGTCCATAACAATCTGACAACAGAGGATCTGAAAATCAAATAAACTGTAACAACTGAATAACAGTCCATAACCAACTGACAACAGAGGATCTGAAAATCAAGTAACAAATTTTAACAACTGACTAACAGTCTACATCACTATGGCAACAGAGGATCTGAAAATTAGCAAAGAATCTGAATAATGTGACCGTTTTTGTTGAAAAGGCGATCTCTAATGTCATTACCCCCAAATCATATTTTGCTATTTCTGTACACAGTAAATGAGACAGGACAGATGGTGAACAGATAATATTTCTGAACAAATACTGTGTGTAGATTTTGTCTTTTAAGAATTAAGCCTTCATCTTTATACTAAGGGCGCTAGCTGTCTGGAGCAGTGAGAGATCAGGCTCTGAGTAGCTGAGAAACTAGCGTATATTGATCCTTCTAAAAAGGAAACATGTCATGCACTGACAGTCTTAGATTATTGTATGCTATAATATTGGCATTCATTGATGGACCCTGTTAAGCTCATTTGTCAGAAACTTCGTTCCAATGAAGTCCACAATCTGAGGGAACATGGCAAACACTTATGTCAACATCGCTTGAGGAATTACAATGGTAAATGTTTTCACTTAGTAAATGTCTTTTCAAACTCGATTTGTTGTGTTGTTTCAAACTGTGCAACACTGACGTAGAGTCAACACAGAATAACACAATACAGATGACGTATGAGAGACCACTGAACGTTAGCCAAAATGCTAAACTGTCCATCTAATAAGCAGACAAACAGCAAAGTTTTCATATAAGAGATCACTCACTCACACACACACACACACACACACACACACACACACACACACACACACACACAAACAACACACACACACACAAACAAACACACACATACGCACGAACGCACGCATACACACACACACGCACGCACGCATACTCACACACACACACACACACACACGCACGCACGCATACACACACGCACGCACGCATACTCACACACACACGCACATACTCATATGCACACACGAAACACGCACACATGGTGCATATTTACAGATAAACGCAAATAGAAAAACGAGAAACGCACACAATCCTACACACACACACACACACAACAAACACACACACACATACACACACACACTCACATACACGCACTAACATAACACCCCCCACACACGTAACTCCTCTCCTCACACACACACACACGCGCGCGCGCGCGCGCACACACATAACACCGCGTATCGCCCAACACCACACACACACACCGCATACACACACCGCATACACACACACACACACACACACACACACACACACACACACACCACACACACACACACACACACACACACACACGTGTAGAGCAAACGTACACAACTGCTTATTCACATCTAGTCATTTTGAAACCCCAGACGTACCATGATCATTCTAAACAATCTGCTAAATTATAGCAGCATCGATCCGTTTCTCTTCCATGTTTGAAATCGCCAGCTGGTTCTTCTTATAAAACTTTGTACTCAAGATGTGACCAATATCTCAAGTTCAGTCCCAGTCCACAACTTTAACAACTGGCCTGTTCGCTGCCCATCTCCATGTATCTGTCATTCTTGGGGCGTCAGCAAGGTCTTGAAATGGGGAGGAAGGGAAAGGGGCCCATGAAAGATGAAGCTGACACAGCTAGAATATTGGACACATAAGACGGGCAGCAAAACAGGTACGTTTTTACAGCTGAGGGCTGGGATTGAACTCGAGGTAACAGATCTCGAATCCATGGCTCTATCCAAAGAACCACCCAGCCCTGTAAAATATGGTATGATGCTTAACGTTTTGACTCCCGCAACCTGTCCACCAGCATGCTGCATTGTCAACCATGCTAGCAATTCAAAACTTAACCTTTTGACTCCCTCACCCTATCCACCAGCTTCCTGCAGGAAGCTGGTGGACAGGGTGAGGGAGTCAAAAGGTTAAGTTTTTGCAGTTGCTGGACAGGGTAAGGGAGTTGAAGGGTTAATTCACGCAAGGAATCAAACGAAACGGACAGCGTCATTTTTCAAAAAAATTCAAACAGAACAATCCTTTCAAGCCTGTTTGGTCATGAATTTTTCGGGACCATCTTTTGCTGAATGACCATCTTTATAGAAAACAACTCCTGTGGTCAAGATAACACAGACCTGAAGTACAGATAAAACGATTAAAAAAAACACAAACAAAAAGAAACTGTCAGTTTAGTATACTTTTGTATGTTGTATTTAACAATTCAACAACTCAGAAACCAATGGCTTTGCTAAATCAGCCCTCAAGTGAATAACTCAGAAAGGGCACGGAGTAGACGAGAAAAACAAAACAAAACAAAAACAGATGGACTAAAAAAAAAATTGTTGAACGGCCAGAAAAACCATCTGCACAGACCCTGGCGTTGGCACACAACCGACTGATCTAGAATTATCTGGTGACCAGTTCTTTAGCGTGGTGCCCCAATGATCGCTACGAAGTTCAGGAAGAAGAAGAAGAAGAAGAAGAAGAAGAAGAAGAAGAAGAAGAAGAAGAAGAAGAAGAAGAAGAAGAAGAAAACAAAAGAAGAAAAGAAGAAAAACAAAAGAAGAAGAAGAAGAAGAAGAAAAACAAAAGAAGAAGAAGAAAGAAGACATTCACTGAAATTTGTCTACAGAATAAACTTGCTGCTATCTGGCAACAGTCATTTTGAGGCAAGCTGAATCTGTCAACTCAATACAACACTGCAACAGGTAATCTGGTTATGCAACTACCTAACCCACAAATGAACACTACCAACACTAAAAGCACCTCTCACCTGACCGCCTGGCCTGGAAGTCGCCGATACGTTCATACACCGGGTGACCATGACCGTACCCACTGTCGGTAGAGCTGGACACCTGAGAAGGATCCTGCATGCTTTTGAACAAGGCAACGTCCTCGTAGCGATTCATCAGAGGATCGCCCACCTCCAAGGGCTCACCGTACGGGTTAGGGTAGCCTTCAAACGGTTTGTGGGCTGACGACACGCTACTACCGCCCGGTCCCTCCAACACGTTGTCTCTGGACCCTAACCTGGGTCGTGGAGGTGTTGGGGCGTAGAGATGGTGAGAGGAGTGTGTGGAGTCGTTGGGATGAGGGGTTGTTAGCGAGCAGCCTGTGGTGTAAGGGGAGTGTGCGGGACCAGCGGGATGAGGAGACAGCCTGGAGCCGGTGGGGTGTGGGGATTGTCTAGGGCCAGTCTGATGAACGGAATGTTGTGAGCTGGTGGTCAGCGGCGAGCGTCGAGAGCCGTCATCCCGGTAAGAGAAGCGAGCACCCACGGGGGTCAGGTTGTCCCGGGAACGGTCAGCATAGGCTGCAGAAGGCGCAGGCACCGGGTGCGGGCTGTAAGCCGTGTACTGCGAGCCGCCACCCCTGCCGGGAGCTCCGTACGGCGAGACAGGGTAGTCCTGACCTAAGCGTCTACCATCACCGTGAGGCGTCACGTCACTGGACGAGCCGCTGTACCCAGCCCCCACCCCTTTCCCGTACCCAGCCCCGCCCCCTTTCCCGTAGTACTGAGAAGTGTGAGCACCCCCAACCCCTACACCTGGCAGTAGTTACTAGTCCTTTGCTGATGACTGGCACTGGACGGCTGCTGAATGTCTGTCTTGTTTGGCACGGAAGCCAGAGTCTCGTACTCTCTGCCACGATCGGCGTAGACTTTGTCACCACCACCAGGAGCATCTCTGCCTGTGTTGTACTGAAGGGCTGTGTACTCCGGGTTGGAGAAAGAACTGGTCCCCTTGGTATTATTCAGACTGTCACGGGGAGAGTTCTGAACACTGCAGGTGTCTGACTGGTCAGACGCCCGGTCTGAAGTGCGGCGGTAGGGCGGGGCGGGCTGGTAGGGGGGCGGTGTCTGTCTCACTGCAGGACTACGTGCTCCACCGGGCGTAGGGCTTGGCTGAAACAGAAACCAGGCGTTAAGTATTGATTATATAGAGATAGTTTTGGTCAAGGTTTCTCTCATTACTTGGACTGGCTGAAAGAGAAACAAGGTGCTAATTACTGGTAATACATACATACATACACATACATATGTAATACATATACATATATATATGTATATATGTATATACATATATATATATATATATATATATATTATAATAGTATATATATATACATACATATATAAATATATACATATTATATATTATATATATATATATATATATATATATTTGGTCAAGGTTTCTACCTTAAACTGACTTCGATGAACGAGAAACAAGGTGCTGATTACTGATATTGTCTATATCTATTTATCTATCTATATCTATATCTATCTATCTATGATAATTATTATTATCATCATATATCATAATTATCCTTATCATCATTATTCTTATTATTATTATCATCATCAATATCATCATTACTGTCATAACCTGAGGATGTGTTCTCATGAACCATGTTGGAGTCAGTCTGTTTGTAGTTTGTGTTCGTAGTTTGTTCAAGAAGGATTCTGACGCACTCGGACAATTCCATACATGCGTCATCTACATCTGTCAGCAAATCACTCATTTTAGTTCTTTTCTCCCACTGGACGAAGCAGCAGGGAAGTTTCATTTTTTTTCTCCAAATTGTTGTATTTGGCGTTTGTTCGTTTGTGATCTTACACTTACGCTTTGACAAAGGCCAGCTGATCGAAAATTTGCGCATGTCTTGTCTGGTTATATTAAATATGCGTTCTGATTCTATTTTCGTGTTTTTCTGATTCATGGATCTTAAGAGTTTTAAGATAAAAAAAAAAAAAAAAAAAAAAAAGGAATCACGAATTCATTTCAAAAAGACTGCAACAATCGTCCTCACCCTCAGATTCAGTTTGAGATCAGCTGCCGCTTTCCTGTTGCGTTCTTCCAGAACAGTGTACAAATCCCTCTGCAAGTTCCTCTCCTTGCTGTCAGCTCCTCCAGCCTGTGAAAAAAGGCCGGGGGTATCTGCACAGAGGAGGGGAATTCCCGAGGTGCCTGTGTCGTCACCGGTGTACTCTGATCAAGCGCGGCATCACCGCTGAACTGGGAGGGGGAGGCGGGAGGACCTACACTACGCTGGTGGCTGCCGGAACTTGGCCGACTGCTGGAAACGGTTAAACAAGACTGAGGTCGGAACTGGGATGTGGTGTGATCCTGGGCGCTATTCCCGGAGGTCTGGGAGTTCAGATCCTGAGGTACACTGGAAGAAGGACGGATGAGTTGCTGTGATCGTCCAGGCACAGGGGAGGGGGATGAGGTGGTTTTGCTTCCAAAACTTCGACCTCGTCCAGCGTACGCTTCCAGGTCACTAGCGTATCCACCCTCCTTCCGGCGACCATGTCCGTGTCGGTGCGACCTTGACATTGTAGGCTGCGACCGCACGGACAGGTCATCTCTAACGTCACCGGAGCGCTGTCTGTGATACGGAACCTCCCGATCGCTTCGATAGCCCCCTGTATCCGAATCGTAGTCCCGCATGCGCCGGGAGCGTCGTCCGTGGTGATGGTGATGCTTGCGGAGGATCTGCTTGTGGTACAGGTCCTCGTAGGTGAAGGACGGCATCCTCTTGGGTTGCGTCCCCTCCGTGGTCTGGCCTTCAAAGCTGAAGAGGTTGGGGGTGGACTTACGCCGGCCCTCCACCCTCCCGTCCTCCGTGTCTGAAGCTCCCGAGGTACTCTCCCCTGTGATCAAGACAGGCCAAAAATGGTATCACACACGCTGACAGCATTGTCTTAAGTGTTGGGAACAGTTGTGGCAATATCAGTTAAATTATCTTGTGACAATATTGACCTTATTAGTGTGCGGCAATATCAATCCAATTATCTTTATTATTGTTGCTTAAAGCCCCGCCGACTGCGCAGAGCCATATCAGGGCTATAATCGCTTCAAAACATACAAAACTTCAACAGGAAAAAAAAAAAAGAAAAGAAAATTAAGTACACATATCAATGCATTCGCGCACATAATCGATGGACATGCCCCCGGCGCTGACTACTCCGTTCAATTTGTCGCACAGGGGATTTAAAAAACTCACCTGAATACAAATTTAAGCATACATAAGGACACGAACACATATATAAAAACGGGCATAAATCACCTAAAATTGCTTCCGCATATCTCACCTCCCTAGAGCCAAAAATGCACTTAATACATATACCCAATTATCAATCCTAAGAGAAAGTACGTAAGACTTTATCGAAAACATACAGGTGAATGGACCATTAAGGCAAAAGTGATAGGAAGAAATGACAGAAAGCAAAGCAACAAGGCAGAAACAAAGAGTGACAGAAAAGAGGAAATTTCTAGCACAGAATTTCCAGGAGGTGGGGATACTATTTAAACTGAAAGAGCCCCCGGCATCCCCACGGGGGGGGGGGGGGGGGGGGTCTAATTACCTTGTGGCAATACAAACCTTACTATCGTGTGTAAACATCAATCTAATTATTGTGTGGCAATATAAACTTATTATTGTGTGGCAATATCAACCTAATTACCTTGTGACAATATTAACCTTATTTTCATGAGGCAATATCAACCTTATTGCCTTGTGGCAATATTAACTTTTTTCATGTGGTAATACCAACCTTATTGTCTTGTGACAATATTAACCTTATTTTCGTGTGGCAATATCAACCTAATTGCATTGTGATAATATTAACCTTATTTTCATGTGGCAAAATGAACCTAATTATCTTTAACAAAAGACATAGTGTTTGATAATGAAAGGACGTGGTCTGAACTATGAAAAAAAATTATAACGTGTAAGTAAAGAAAACCAAAAAGAAACTTGCAAAAGATATAAGAAAGGGTATCAGCTGTATTCAATGCACTTATTATTACCAACATCATATTTTTTTTTTACGTTATCATCATCATCATCATCATCATCATCATCATCATCATCATTCAGTGTTTAAAGCCTAGCCGACTGGTCAGAGCCATATCAGGGCTATGACCAGTGACAACATAGTCTAATCTTATGTCTCATGTTGTGCCACGTTCTCCTTATCTGTTTAAGAAGTGCTACACTTCAGCTAACCACTGCGGGCCCCAATAGCTCAATTGGTTTGAGCGTCGGATTCACATGCTTATGGTTGTGGGTTCGAATCCCGGGGTGAGCTATATTAAAACTGGCCTTCTCACTGTCCCATCTTAACATCATTGTTGTTCTGGTGGTGTCAGTATAGGATTAGATAAGTCCCCTTCCCTGGGATGGTTATCCCCGTCGGCCATATCACCTGAGGTGGGTGTAGACGTAAAAACTGAATCAAACCAACCAACCAGCTAACCACCCATCATTACAATAAAGCAACACATGGTGGCGTTTATTTCATTAACTGTTGGAAACTTGTTTCTGACTTCAGCTATGTATTCTAGCAGACTTGTTTTTCTTCTGTCAGTCACAAACATCGCCACAGACATGATGAAAGAAGAGCACACAGCTTAGCAGCAATCCAACAGCTAGCCTTTAATAGAAGATCATGAGCCTTGAGAAAAGGCTCACTAGCCTTGAGCAAAAGCTCATTAGCCATGAGAAAAGGCTCACTAGCCTTGAGGAAAGGCTCACTAAGAGATCATGAGCCTTGAGGAAATGCTCACTAGCCTTGAGGAAATGCTCACTGGCCTTGAGGAAAGCCTCACTAGCCTTGAGGAAAGGCTTACAAACCTTGAGGAAAGGTTCACTAGCATTGAGGAAAGGCTCACTAGCCTTTAAGAGAAGATCATGAGCCTTCAGCAAAGGTTCACTAGCTTTCAGGAGAGGATCGCTAGGCTCTAGGAGAGGCTCAATGTCCCCTGACTTGCCTCGTTTCGACGCCGATCCGTGCGCTGAAGCTACCTCGTCCTCCATGTTGGGCATGGAATGGCGGTGCTGCATTCTGGCTTTGTCTCGCATCAGTTTTTCCTGGAAAGTAATGTGGCCAATTGTGATCATGGTACAGATAATGGCTGTATTCATAGTTCATTACTTCATGTTAAGTAATTTTGATTTAGATGACCGTGTCTGTTTTGCACAATGTTTCATTCATTCATGATAAGTAACAATGTCAATTTAGGTGGATCTGACTGTATCTGTGTTCAATTTCTTTCAATGATGTTTTACTGAGTGACAAGTCTGAACTGAAGTTGAACACACACATCTTCTACTGTTAATTACACATTTTAAAGAACAAGTTTCCTTTATTTCTATGTTGTATTACAGACAATAAATAACACATTCTATTTCATTATATTAAATCAGATTGTACTGTATTGTATTTATCAGTGCTGGTTTGATATATATATATATATATATATATATATATATATAATATATATATATATATATATACACACACACACACACATATATATATATATATATATATATATATATATATATATATATATATATATTAAAGTATGCACGATTCTAATACACAATCGCTAGAAATACAATTCCAGTATAATCTGCAAAAAGAAAAAAACACAATCACAAATCAACTGGCTTCTGAAGGATAATTAAAATCTCTATGTATATATGTAAACCAGAAACACAAAAACAGAACGAGAACGCGTATTTGATAAATCAAGACAGACACAAATGCTCGACCACCTCGTCTTTATTAAGTGTATGCAACAGACAATAAAGAATAAATACACAAAACTTAGTGGAAAAAACAAAAGCAAGACTTCCCTGATGCTGCGTTGAGGACGAGAAAAATTAGGTCAGTTGATCGAAAATTTGCACCTGTGTTGTCTTGTTATATCAAATAGCGTTCTGATTTAATTCTTTGTTGATTCAGGTTCTTATATGCTGGAACATTGGCAGACATTTTGGTTTAAAACTACATACATACATACATACACACATTATATATATACATATATATATATTTTTTATATATTTATATATATGTATATATAATATATATATATATATATATACGTATGTATGTATGTCTATCTGTATGTACGTACGTACGTAGGAATGTACGTATGTCTATCTGTATGTACGTACGTACGTAGGAATGTACGTATGTATGTATGTATTTATGCATGTATGTATGTATGTATGTATGTATGTATGTATGTATGTATGTATGTATGTATGTATGTATGTATGTATGTATGCATGTATGCATGCATGCATGTATGTATGTATGTAAGTATGCGTGTATGCATGTATGTATGTATGCATGTATATATGCATGCATGTATACATGTATGCTATGAGATATATGTGTGTATGTGTGTATGTATGTATGTATGTATGTATGTACATGTATGTATGCATGCATGCATGCATGCATGTATGTATGTATGTATGTATGTATGTATGTATGTATGTATGTATGTATGTATGTATGTATGTATGTATGTATGTATGTATGTATGTATGTATGTATGTATGTATGTATGTATGTATAACTGCCAGTTCACTTGCCGAAGTATGACACGTGTTGATATCATCGTTTCACATCTTTATGTCCTAATTTCAGCAATTTTCTGAGTGTCTGTGTGTTCTTTAATACCCATGATTGAAGCTTCTTTTGACGTTTGTCTTGTTTAGTTCATAAAAAAACGGTCATATATTTTGAAAAATTTTTTTTTTTAAACATTTTTTTTGGTTTCTACGTCTGCAGTTATGCAACATGCATCTCACCTTGTCATATCGATACAGACGATGTGTTTCCTGTAGTGAGGGAGACTGTGATTTAGACACTCTATCCTCTATCACCCTCATGTCAACCACATCGTCATCGGCTCCCACGTAGTTCCCTCTGCCCTGTGGGACAGTGTTGGGTAAGTGTCACACTGAGTTAAAGTGTGTAAGTGTCACACTGTGTTGAAGTCTGTAAGTGTCACACTGTGTTAAAGTCTCTAATTGTCACACTGTGTTAAAGTCTCTGATTGTCACACTGTGTTAAAGTCTCTAACTGTCACACCGTGTTAAAGTCTGTGTCACACTGTGTTAAAGTCTGTAATTGTCACACTGCGTTAAAGTCTCTAATTGTCACATTGTGTTAAAGTCTCTAAGTGTCACACTGTGTTAAAGTCTCTAATTGTCACATTGTGTTAAAGTCTCTAATTGTCACACTGTGTTAAAGTCTCTAATTGTCACACTGTGTTAAAGTCTCTAATTGTCACACTGTGTTAAAGTCTCTGTCACACTGTGTTAAAGTCTCTGTCACACTGTGTTAAAGTCTCTAAGTGTCACACTGTGTTAAAGTTTCTAAGTGTCACACTGTGTTAAAGTCTCTAACTGTCACACTGTGTTAAAGTCTCTAATTGTCACACTGTGTTAAAGTCTCTGTCACACTGTGTTAAAGTCTCTAAGTGTCACACTGTGTTAAAGTCTCTAACTGTCACACTGTGTTAAAGTTTCTAATTGTCACACTGTGTTAAAGTCTCTAATTGTCACACTGTGTTAAAGTCTCTAAGTGTCACACTGTGTTAAAGTCTCTAACTGTCACACTGTGTTAAAGTCTCTAAGTGTCACACTGTGTTAAAGTCCCTAAGTGTCACACTGTGTTAAAGTCTGTCACACTGTGTTAAAGTCTCTAATTGTCACATTGTGTTAAAGTGTCTAATTGTCACACTGTGTTAAAGTCTCTAAGTGTCACACTGTGTTAAAGTCTCTAAGTGTCACACTGTGTTAAAGTCTGTAACTGTCACACTGTGTTAAAGTCTCTAAGTGTCATACTGTGTTAAAGTCTCTAAGTGTCACACTGTGTTAAAATCTCTAAGTGTCACACTGTGTTAAAGTCTCTGATTGTCACACTGTGTTAAAGTCTCTAACTGTCACACGGTGTTAAAGTCTCTGATTGTCACACTGTGTTAAAGTCTGTAATTGTCACACTGTGTTAAAGTCTCTAAGTGTCACACTGTGTTAAAGTCTCTGTCACACTGTGTTAAAGTCTCTAAGTGTCACACTGTGTTAAAGTCTCTAAGTGTCACATTGTGTTAAAGTCTCTAACTGTCACACTGTGTTAAAGTCTCTAATTGTCACACTGCGTTAAAGTCTCTAATTGTCACACTGTGTTAAAGTCTCTAAGTGTCACACTGTGTTAAATCTCTAATTGTCACACTGTGTTAAAGTCTCTAACTGTCACACTGTGTTAAAGTCTCTAAGTGTCACACTGTGTTAAAGTCTGTAATTGTCACACTGTGTTAAAGTCTCTAAGTGTCACACTGTGTTAAAGTCTCTAATTGTCACACTGTGTTAAAGTCTCTAATTGTCACACTGTGTTAAAGTCTCTGTCACACTGTGTTAAAGTCTGTAATTGTCACACTGCGTTAAAGTCTCTAAGTGTCACACTGTGTTAAAGTCTCTAATTGTCACACTGCGTTAAAGTCTGTAATTGTCACACTGTGTTAAAGCCTGTAATTGTCACACTGTGTTAAAGTCTGTAATTGTCACACTGTATTAAAGCCTGTAATTGTCACACTGTGTTAAAGTCTGTAATTGTCACACTGTGTTAAAGTTTGTAATTGTCACACTGTGTTAAAGTCTCTAATTGTCACACTGTGTTAAAGTCTGTAATTGTCACACTGTGTTAAAGTCTCTAAGTGTCACACTGTGTTAAAATCTCTAACTGTCACACTGTGTTAAAGTCTCTAAGTATCACACTGTGTTAAAGTCTAAGTGTCACACTGTGTTAAAGTCTCTAAGTGTCACACTGTGTTAAAGTCTCTAAGTGTCACACTGTGTTAAAGTCTCTAAGTGTCACACTGTGTTAAAGTCTCTGATTGTCACACTGTGTTAAAGTCTCTAAGTGTCACACTGTGTTAAAGTCTCTAATTGTCACACTGTGTTAAAGTCTCTAATTGTCACACTGTGTTAAAGTCTCTGTCACACTGTGTTAAAGTCTGTAATTGTCACACTGCGTTAAAGTCTCTAAGTGTCACACTGTGTTAAAGTCTCTAATTGTCACTGCGTTAAAGTCTGTAATTGTCACACCGTGTTAAAGCCTGTAATTGTCACACTGTGTTAAAGTCTGTAATTGTCACACTGTATTAAAGCCTGTGATTGTCACACTGTGTTAAAGTCTGTAATTGTCACACTGTGTTAAAGTTTGTAATTGTCACACTGTGTTAAAGTCTCTAATTGTCACACTGTGTTAAAGTCTGTAATTGTCACACTGTGTTAAAGTCTCTAAGTGTCACACTGTGTTAAAATCTCTAACTGTCACACTGTGTTAAAGTCTCTAACTGTCACACTGTGTTAAAGTCTCTGATTGTCACACTGTGTTAAAGTCTCTAAGTGTCACACGGTGTTAAAGTCTCTGATTGTCACACTGTGTTAAAGTCTCTAAGTGTCACACTGTGTTAAAGCCTCTAAGTGTCACACTGTGTTAAAGTCTGTAACTGTCACACTGTGTTAAAGTCTCTAAGTGTCATACTGTGTTAAAGTCTCTAAGTGTCACACTGTGTTAAAGTCTCTAAGTGTCACACTGTGTTAAAGTCTCTGATTGTCACACTGTGTTAAAGTCTCTAAGTGTCACACGGTGTTAAAGTCTCTGATTGTCACACTGTGTTAAAGTCTCTAAGTGTCACACTGTGTTAAAGTCTGTAATTGTCACACTGTGTTAAAATCTCTAAGTGTCACACTGTGTTAAAGTCTCTAATTGTCACACTGTGTTAAAGTCTCTAAGTGTCACACTGTGTTAAAGTCTCTAAGTGTCACACTGTGTTAAAGTCTCTAATTGTCATACTGTGTTAAAGTCTAAGTGTCACACTGTGTTAAAGTCTCTAAGTGTCACACTGTGTTAAAGTCTCTAAGTGTCACACTGTGTTAAAGTCTCTAAGTGTCACACTGTGTTAAAGTCTCTAAGTGTCACACTGTGTTAAAGTCTCTAAGTGTCACACTGTGTTAAAGGCACACACACACACACACACACACTCTCTCTCTCACACACGCACACACACACATACACACACTCTCTCTCTCACGCACACAAACTCTCTCTTTGACACACACACACACACACACACACACACACACATTCTCTCTCTCTCTCTCTCTCACACACACACACACACACACACACACACACACACACACACACACACACACACACACACACACACACACAAATTCTCTCTCTCTCTCATGCTCTGTCTCCTCTCCAACTACCTCCAACAACGTCCCGTTACGACTCTGAGGTCGTGGCTGTGCTGTGTCTTCCCCAGCAGACTGTCTCAACGCCAGGTTTCGCATGTGGCGCGCTTTCTCACGCATCTCCTTCGGGTAGGGGGTGGGACACCGCACCAAGTGACCCTGGTCAGAAAACCCAGATGGTCAAACCATTTTTTTTTGAGAAACTGACCTTCCAAGTCCCAACCCAAGCCTTTGGCTCCTGCACCCTGTCCCCAGCGTCCTGCATTGTCAACCATGTTAGCAAAGCAAAAACTTAACCCTTTGACTCCCTCACCCTTTCCGCCAGCTTCCTGCAGGAATATGGTGGAAAGGATGAGGGAATCAAAGGGTTAAGTTTTTGCAGTTGGTGGATAGGGTGCGGGAGTCAAAGGGTTGAAGCCCATCTTTTCCGTGAATTAACCATTTTTCAGAGATCTGCCTAAACTTTCTTGATGGAAGCTGAGGAGATTGTTCGTCAGGAGATACTGGGAGGATTGATGGAGAACCACTTTCTCTGCAAGTTTTGACAGGAAAGGGAGGTTGCGGACAGGTCGAAGTTTTTTTCAGTGTATTTGGATCAAGTGATTTTTTTTTTTTTTTTTTTTTTTTAAAGAATTTGTTTAACTGTCGCAATTTTGAAATCATCTGGAATCGAGCCGCTGGGTAGAGGACTGTTAAAGATATTTGTAATGACAGGCATTATGGTGTCGACATTTTCACAGAGAAGAGAGGTAGGAATACGATCAAGTTTGCTGGTTTTTAGCAGTTTTCTGTGGTTCTGTGGAATCTCTTTTACAAACTGAGTGATAACGAAAACAAAAAAGAATCGGAACGCGTATTTAATACAACCAGACAACACAGGCGCAAATTTTCGGCCAACTGGCATTTGTCAAGCGTAAGATCACAAACAAACACCAAATACAAATATTAGGAGAAAAAGACTGAAAGACTAAACTGATAAAATGACATCATAATGTGTTTGTGTTAAGCAATTAGTCCTTTTCTCACACTGGACAAAGCAGCGGGGAATTTCTGTCTTTCTTTCCTAATCTCTGTATTCGTTTGTTTGTGATCTTACGCTTGACAAAGCAATGCCGAAATATGAGCCTGTCTTGTCTGGCTGTATTAATACGCGTTCTGATTCTTTTTTGTGTTTTTTTTTTCCTCTTGTGGTTCCTGTTTGCTTGAACGCGGGCAGTCACACTTGTTTTGGATTGAGTGTGTTAACGGTTGGAACTTGGAAGATAACTCCTGACGGACGGGGGACAGGATATGTGTGTAATGAATATTATTTTTTATCGTAAAAAGTTCAAAAACAAATCATTACGTTTTGAAGGTTCTACGTTATTGGCAATACGGCAGAATTCGTTTTGCCCAAGATTTGAGTCACGTTGCAATAAAGTTCTTAACAAACCAGTCGCCGTGGTGTGGTGGTTAACGCAACGGATTACCGACTGAAAAGTTGTGGGTTACCATCATGTCTAAATCGTGCTTGAATTTTGACTTATCAATGTTATGGACACAACAAACATGACTGACGGTACTGATGCCCTGAGGTTTTCCAACACTTCATTTACATAAAACAAACACCTGATCAGAGGTGAGGTCATAACATACATCAGGACATGCAACAAGACTATCATGGCTACAATAACACACAATATCTAAAACACACACACAACACACACAACCACAACACACAGACACAGACACACACAAACACGATTGTCTCTAATGAAAATGATATGATTATTATGCTTGTCTTCATGGATTGAAATAATGAAGTTTGCAGTTGTTGGTCAATATGTTTGTATATATACATATGTATAAAATGAATAAAAAATGTTAAAAAAAAAACGTCAACGCGTTCTGGGTTACCATACATACGTATGGTGCGTACGAGGTGCGCGCGCGCGCGAACACACACACCACACACACACACACACACACACACACACACCACACACACACACACACACACACACAACACACACACACACACCACACACAACACACGTACCTCATCTTCCTCGTCATCACCAAAACTAAACTGAATCTGTTGTCGTCGGTGTCGCTCCTCCTCCCAGATAGAGGCATGGAAACTGTCACTGTCGCCATCGCCACCAGTTTCATCTGGAAAACAGAACGTGGTTACATTACTGACTGAAAATCATATCATATCTGACTGTCATTCCTGTTCAAATCCCAGTTGACGTTAATTCTGTACGTTGTTTTCTCTCTCGTCTGCTCTTCATATTAATAGTGGTAGTATTATCATCTATTGTTGCTGCATTATCATCTTGACCGGTAAAACCTCGCCTCTCTGAGGTGCCTATGTGTGCATAAGCATATGGAATATGTTCATGTGAATCTATGTTTGCTTTCTTGTGCATGTGTTTGTCTCTGAAAGATTGTATTTAACAGGTGGTATCACTACCATCTATTTCTAATTTCACCCTATGATCTCTTGTTATTTTTGATGGACTATCTTCTGCTGTATGGATATATATCTGTATTTTTACTGCATTAATACACTGGCATGGCAATCTTCGCGCTTCCCTTCCCCCCAAAGTTTATTGGTTTGTAAGTGCAGACAGCATTCTCTGAAATGAACTCCTTGCACTATACAAATGGAATTAATAGTGTCAGTATCAGAATCATTATACACCAGGTAGATCCAGGGAGTAAATATTGGACGGACTTGCAGGACGGCTGAAGACAGAGAGGGTGGGAGATGAACTTACAGCGACAAGGGATAGATTCGTATTGAGGCCAAGATCTCCAACGCCCTCTCTGTCTTCTGCCACCCTGCAAGTCCGTCCAATATTTTCTCCCTGGGTCTACCTGGCGCTCTCTTTCCCTCCACCTTTCCCGTTGTGACCAGGTGCTCCAATTCCCGTTTCCTCATAAAATGCCTATAAATGTTGCCTGTCTTTTCCTTAGCTTCCTTATGAATGATCTTCTTGAGTCTGCCTCCATCAAGACTCTCATTTTTTCTTTGCTGTCCATGGAACTCTCAACATTCTTCTAGAAATCACATCTCGGCTGCCTCAATTGTGTTCTGGCTTTGCTTGTTGACTGTCCACGCCTCACAAACGTATAGCATTATCGGTTCTATATACATGTCACATTCAAGAACTCTCTTCCTGATGTTAATTGATAGGCATTTGTTGGTAAGAATGCTTTTCGTCTTCTGAATGCTGTTTTGGCTTGGCCGATTCTGCTGGCTATTTCTGATGTGCATCTACTGTCTGGTGAAATGATCGTTCCCAGATAATTAAACTTATCAACCTGTCTCAAAGTTGTGACCAGCACCACAGCTGAGCTTAGTACACATCAATTTACAATGGTGGTTACAAATGACGTCACCACCCACAGCCAATCACATGCATGCAAGTATAAGTGAGGGGCTCCGTCTACCTACATGTCTTACTATCACTGGCGTGGAAAATACAATAGGAGGTTTTTTTCCATTGTTTCCCCCTGTTTGTGGCTTGAAAAACACAAAGACAAAATTAATCTATGCACTTTTTGTTTAACGACTAGATTACTTCTGCGTATTGCATGCATGTGCGCATGTGTGTTAATAATTCACAAAATTACATATTCAAATAATTACAGGGTTTTGGAGGCCACGAAAACAGGCGCTTTGCATGACTGTACATTTCATGCACACGTTTCAGCTGGCAGCGTGCTGAGAGCAAGCGAAGGACAGATAACAGATAACAACTCCTTTTGCTGGGAAATGTCTTCTTACGTCCCTTTGCTTACTGTGAAATTTGTTTCCTGTACTCACTTTCGCCAATCATCTGTTTGATACTTTTTTTTTTTGCACATTTTTCCCCATTGCGTAAATTTTGCTTGCATTTTCTGGTGTCGTTGCTGTGACCCAGCAATATATACGATTCAAAAAAATTAAGGATCACTGTCAGTTTTTTTTTGTACCTGATATAGAACATTTGTCAACGCACAGAAACAGGATAAAGTAGTATTACGTAACATGATGGAGAGACCTTTACCTCTTTTTGAGTAGTATATATACACTGCAGGGGAGGGATGGGGGAAGGGGGGGAAAGAGCAGACAAAACTATGTCTTGTATACAGCTCACCATTTATATACATGTACATTGCAGGGGTGGGGTGGAGGGGGGAAGAAGAGCAGACAAAACAATAGGTGCATGTATACAGCTTAACATTTATATATGCATATGTATATGTATCAGTATGTATGTATATATATATATATATATATCTATATATATATGTATATATATCTCTCTCTATATATCTTCAATATATATATCTCTTCTATATATATATCTTCTATATATATCTCTCTTATATTATACACACAACAACACATTGCAGGGGTGGGGTGGAGGGGGAGGGAGAGCAGACAAAACTGTGTCTTGTATACAGCTCACCATTATCAGAGTTATGTCCCTGTGGCAGAAGGTAACAGGTCAGGATCTTACGTCCTGTGTCCGCTTCATAGTCCGACTGAAGAGGGATCAGGGACGAGTCTGAAAATATAGAACCTTCCATTAAACACATGGAGCTAAAGATTGTGGTAACATACGTCACTTATTCATCACAATGACAAAGACAAAATGTAAAGAAATGTGCACAGAATGGAAGCTGGCAACCTGTCCAGTACACTAAGGGTTAAAAGTCGTCCCATGGCCTTGAGATCGCAGGGGTGGGAGGTGGTAGAGACCTGAGCTTTTCTTGGGACCAGCATTATGCGGCAATGCTTCTCTTTTCTCCCTTGCTGTTTTACCTTTCCCTAACTTGAGGTCTTGAAGGAGGCAGACACAATAAGATCATTAATAAAGAAAATTAGGAAAAGACAAACAACACTTATAGAACATTTAATGAAGGAAAGGGGAATTACAGCACCTGGTCACAACAGGAAAGCTGGAGGGAAAGAGAACACTAGGTAGACCCAGGGAGAAAATACTGTACGGACTTGCAGGATGGCTGAGGACAGACAGGGTGGGAGATGTACTTGCAGCGATAAGGGATAGATTCGTATGGAGGGCCATGACGGCCAACGCCATGCGGCAGGACACATGATGATGATGATGATAACTTTGAGGAAAGTCTGGTATCCATTCACAGCTTGTTGAATTGGAGGCTACACGCACATATGAAGTTCCACGGGCGTGATACACACCCGTGCAAACTCATACAGACAGACTGGAAGGCAAGTGCTCTAACCCTTCGCCAACCAGGATATAACTTGTAGCATACAGTTCACTGAAAAAATCCACAAATTATAGAACAAAGAGCAGAGGATTTCAATCATAGCAATGGAGGGGGAGGGGGGTGGACACAAAGAATTGAGGAAACACTGCTGGATAAAATACTGATCGCTATCAATATTTACCACACACACACACACACACACACACACACACACACACACATGCACGTGCATGTCAGAGGTAGATCTGAATTAATCTCTTCTCTTTCCAAAAAGAAAATTGAAAAACAGTAATTCAAGTAATCAATATTTACAACCAAGGTTATATTCTGATACCTTAAAAGAACATTCGAGAGAAGTTTAGTAATCTTCACGGCAAACACAGTCACACTCTCACCTGATTTTCCGTCAGCCACAAGGCCTGCAATTCTTTCAGTTTGACGATGGTGAAGGGGAGGTAATGCAGGCAGTTGTCGCTCAAGTTCAAGACACGCAGACGAGGGATACGTCCGATCTCATCAGGAATGTAGGTCAGCTTATTGTTCCTCAGGGACAGCACGGTGATGCCGCTACAGCTGCCCAGCTGTCAGAAGGTCATAATACATGTTTTAACTTTAATGTCTGCCAACTTAATTTCTGCCCTTAATCCGTTTAAACACTGACTTAAAGGGAAATAATTATGTACAAATAACGTTACTATCTTTAAATTGAGCCAGTTCCAAGTGCATTTGTTTGAAAGTTTTTTCAACACTACCACCACCTTCAGATAAACAAATGATGAATAATGAAAGGAGTCAGTTACAAGGACATTTGTTGACAGTTTTTACAATGTCACCACCTTCAGATAAACAAATGATGAATAATGAAAGGAGTCAGTTACAAGGACATTTGTTGACAGTTTTTACAATGTCACCACCTTCAGATAAACAAATGATGAATAATGAAAGGAGTCAGTTACAAGGACATTTGTTGACAGTTTTTACGACAATGTCACCACCTTCAGATAAACAAATGATGTACAATGAAAGGAGTCAGTTACAAGGACATTTGTTGACAGTTTTTACGACAATGTCACCACCTTCAGATAAACAAATGATGTACAATGAAAGGAGTCAGTTACAAGGACATTTGTTGACAGTTTTTACGACAATGTCACCACCTTCAGATAAACAAATGATGAATAATGAAAGGAGTCAGTTACAAGGACATTTGTTGACAGTTTTTACAATGTCACCATCTTCAGATAAACAAATGATGAATAATGAAAGGAGTCAGTTACAAGGACATTTGTTGACAGTTTTTACGACAATGTCACCACCTTCAGATAAACAAATGATGAATAATGAAAGGAGTCAGTTACAAGGACATTTGTTGACAGTTTTTACAATGTCACCACCTTCAGATAAACAAATGATGAATAATGAAAGGAGTCAGTTACAAGGACATTTGTTGACAGTTTTTACAATGTCACCACCTTCAGATAAACAAATGATGAATAATGAAAGAGTCAGTACAAGGTACATTGTCGACTGATTTTCCATGTCACCACACTTCAGATAAACAAATGAGAATAATGAAGGAGTCAGTTACAAGACATTGTGACAGTTTTACAATGTCACACCTTCAGATAAACAATGATGATAATGAAAGGGATCGTCAGTTACAAGGACATTGTTGACAGTTTTTTCACATGTCACACCTTCAGTAACAACCCATGTGATAGAAGGAGTCAGTTAAAGACATTTGTTGACGTTTTACAATGTCACCACTTAGATAACAAATGTTGAATATTGAAAGATCAGTTACAAGGACATTGTTGACAGTTATTACGACAATGTACACCTTCAGATACAATGATGTACAATGAAAGAGTCAGTTCAAGTGACATTTGTTGACAGTTTTTTCAACAATACCACTACCTTCAGATAAACAAATGATGAATAATGAAAGGAGTCAGTTACAAGGACATTTGTTGAAGTTTTTACAACAATGTCACCATCTTCAATAAACAAATGATGAATGATCCTTTATAAAGACTTCAGCGGCAGACAGTGGTAGTCGTACTAATAATAGTGGTGGTGGTCGTATGTAAAAGTAGTAGTGAATGAATTAGTAACAGCAGTGGCTGAATTAGAAGTAGCAGTGGAGGTGGTAGTATAGTGGCTGTATTATCATTAATAGAGCTTCTATTAGAAGTACTGGTAGTTGTATTATCAGACATTGGTGTATTGGTAGTCGTAGTTGTTGTATTAGTAGCAGTAGTAATTGCATTAGTAGTAGTAATGGTTGTATTAGTAGTAGTAGTGGTTGAATTAGTTATATAGTGATTGTAGTAGTTGTAGTGAATGGCTTGCTGGAAATATAAGAATATGCTTATGTCGTCTGCAAAATCGTATTCAGAAATATTAAGGCCTAAACGAACAGCAAACTAACGATATTCAAAATGCACAAATGTGAATGTAGGATTTCTGCTCTTTCTTCTTTCTCTCCCTTAATAATGTAGTTTCTCCTTTCTCTTTCTTCCTAACTCCTTGGACAGTCGCTGGGGTGCCGCACTAAAGCGCTGTTTACCAGATTTCCTCCAGCTCTTCCGGTTGTGTGACAAAGCCTGGGTCTCTTGCAGATGGTTTCTTTGCCCGTTCCGCAACGCCGTCAGTCCATCGTTTTTCTGTCTTCCCTTCCATCTTCCTCTCTCCCTCAAGAATTCCCTGGAGGGACTGATGAACAATGCCAATATATCTTGTTACATGGCCATACCAAAGAGTTTTCTTTTCTTAACTGATGTCAGCAGATCTTCCTGTGGTCAAGTATGCTGCTGCTGCTTCATGGTTTGTCACACCTGATCCTGTTACGTGGCGTGTTCTGGGTAAGATGCACTTGGCGGAGCCCATCTCTCTCCAGGTCGAATTAAAAAACATTTTTTTAGGATCATTGCACTCAGGAGGTTACCTTTGTGCTCACCTTTTTGTTAGTTCATTTTCTACGCCACCTTTATGGCCACAAAAGCCGGAACACTTTTTACAATACCATGATGATGATGATGATGACGATGAGGGTGGTGATCATGATGCTATGGAGTTCCATTCAGGATTGAGACTGCGTGACTCTACGCTTACTATCATAATATATCCTGGCGTCAACCAAAGCCCGAGAAATACAGACACCTGCGGTGCTGGTCAGAAGATTTGAGCAACACCCTCAATGACGCACCCGTGAAGTGTGGATAAGACTCGACTGTGTGGTCCCAGTTTTCCCACTGAGCCCATAGCACGCCCAACTCTGGGTGGGAGCCGGTTAGAGCCGAAAAATCCGACAGGCATTTTTGAAAGGACTGATGAGGAATCGAACCTACAACCTTCCAGCCGGTAGTCCGTTGTGTTAATCACTACACCACGGCGACTGGTCCAGGTTGAATTTTTTTTTTGGTTGGGCTGACCCTCAAATGGGCCTGGTAACCAGTAACAGAGGACAAACTTTGACTTGACCAGATCCAAAACAAGTGTGACTGCCCGCGTTCAAACAAACAGGAACCAGAAAAAACACGAAGAAAGAATCAGAACGCGTATTTAATAACAACAACACAAGACAGGTGCAAATTTTTGTCAAGCGTAAGATCACAAACAAACAAACAAACAAACACCAGATACAAAAATTCGGAGAAAAAGACCGAAACTTCCCTGCTGCTCTGTCCAAGTGTGAGAAAAGGGAAGCAGGAAAATTTCAGACTTTTTCTCCTAATTTTTATATCAAATGTTTGCTTATTTGTGCTCTTACGCTTGACAAAGGTAATTTTTATATCTGGTGTTTGTTTGTTTGTGATCTTACGCTTCACAAAGGCCAGTTGGCCGAAAATTTGCGCCTGTCTTGTCTTGTAGTATAAAATACGCGTTCTTATTCTTCTTTTCGTGTTTTTTTTTCTGGTTCCTGACCATATCAATCAAGTATATTTTCCAATAGTGAAGGATAGCACGTTCTAAAACGCTCACCTCTGCCGGAACGAAAGTGAGCAAGTTTTCGTCAGCGTAGAAGGTGCGAAGGTTCCGGAGGAGACCTATACTGGGAGGTAACTCTATCAGATCGTTAACACTGACGTTCAGCTCTGACAAGGACGATAACCTGAAACAGGAGCAAATAACATTGTTGTTATGTGGAACTGTTCCACGAGGGTTTCAACACACTACACACTTTTTTTTTTCGATGAGTAAATGAGAAAGAGGAGAGAGAGAGAGAGAGAGAGAGAGAGAGAGAGAGAGAGAGAGAGACAGAGACAGAAAGACAGAGAGAGACAGAGAAGTGTGTGTTTGTAGAGAGAGAGAAGAGAGAGAGAGAAAGAGAGAGAAGAGGAGAGAAGAGGAGAGATGTTGTTTGTGTGTGTGAGATGAGAGAGAAAGAGACTAGGAGTGAAGAGGCAGAGACAGATGACAAAGAGAGAAAGAGACAGCGAGAGAAGAGACAGAAGGCAGACAGAGACGAGAGAGGGCAGACGAGGACAGAGACAAGAGAGAGAGAGAGCAGAAGAGAGAGAGAGAGAAGAGAGGGGGGAGGGGACGAGAGAGAGAGAGACAGACAGAAACAGACAGACAGACAGAGAGGATCAAACAAACAGAGAGACAGAGACAGAGACAGACCAGTGGAGATTATTTCCAAACATGTGAAACACGATCCTTCAGCCATTGTTAAGCTTAACACACACAGCAACAATGCTGGCCACTAGAAACCTGCATTCGAACGATCATTTTTCCTCATATGTGCATCAGCGAATTATGCATTCACAAGATGCAATCATATTTTATGAATTCTTTTGAGGCACAGGGTTTTATTATGCTCTTGCTCCTAAAACCTGGAAATCTTACGCACTGACCTGCTTACAGTAATACAATCCGTTACCTTGTGTGAAAGATGCAAACACTTGCTGTTTAGCATGTGCTCTGTATTTATGTTTTCGCTGTTTAAGCTGTTTTGTGTTGTGTTGTGTGTGTGTGTGTGTGTGTGTGTGTGTGTGTGTGTGAGTGTGTGTGTGTGACGTGCTTACCGATATTTATGTATGCTTTGTTTATGTTGTTAGTTTTCATTAAAACTTTAATCCTTGTGCAAACAAACAAACAACAACACCCCCCCAAAAAAAACAAAAAAAAAAAACAAATACCCAACCACATACAGACACCAGGCAAACTAAGAGAAACAAATAAAAATAATAATAATAAAAGAAGAAGAAGAAGAAGAAGAGAACAACAACAACAACACAAAAACACACGAGCGATTTCTGCAATGAAAGAACCATCCCTAAGTGATCAACGATTTCACTTATTTTCTTAACTGACATCTTTTCCATGTTCAAATGCCACCAGTTGCTGATCACCGCTGCAATCAGACTTCCACGTTTTCCATTAGCTTACGTCAGCTGGATGATTCTTTTTTATCGATAGAGTCATGAACTCAAGATCTGATCAAAAGCTCGAGTTCAATCCCAGCCTGCAACATTAAAAACTGGCCTGTTCTCTGCCCATCATCATCATCATCATCATCATCATCATCATCAAGTGCCTTGCCGTATGGCGTTGGCGATCATGGCCCTCCATATGTATCTATCCCTTGTTGCCGCAAGCACATCTTCCACCCTCTCTGTCCTCAGCCACCCTGCAAGTCCGTCCAATATTTTCTCCCTGGGTCTACCTGGTGCTCTCTTTCCTGTTGTGACCAAGTGCTCTAATTCCCTTTCCTCATAAAATGGCCAATAAATATTGCCTGTCTTTTCCTAATCTTCCTTATCAATGATTTTCTTAAGACTGTCTCGTTTGTTTTCTTTGTTGTCCATGGAACTCTCAACATTCTTCTTAAAAACTACATCTCGGCTGCCTCAGTCTTGTTCTGCCCATCTTAATTAATATTTCCATTATTCTGATGGTGTCAGCTGATTAGCGTTTCACACGTGTCCTTCTCTCCCTTTCCCATTTCAAGACCTTGCCAGCGCTTAGGATTTTGCGCAGGCTCAGGGAGTCTGCCATATTGTTGCTGGCAGATTTGGGTGGAGCGCATACAGGATTGTTGGAAGCGATGAATCCGTCTTGAAGAAACTTCAAACTCGATTAACTGAGCTGAGTGCTTTGTGGATTATTTTCAGATCCTCGAAGCTTGTACCTCAAGTTGCCCTATCTATCTATGCATCTGAGAGAGCGCACATGTGGCCAAACGGACATTTGAGGGCTGTAACAGTTTTATGTATTCTGATTTGATGTACAGTGGAGCAATGCTGCTTCCTGGTGTACAGAGTGTAGACGAGGACTCTTCTCAAAGAAACGACTTTCTGTGTAAGGATGGGAAAGACAAATTAAAAATAAAACAGAGCAAAAAGCGAAGAAACAGTATAAAAGCCGCACTCCACGCTCACGCGCAAATGTTCACCAACCCACACAAAGAAATACATAAACGCACGCTTGTACGCACGCACCACACACACACACACA
>CM060313.1:47409555-47422055 GCA_030674185.1 Monoplex corrugatus
AATGATAGGAAGAGATGACAGAAAATGATAGGAAGAGATGACAGAAAATGATAGGAAGAGATGACAGAAAATGATAGGAAGAGATGACAGAAAATGATAGGAAGAGATGGCAGAAAATGATAGGAAGAGATGACAGAAAGCAAAGGAGCAAGCCGAAATATGGAGAGTGACAGAAAAGAGGAAATCCCTAGTACAGTATCTCCAGGAGGCGGGGATACTGATCATACTGAAAGATCCCCGGCATCCCCAAGGGGGAAACAGTCACGAGAAAGACCCTCGGTGATGGTGGAGCATAACCCATACCTATGCTATCAGGGAGACACTGCAGCTGGTTGGTGGTAAGGTGAAGGTCGGCCAGAGAGCTACACCCTTCAATCTCTCCGGGCAGGGACTCCAGCTGGTTCTTGGTGGCGTCCAGAAACATCAGCTGCTTCAGCGCTCCCAGTGTCTGTCAACAACAAACAAAACATCGTCCTTATGATGTCTCAACCATTTTTTTCTCTTTTTTCTTTTCTTTTCATTTCTTTTCTCTTTTTTAAGGATCTTCGCACTCACGGAGGTTACCTTTGTGCTCACCTTATATTTCTGTCCCATTTTCTACGCCACCTTAATGGCCACAGAAGCTGGCAAAGTTTTTTTACGATGCGATGATGATTATATCGATGAGGATGATAATCGTGATGCTATGGAGTCTCATCTAGGATTGAGACTGCGTGACAGGAAGCTGGTGGAGAGTGTGAGGGAGTCAAAGATTTTGCTTTGTAGCATGGTTGACAATGCAGGGTGTTGGTGGACAGGGTGCGGGAATCAAAGGGTTAAAGGGTGAAATTTTTGTTTTGCCAGCACAGTTGACAATGCAGAGCGTTAGCGGACGGGGTGCGGGAGTCAAACGGTTAAAGCCCAGCCGACTGCGCAGAGCCAGATCAGGACTACAGCCATTCCAAGACATACACAGAACCTTGCTGGGGAAAAAAAAAACACCACAAAAAGAAAATATAGCACACACATATCAATGCATTCGCACGCATAATATCAGGAGGTGCGCCACTCCTGTTTGTCCTAACCCAGTCACTGTGCAGTACACCAAGTGTGTTTCAGGGCCCCGGGTTCTCCTTCTGAAGTTCGACACCAGGTGTTCTTGAATCCTGTTGTTATTGTTGTTTAAAGCCCAGCCGACTGCGTAGAGCCATATCAGGGCTATAACCGCTTCAAAACATAATCAACAGAAAAAAAATAGAAAAGAAAAGAGAATTAAGGACACATATCAACGCATTCACGCACATAATCTAAGGGCATGCCCCCGGTGTTGACCACTCCGTCCAATTTATCGCACAGGGGATTTAAAAAACACATCTGAATACAAATAGAAGCTTACCAAAGGACACCAAAGCACATATAAAAACAGGAATAAATAACTCAAAATTGTTTCTGCATATCTCATCTCCCTAGAGCCAAAAATGCATTTAATACATGTACCCAATTATCAATCCTAAGAAAAAGTACGTAAGACTTTATCAAATACATACTGGTGAATGGACGATTAGGGCAGAAAATGACAGAAAGCAAAGGAAAGAAGATAGAAACACAGAGTGTGACAGAAAAGAGGAAATTTCTAGCACAGAATTTCTAGAATGTGGGAATACTATTTATACTGAAAGAGCCCGGGTATCCCACGGGGGGGGGGGGGGGGGGGGGGGGGGGGGGAGGGGGGGTGTTCTTGGATCCTAGGTCGTCCTCTTTTATGTCTTCTTTCTGATGTGCTTGGATCTTCCTCTCTTAAGTCTTCCTTCTAACGTCCAGTGAAGGGCAGCCTGGGTGATGTTATCCTGCTGTCTTAGAATAATGTACCCAATCCATCTCCATGAGATCATTTCGTGACGATGGTGTCCATTCTCTGTTGACTGCATTGGGCGAGTAGTTGCTGGCTGTAGATGATATTGGGTCAGAATCATCATCATCATCATCATCACCATCACCATCATCATGTCTCCTGCTGTAAGGCGTTGGCGATCATGGACCTCCATACAAATATATCCCTAATCATTGCAAGTGCATCTCCCACCCTCTCTGTCCTCAGCCTTCCTGCAAGTCCGTCCAATAATTATTTTCTCCTTGGGTCTACCTGGCGTTCTCTTTCCCTCCGGGTTCCGTGTTGTGACCAGGTGGTCTAATTTCTCTTTCCTCATAAAATGTCCTATAAATGTTGCTTGCTTGTCTTTTCCTAACAGTCTTTATCAATGTTCTTCTTGTGTCTGCCTCCTCCAAGACTGTCTCGTTTGGGCCAGAATATTCGTATGACATGTCGGAGGTTCTTTGTGTGAAAGGTTGATAGTCATTCTCTGTCATCCTCCAGCATTGTGAGCCGTTAACAAAGGCGGGAAGCACACAGCTCTGTGAACGATTGTAACATGGACACAATCAAACTGCAGAGATCTATTATAAACCAAGACTGTCAGAAAACAAAACAAAACCAACTCAACCCAAATCACACTAAATCGAAGCAGTCAAAATACAATAAAAATCCAACCAACTAGCGAACAAATCGACCTTCCACCAACCAACCAGCCAAGCAATCAACTCAAACCAAATAAACCAAAGCCAACAAAATAAACTAGAAATCCAACCAACCAGCATACAAACGAATTAAGCAACCAACCAAATAAAAGAAAGAAAGAAAAAAGAAAGAAGAAAGAAAGAAGAAAGAAAGAGAACAAACAGAAAAGAACGAAACAAGAGACGCCAAACTCACGTGTGTAAGGGAGGTAATCTGGTTGTTGTCACACCACAGTTCCACCAGTTTGGTCAGACTGCCCACTACGTCCGGCTGCACAATGACCACAGACAGACTTAACGCTCATCGCTTTGTATCAATATCCATGTGAACAGCCAAGACTTGATATAATAATAACAACAACGTGTCAATGTCTGAAAAGCCAGTATATGAAACAATAACAACACCCCATCGGTGACCGTTTCAAAAGATCAGCCACGATACAATCGTGACAAGATCCATTTGAAAAGCCCAGAGATGTATAATACTAGTTAATGTATCAATGTTTATTTGAAAAGCCAGGAACTGACAGAACGCCCAGGGATGACACAATAAGTACAACGTCCATTTGAAAAGCCCAGGCATGATACAATAACTACAACGTCCATTTGAAAAGCCCAGGCATGATACAATAAGTACAACGTCCATTTGAAAAGCCCAGGCATGATACAATAAAGGGGGAGAGAATGATGAATCCATCGGCACTGACTCCATCACGACTGGAAACGCACAACGGATCATGATTAATGACCAGATGGAATTTCCGTGTGCGTGTGGAAGGAGATTCACCACCAAACGCAGCATGAAGATCCACAGGACAAAAATGGGCTGTTTGAAGACACATACGAACCAGCAGCAGCGCACTGCGATAGCAGGTGAGACGTTGGATGACCAAGGCCAGGATTTAAACCATAGTGCCAAGGACATCCACGCTGACGGTTCTGATGCGGATTTTGCACAAGCTCTTAACGCCAAACGTGGAAAACTCAATTTGCCGCCTGCCGGTGCAAAAGAACAGTGGGAGAAATTAGATGAGGAACTTGTCCTTAAGCTGAATGCGCTAATAGGGAACAGTACGCTGGAACACAAACTTGACACATACGGAGACATCATATACTCTATCTGCAGGGACACTGATGGAGTGAAGCAGCCAAAGACAAAAACGCCTCCCCAGAAATCCAGAAGACAGCAACAGATGGAGAACATCCGGAGGGAGAAAAGGAAGCTTAAAAAGCGAATGAAAACTGCCTCAGAATTCGAGAAGCAAGGGCTCCTGGAACTCTGGAAAGATCTGAAGGCCAAACACAATGCTCTCAGCAAAGTGGAATCAGCAAGGCGAAGAAAGAGCGAAAAGAAGAAGACTCAAGATCGTTTCTTCAAAGATCCCTTTGACTTTGCAAGAAAGCTGTTTGAACAACCCAAATCAGGGACTCTCACAGTGGGCAAGGAAACCCTAGAGCAGCATCTCAGGGAAACATATTCCGATTCTCAGCGCGAGGCACCACTTGAAATCCAGAATCTGGTTTGGCCTGCAGCGCCAGAAGGAAAATTCAATAACAAACCACCAACACTGGATGAAGTGAAGAACGTAGTAAAGAAAGCCAGAGCCAAGTCAGCACCTGGACCAAACGGAATACCATACCTGCTCTACAAGAAATGCCCAAAAGTGCTCGAGTGGCTCCACAAGATGATTCGATCAGCATGGAGGAACCAGAAGATCAGCGTCCAATGGATGAGAGCTGAAGGAGTGTACATTCCGAAGGAGCAGAACTCCAGCAGCATCAATCAGTATCACTTCTGAACGTCGAGGGGAAAATCTTCTTCTCTGTTATGGCAGCAAGATTGACAAAATACCTGACTGAAAACAAGTATCTGGATATGTCAGTCCAAAAGGGAGGCATACCAGGAATGCCTGGATGCTTGGAACATGCCACGTTGATTTGGGATGCCATCCAAAAAGCAAGAACAGAGAAGAGAGACATTGACGTAGTTTGGCTTGATCTGGCGAATGCATATGGATCAGTTCCACACGATATGATCCAGCTGGCTCTTGAAATGTATCACATCCCAGAAAACATCCGAACAATGCTGAGGAAGTATTTCCAAGGGTTCTCAATGCGGTTCTCTACCAAAGAATACACCACGGACTGGATAGACCTAGAGGTGGGCATTGCAATGGGCTGTGCAATCTCTCCCATACTGTTCGTGTTGGCAATGGAAGTCATCTTGAAAGCTGCAATGAAGAGTTCAGGTCCAGTGAATCTGGGAGATGGATACCAGATGCCTCCTCTGAAAGCTTTCATGGATGACACAACAGTCTTGTCCACGTATGAGGAAGAGACACACCAAATCTTAAAGCAGCTGGATGAGCTGGTGGCCTCTTCAAGAATGAGGTTCAAACCTAAGAAATCCCGAAGTCTCTCACTGCGAAAAGGAAAAGTGGCAGATTCCGTCAAATTCATGGTAGCCAACCAAGCCATCCCCGCTGTCACAGAAGAGCCAGTAAAAAGTCTCGGAAGATGGTATGATGACTCCCTGAAAGACACACAAAGGGGATGTGAAACCAAGCAAACAGCAGAAGAAGGCCTGAAGAAAATAGATAACTGCGGACTGCCAGGCAAATACAAAGTCTGGTGTCTACAGTTCATGCTGATACCAAAGCTGCTGTGGCCACTGCTAATCTATGACATTTGCACCAGCACAGTCGAAGCAATGGAAGCCAAAATCAACAAATACACAAAAAAATGGCTCGGTGTCCCACCTGGTCTCACTGATGTTGCATTCTATTGTCGTCAAGCAATGCTGAAGCTACCTCTCAAATCCATAGTGGAGGAATACAAAGTTGGAAAAGCAAGACTGTTGAGCATGCTGGAGGAATCGGAAGACAATATCGTGAGATCAGTTCATCCAAAGCTGAGAACTGGCAGAAAGTGGAAAGTCCAAGAGGCTCTAAACAATGCCAAGAGAAACCTCAGCATCAAAGAAATAATTGGACACACGCAAACCAACAGACAGGGACTGGGAGCAACAAAAATGCAGTGGTGGTCCAAAGCCAAAGGGAAGGAAAAAAGAGACATGATCATACAGGAGTTGAAGGAAGAAGAAGATGTCAAAAGAGTGCAGAAGGCAGTCCAGCAAGGTCAACAGGGGCAATGGACAACATGGGACAGTGCACTCCAAAGAAGTCTCAGCTGGAACGATATGTGGCACATGGCTCCTCTAAGGATAAGCTTCTTCCTCAGATCTGTATATGACCTGCTCCCCTCGAATGCAAACTTAGTGAAATGGGGGAAATCAGACGACCCAGCATGTCCGCTCTGTCAGAAGAAACAAACAGTGGAACATGTCCTAAGCTCTTGCAAAGTAGCGCTAGCCCAAGGAAGGTATACATGGAGGCACAACCAAGTTCTGAAAGTGATCACAGACGTGGTTAGCGAAAAAACCATGACCCCAAACGCACCAATTGCTATGACAACGTTCTACAAAGCAGGAGGGAAACAGGTCTGGCCCGAAAGTGCTATGACAACAGCACATTGCCAAAGGGTCTTCTGGATGGAGCAGTCGACTGGGAGTGTACAGCAGACCTCCCAGAGTGGAGAAATTACCCAGATGTCATCAGCAAGACAGGCATCGAGACCAGACATCGCTCTCCACTCTGACTCCTCGAAACAAGTGATTCTGATAGAACTCACTGTGCCATACAAAAGCAGAATGGAAGAAGCACATATCTACAAGACCGAAAAATACGCCGGTCTTGCCAGCACCCTGAAGAAAGCAGGTCTGCGGGTCAAAATCTTCGCCATAGAGGTCGGGGCAAGAGGGTTTGTGGGCACCTCCGCTTATGATCTCATGAAACAACTCGCCATTTCTGGGAAGAAGAGGACTAGAGCCCTTAAAGCGATGGCAGAGGCAGCAGAAAGGAGCTCAAGCTGGATCTGGGCAAGGAGGAACCAAAAGTGAACTTCATAAGGATTAAATTCCCTACAGATGATGTGTGCCCCGTTAGCACATTGGTAAAACCGCGTACCGCAGTTCTGAAGCGCAGAATCGCCCCGGCGTGGGGAAAAAAAAAAAAAAAAAAAAAATAGACAACAGCAGAAGGGCATCCAGGAGTCATGACCTGGATGTGGCCCGGCCCCCCGAGAGTGTAAGGAATTCAGGGTCGAAACACTTGTCTAAAGGGGGTTACTTCTCTGAAGACCTTCTGTTGTCTAGCTCTCCCTAGAGTTTCTTTCTACCAATAACTACAACGTCCATTTGAAAAGCCCAGGCATGATACAATAACTACAACGTCCATTTGAAAAGCCCAGGCATGATACAATAACTACAACGTCCATTTGAAAAGCCAGGCATGATACAATAACTACAACGTCCATTTGAAAAGCCCAGGCATGATACAGTAACTACAATGTCCATTTGAAAAGCCCAGGCATGGTATAATATATCCATTTGAAAAGCCCAGGCATGGTACAAGAACTAGTACATGATACAATAACTAAAATGTCGTTTGAAAAGCCCAGATATGATACAGTAACTACAATGTCGATGTGATACAATAACTACAATGTCCGTCTGAAAAGTCCATACATGATGAATACGTATGAAATATCAGTGTCCATTCCATCTGAAAAGCCCAAACATGATATAAGCACTACGACGTCCATCGGAAAAGCCCAGACATTATCTACTACAGATAGCGTACGGTGTCTGTTGGGAAAACCTAGATATTATACTGTACCAACAATGTATCTGTGCCCGTTTGGGTAACACAGATATACATCGTAATACAATCAGAACCATTTTGTGTCCATTTGGCTAGCAAACTACAATGTCTGAATACCCATTTGGCTAACCAACAGCAACATTGTTTGCCTGTCTGTTTGAGGAGCATACAAGACTGTTTGAGTATACATTTGCCTAGCAAATATTTGGTTGTTCGTTTGACTTTGAACATATATAATACATTCGCACGCAACAGTGTCTGACTCTGAGTGTCCATTTTATAGAAATCATGCTGAATAATTACGTTAGGGCATATTACTTTAGATGATGATGATAATGATGACGACACTGCTACTAACAACAATAATAACAACAGTGATAACAATAATAATAACAACAACACAACAACAACAATAATAATAATAACAATGATGACGATAACTAACAACACTTGGCGTTTGGGTTATAATACTTTAAAAGTAATAAAAATAGCAATGATGATAAAACAACAACAACAATAACAACAAACTGACAACAATGGTATCTGGGTTACAGTGCTTAAAAGCTTTGAATTGAAAACAACAACAACAACAGTAATAACAACAATAACAAACCAAACCTACAACAATGTTTGGATGTTAGTCGGCACACATACTGTAGGATATCTACATTAATTTTGACTATGGTGTTTTTATTCAGTAAAATTACATTTGATCATTATTCAAAATACGTATAGAACACACACCCCACACACACACACACACACACACACACACACACACACACACACACACACACACACACACACACACACACACACACTCTCTCTCTCTCTCTCCAAATGTTTGCCTTCGTATTAAGATGTTTCTTCAATGAAAAATACCTATTAATTGTAGATTTTATTTTCGTTGATGAAATAAGATACAGAAGTGTGTGAGTGTTGAGTGACAACCACGATATCAAATAACCAATGCAACAATCAGTCATTTAACCACGGCAGCCAGCCAACCAACCAACCATTCAGTCAACTAACCAACTAGTCAGCTAGCCAACCAACTAACCAGCTATTCAACATACCAATGAATCAACCAACAAATCAGTCAACTAACCAGCCTACCAACATGCTAACCACCTATCAATCAGTCAGCCAATCAACCACCTTATAATCAGTCCAACCAACCACCTATCAATCAGTCAGCAACCAACCACCTTATCAATCAGCCAGCCAACCAACCACCTTATGAATCAGTCAGCCAACCAACCACCTTATCAATCAGTCAGCCAACCAACCAACCACCTTATCAATCAGTCAGCCAACCAACCACCTAATCAATCAGTCAGCCAACCAACCAACCACCTAATCAATCAGTCAGCCAACCAACCACCTTATCAATCAGCCAGCCAACCAAGCACCTAATCAATCAGTCAGCCAACCAACCACCATTATCAATCAGTCAGCCAACCAACCACCTTATCAATCAGCCAGCCAGCCAACCAACCAACCACCTAATCAATCAGCCAGCCAACCAACCAACCACCTAATCAATCAATCAGCCAGCCAACCAACCAACCACACTAATCAATCAGCCAGCCAACCAACAACCACCTAATCAATCAGCCAGCCAGCACAACCACCTAATCAATCAGAAAACTAACCAGTTGATAAATATACCAGCCTACCGACCAATCAATCAGCAGGTTCACAAACCAATCAAATCAATAATAATCAATCAAACTGAATCAAGTAATAAAAAAAACGGGGGAAAAGAGACAACTAAGCCAATAGCCAGCTAACACACAAAAGAAAACTCAAAACCAACAACAAGAACAACAAAACAAAACAAAACAACAAACAAAGGAAACAAATTTGGTAAATACAATTGCGCGTGATCATCAAAAATGAGCACAGAACTGACTTAAGTGCTTTAACCCGTAGTTTTCTTGACAGAAGGCCGATCTAGTGCACTTTACGTATGCATACACGCAAGTATGGGATTCGGAGAGCAGCAGGGGAAACTAGAACAACAAGACACACATACCCACGCACACCACGTACATGTGTACGTAAATATCAAAAATGATCACAGAACGGACTTAACCGAACGTTTTCTTGACAGAAGGCCGATGTATTATTAATCCCACTGCACTTTACGTATGCATTCACGACAAGAATGGGATGCAGACAGCAGCAGGGGAAACTAGAATAATGAGACACACATACCCCGTGCACTCTACGTAAGTGTGCATGTAAACACCAAAAATGACAACGAGCTGATCTAAGTGCTTCAGTCAAGAGTGTTCTTGACAGATTCCTACTGCGCTCTACGTATGCATTCCTGATAAGAATGGAGTACAGAGGGTAGCAGAGGAAACTAGAACTCTATGTACGCGTGTATGTGAACACCAAAAAAAGACAACGAGCAGACTTAACTGCTTCAGTCAAGTGTCCACAGAAAGCTGATGCGTTATTAATCCTAATACTGCACTCTACGTATGCATTCATGATAAGAATGGAGTAGTACAAAAGCATGGAAAACCCCGCAGAGTAGTGAATACTTAGATACAATATGAAGAGCACATTAAATAAATCCCACATGCACTACCAACTCTATGTATGCGTGCACGTGAACATCATATGACAATGAGCTGACTTAAGCGCTTCAGTCAAAAGTGTTCTTGACAGAAAGCTAATGTATTATTGATCATACGGCACTCTACGAATGCATTCACGATGAGAACAGAGTGCAGAGGGGAACAGGGCAAACTAGATCAATGACATAAATATATCCTACTGCGCTCTATTATGCCTGCATGTGACAACGAAAAAAGTGACCACAGAGCAGACTTAATCACTTTAACCTGGAGTTTTCTTGACAGAAGGCCTATGTAGTATTAATCCCACTGCACTTAACGTATGCATTCATTACTACTTTTATCCCAGTCTCACAAGAAGAAATTCTCAACACAATCAGATCCATGTCGTTCAAAACCTGCGAACTGGATCCTCTTCTAGGTTCTCTCTACGCCGACTGTCTCCCTACTCTCCTCCCATTCATCACTGACATCATCAACACTTCTCTTCAAACTGGAACTGTCCCAGATTCTTTCAAGTCTGCTATTGTTCACCCTCTCCTCAAGAAACACAATTTAGACCCAAATGAACTGAAAAATTACCAGCCTATCTCTAATCTCTCTTTCTTGTCAAAACTCCTTGAAAAAGTCGTCCTCAACCAGCTGAACTCTCACCTGTCTGCCAACAATCTCCTCAATCCTTTCCAGTCAGCCTACCGCCAGTGCCATAGCACTGAAACTGCCCTACTGCACATTCTCAACAATCTCCTCCTTGCAACTGATACTGGCAAAATCTCTCTCCTCACACTCCTTGATCTGTCTGCAGCCTTTGATACCATTCATCATGGTATTCTCCTTTCTAGACTTCATCATACTTTTGGCATCTCTGACATTGCTCTGTCTTGGTTCACTTCATACCTATCAAACAGAAAACAAACCGTTCTCATCAATGGCACTTACTCTCAACCTGCATACCTGACCTGTGGTGTTCCACAAGGCTCTGTCCTTGGCCCTATTCTTTTCACTCTTTACACCTCCCCCCTGTCCACCATCATCAACTCCCACTCTATAAAACACCATTTCTATGCTGATGACACCCAACTTCAAGACAGTGACTCACCTGATAATATACAGCGCCTGTTGACTCGCACCACTGAGTGTTACTCGGACATTAAGAACTGGATGACACACAATAGACTTCAGCTTAATGACGACAAAACAGAAGCTATCCTCATTGGCACTCGTCAGAAACTTTCTCAGCTGCCTCCTCTTTCTCTCCCATTATGTAACACATCAGTCCCAATTTCTGATTCAGCTAAAAACCTTGGTGTCTGCATTGACTCTACCCTCTCCATGAACAACTTTGTTTCTCAAACTGCCAGATCCTGCTACTATCATCTCCATCGTATAAGGCTGATCAGGAAGTATCTCTCTGTCGAAACAACTGCAAAACTCGTTCTCTCCTTCATAATGTCTCGCATTGACTATTGCAATTCACTCCTGTCTGGTCTTCCTGCCTCCACCATTCACATCCTACAGCGCATTCAAAACAATGCTGTACGCCTTGTACTCAAAAAGAAAAAAGCTGACCACATATCTCCTCTCCTGGCACAACTTCACTGGCTCCCTGTATCAAAGCGCATACAGTACAAACTAGACACCATGTGCTACAAAAGCCTCAATAACGCAGCCCCCGATTACGTGTCAAGCCTACTTGAGATCTATGTTCCCTCACGTACCCTCCGCTCTGCCTCCGATCCTCTGACTTTTCGCTTTCCACGCACTAAGCTCAATACCTATGGTCCACGAGCCTTCTCTGTTTCTGGTCCACTCTCCTGGAACAAACTTCCTCTCTCAGTCCGTCAGCAACCTACTTTTGTCTCCTTCAAGTCCGCTCTCAAAATTCACCTTTTCTCCTCCGCATAAAATCCTAACTTCACTCAACCCCCCCCCCCCCTCTGCAGCCTGTCTCCGCTCGGAGGGAATCACATGGTTATAATATATAATTGTATATGCTATGCTCTCTATAATTTTCCATTGCTTTTATTCTTGCTTTTATTGCTTTTATTCTTTCTCCCCATTTATAGCCATGCGTGGTGTGTGTGTGTGTGTGTGTGTGTGTGTGTGTGTGTGTGTGTGTGTGCGTGCGTGCGTGCGTGCGTGTGTGTGCGTGCGTGCGTGCGTGCGTGCTTGCGTGTGTGTCTGCTTCAGCGCTTAGATTTGATTTTATCAAGATTTTGCGCTATATAAATATTGTAATTATTATTAATTAAGAATGGGATTCAGACAGCAGCAGGGGAAACCAATAGCAATGAAACACAAATACCCATTGCACTCTTTGTATGCATTCACGCAGTAGAGTACAGAGAGGACCAGAAGAAACTAGAACGACAGATAGATAATACATGTATACCCTACTGCACTCTGTATGTGTGCATGTGAACTCCAAAGATGATCCAGGGTGGACTTAACCGCTTTAATCAAGAGCTTTCTTGAAGAAATCCAATGTATTATTATTCCTAGTGCAATCTTGCGTATGCGTTCACAATAAGAAAAGAGCACAGAGGAGAGCAAGGGCACTGGAACAATCAGAGACAGATGTATGCAGGTGCACTCATAATCGATGAAGCTGCAGACATTTGGTTTTCGCATTCAA
>CM060313.1:47429555-47432055 GCA_030674185.1 Monoplex corrugatus
ACACTGTTAATTTCTATGACAGTCATTAAGACTGTTAAAGATAAGTCACTGATTATAAGAACTCGGGTCGGGCAACAAAGGGACGAGAAGCAGCAAGTGTTAGGCTTCTAATTTGTATGGATCGGGACAACAGCGAGCACTAGGACAGGGAAAGTCACGATGCAATTCATCAATGATTCACTTTCGTCTGCGGTGTTAGTCTGCGTCAAGGAAACATGCTCTCTCTCTCTCTCTCTCTCTTCTCTCTCTCTCTCTCTCTCTTGTTCTTCTTCTCCTTCTTCTTTTTTTCTCCTCCTTCTCATTTTTCTTTTTCCTCTTCTTCTTCCCCTTCTCTCCAACTCTTCTTCCCCCCTCTCTTTCCCATTCTTCTCATTCTCCCCTCTCTCTCTCTCTCCTTCTCCTTCTTCTTCCTCTTCTCTCTCTCTTCTTCTTCTTCTCTCTCTTTCAAACACACACACATAGGCCAACTTGTTATTCTAATAGTAAAAGTAGTAGTAAGAATAGTGTATTGTTATTATTGTTATTATTATTATATAGTAGTAGTAGTAGTAGTAGTATCATCATCATTAACTGTTGGTGCGACTATTGTTCTTTCATACCTTTGTTGTTGTCCTAGCAAGTTACAGGCACATGGTTATGCCAGAAATCAAAAAGTGGCGTAAAATCCATCCAGACCATAGAACAAACGTCGCCGGCCCTCCAACCCGTTACATTAACTCTCTAAGCACTAATGATCTCGTTGACTGTGAGAACAATACCAACATGCCTCTCTGACATAGGTCAAGACTACACTTCAGGACTGAAAAGTTCTCCCTGAAAAGCACTTGGCACCAATAGTTCTGATGCCAGCCTGTGTACCACCACCTCTATGGTTTCCTGTCTAAGGTCAAAAGTCTTTTTAAATTTTTTTTTTTAATGGGGTGCTGAAATATGAGGCAGACACGTTGGCCTTCGTCTGTATGCGGGTGACGGGTATAATTTATGCTGTGGGGGCTTTTTCTTTTCTTTTTTTCTCTTTCTTTCTTTCTTCGAGTATGTTTTTCTTTTCTTTCTTTCTCTCTTTTTCTTTCTTTATTTCTTTAAGTCTTTCTTTTCCTTTCTTTCTCTCTTGCTTTCTTTTTCTTTCTTCCCTTTTCTTTGTGTCTTTCTTTCTTTTTTCTTTCTTTTTTCCTTCCTTCCTTTCTTTCTTTTTCTTTCTCTTTTCTTTCTTCCTTCCTTCATTTTTTCTTTCTTTCTTTCTTCCTTCCTTCCCTTCCTTCCTTCCTTTCTTTCTTTCTTCCTTCCTTTCCTTTCTTTCTTCCTTCTTTTCTTCCTTCTTTCTTCGTTTCTTTCTTTCTTTCTTCTTTCTTCCTTCTTCCTTCCCTTCCTTTCTTTCTTTCTTTCTTTCTTCCTTTCTTTCTTTCTTTCTTTCTTCCTTTCTTTCTTTCTTCCTTTCTTCTGTTCTTTTTTGCTTTCTTTCATTTTCCATCCTTCCTGCCTTTCTCTCTGTCTTTCTTTCTTTTCTTTTCTTTTCTTTTGCGAAATTATTTCATGTCGACTGTAGAGTGAGGTGTGTCTGTTTACGAGTGTAAAAAAAAAAAAAGAGAGAGAGAGAGAAAACAACTGTTGACACTAAATGTCCTCCATGACGTTAAGGGTTACGTGACACCTCGACTCGCCTTTTCAATTAAAATGCCTGATTTTTGAGTCACGCATTTGGGAACTGAAAGATCCCCCAGCATTCCCACCGGGGGGGGGGGGGGGGCAGGGGGTACAGATAGACAGACAAAGACACGCAGAGAAAACAGACCTTTCAATCGACAAAATACATATAAACTGTCAACTTTCAAACACAAAACAAAACAGAATAGAAACATTTCTTTTTTCTTCCTGTCTTTCCGTACCTCTGTAAGGATGACAACCCTTCTTTCCGTCTTTTGGGGCTACGCCACTCTATAGACTACATTTGTTGTACTTGGCTGTCAGTCACACCATTGTAAAGAAAAGAACCCCTCTTTTCCTCTCTTTTGGGTTTACGACAATCTACACTTGTACTTGCCAGTCAGTCCTCAGTCCTCTTTTTATATAAGAATTCTAAAACCCAGCCCTATACGCCAAGAACCGTTCAAACACTCGAAAGGTGATATACAGCTGCTAGCAGTCTGCAGCCTTGGCCAGCCTGTCAAGATGACAAGATGAAGAAGAAGGACTTGGTGAGTTGAAAATTACAACTAACACCAAACACCCACCGCCCTTTCCACACACTTTTCACAGCTCGCTACAATGGCTCCCGTCGCCACGAGTCATCCACTTCACACACTGTCGCCTCTGTCCCTCCAACCCCTACACTCCCTCACACTATCCACCAGCTTTCTGCGGTCACTACAAAGCGAGGTGGTTCCTCAACTGTTCTGGATGTTGAGTGTATGTGGGGGGTGGGTGGGGTGGGGATGGAGGAGAAGGAGCAGTATTGAAGGTAGTACCCATCTCATCCTCCACTGATGGCTTTACCATTCTTTCT
>CM060313.1:47437055-47439555 GCA_030674185.1 Monoplex corrugatus
AGGGTTTTGCGTAGGCTCAGATAATTCCCGGGCAGGTTTGGGGGGGGAGGGAATATGGAACTGTCCCAGTGCGAAGAATCGCTCATGAACAGTGTCCAAACTCCTCCAAAAGTGCTAATTTTAGGAATTTTTAGGTACTTGTGACCTTGACTTTGGCATAATTACTTCCAAATTTAAGCATTCGAGACTCTTTAACGGTCTTCATTCACCCTTTGACCATATTTGGTAAACATCCATCTAAAAACAGCTGAAAAAGCCTTGCTTAAACATACCTCACAACACAAGAGAGAGAGAGAGAGAGGGAGAGAGAGAGAGAGAGAGAGAGAGAGAGAGAGAGAGAGAGAGAGAGAAACACACACAGGCAAACATAGACACATACCCCTGTCTTCAGTCGATATACAACAATCTCCTTTTTCTTTAAACAATATCTTTCTTTAAAAAAAAAAAAAAAGAAGTTCTCAATTCTTCAACAAAAGAGTTTGTTATTTGAGGGGACAAATCTCTCCTTGTTGGCACCAATGTGTCCCTTTGTGCAACACCCGTGTTCGTATTACGCTCAACTGCTGCCATAAATGATTACTGTAATGACGGTTTGTGGACAACGGGAGAGTGGTGTGTGGTGGAGAGAATGGGGTAGGGTAGGGTAGAGTATTGTTGGCAGAGGTAGTGATTTGATGGCTTATACGTTAAGAACCTTGGGCTTTTTATCAGTTCTCTGCAAAGCTGAATTCGCCCTACGTTGGATTATTCATCCTCTAACAGAGAATGAATAGGAAACAAAAGAAAAAAAAAAAAAAAAAAAAAACAACAACAAAAAAACCCACACACAACAGGTCATATGAATATTCTACCCACCACTATCTCCAACCAAACTACTACTTGCCCAGAGGAGTCAAATAAATATGGACACCATCATCATGCCAAAAAAACAAAAACAAAAGCAAAAACAATAACAAACAAACCAAACCAAAACAAAAAAGATGGCGGTGGATTGGGCACATCGTCTGAAGAGAGCAGGATAACATCACCCGGATTGCCTTTCACATGACACCCAGAGAAAAGCAAAAAACACGACTGTCGAATTGTTGTTATTTTTGTTTAAAGCCCAGCCGACTGCGTAGAGCAACAGCAGGACTATAACCGTTTCAAAATATATACAATACTTCAACAGGATAACAACAAAAAACAAAACAAAACAAAACAAAAGAAAGGAAAATAGAATTTAGCACATATATCAATGCATTCGTGCACATAATATAAGGAGATGCCCCCCCCCCTCCCCCCCCGCGATCACCACTCCGTCCAATTTATCGCAAAGGGGATTTAAAAAACATACCTGATTACAAATTTTAACATAACTAAGGACACTAAAACATGTATAAAAACATGCCTAAATTACCTAAAATTGCTTCCGCATATCTCACTTCCCTAGAGCCGAAAATACACTTAATACATGTACCCAATTATCAATCCTAAGATAAAGTATGTAAGACTTTATCGAACACATATAGGTCAATGGACCATTAAGGCAAAAAATGATAGGAAGAAATGACAGAAAGCAAAGGAACAAGGCAGAAACAAAGACATTGACAGTAAAAAGGAAATTTCTAGCATAGAATTTCCAGAAGGTGAGGAATCTATTTATACGGAATTAGCCTCCGGCATCCCCACGGGGGAGGGGGAGGGGTTGATTGTCACCTAAAATTGCAATCAAATCGTCAATTATAAGTCCTAGTGGAAAGTATGTTAACATTTTACAGAATCAGTACAGGTGAATGGACCAGCGACGTAGAAAATCATAGGAAAAGATGACAGAAAGCAAAAGCGCCAGGGTGAAATAAAAAGTGCAGGGAAAGAAGAAATTTCTAGCACAAAATTTCCGAAAAGTGAAAGAGTCCCTGGCGTCCCCATGGTGGAAAAAGAGATTGTTTCATATCCCTCCCTCCCTCCATTTCTCTCTCTCCGACTCTCACTCTCTCTCCCTCCCTCACTGTGTGTGCGTGCGTGTGTGCATGTGTATGTGTGTGTGTCCCCCGACTCTCTATCCCTCCCTCACTGTATGTGTGCGTGCGTGCGTGCGTGCGTGTGTGTATGTGTGTGTGTGTGTGTGTGTGTGTGTGTGTGTGTGTGTGTGTGTGTGTGTGTGTGTGTGTGTGTGTGTGAGTGAGTGAGTGAGTGTGTGTGTGTGTGTGTGTGTGTGTGTGTGTGTGTGTGTGTGTGTGTGTGTGTGTGTGTGTGTGTGTGTGTGTGTGTGTGTGTGTGTGTGTGTGTGTGTGTGTGGAGAGAGCCTGTTTGTCTGTCTGTGACAAAAATATGATACCAAGATTTTCGTAGCTGTTTTTAAATGGACTCAAAGCGGAAACAGAAGAAAAAAAACTACGAAAGAAGAATAAGAACGTGTATTTAATACAACCAGACGATACGCGTTCTTATTCTTTTTTCGTGGTTTTTTTTCTGGTTCCTGTTTGTTTAAATGCGGGTAGTCACACTTGTGTTGGAC
>CM060313.1:47447055-47449555 GCA_030674185.1 Monoplex corrugatus
TGTTATCTCTCTGTATCTCTCTGTCTGTCTATCTCTCTGTATCTCTCTGTCTGTCTATCTCTCTGTATCTCTCTGTCTGTCTATCTCTCTGTATCTCTCTGAATGTCTATCTCTCTGTATCTCTGTCTATCTCTCTGTCTGTCTATCTCTGTATCTCTCTGTCTGTCTATCTCTCTGTATCTCTCTGAATGTCTATATCTCTGTATTTGTCTATCTGTATATCTCTGTCTATCTCTCTATCTCTCTGTCTGTCTATCTCTCTGTATCTCTCTGTCTGTCTTTCTCTCTGTATCTCTCTGTCTGTCTACCTCTCTATATCTCTCTGAATGTCTATCTCTCTGTATCTCTCTATCTCTCTGTCTGTCTATCTCTCTGTATCTCTCTGTCTGTCTATCTCTTTGTATCTCTCTGTCTATCTCTCTCTCTCTGCCTGTCTGTTTCTCTGTCTGTCTGTCTGTCTGTCTGTCTCTTTCTTAAATACCACCAACTCCACCGCCACCACACACGCACACACACACACACAACATACACACGCGCACGTACACACACACACACACACACACACACACACACACACACACACACACACACACACACACACACACACACACCAATACTTAATCCAGAGCGAGACTCGAGAGATATGCGATGAGCAAAGGAACTACGGACTCACACACACACACACATATAATACAGAACTACTACAACACGAGTGTCGGAGGGGGCTAATCTACGCCCAGGAATACACAAAGGTATCAAGGGGCATTACCTCCACCCGTCAAAACACGGGTAGTCGTCTCTTGGTCAGCTAGCATACCACACGTACAAAGTAGGGTAAACGACCACATAGTCTGAAAGTTGTGAAGTGCTTTTGTGTCTGACCAGCAACGAATCTATTTTGAAAATAAGCTGAAGAGAAACTGGTCAACGTTTTATGTATGCATTCTTCTTCTTCTTCTTCTTCTTCTTCTTTTTCTTTTTCTTCTTCTTCTTCTTCTGAATCTATTTTCGAAATAACCTCAAGAAAAACTGGTCAATATTTTACGTTTCTGTTTGATTGTTGTTGTTCTTCTTCTTCTTCTTTTTTCTTCTTCTTCTTTTTCCTCCTCCTCCTCCTCTTCTTCTTCTTCCTCCTTTCTTCTTCTTCTTCCTCCTCTTCCTCTTCTCCTCCTCTTTTCTCTCCCTTCCTCCTCCTCTTCTTTTTCCTCTCCTCTTCCTCCTCCCTTAACATCGTGGTGAACAGTCACACTGTCTCTGCACTGTTCACCAGATTCCCCCCCCCCCCGCCCCAACACACACACACCTCTGTCAGTCCTACTTGATACAAACAGGAAATAAAGACAAACACGTAACACTGGTGTGCTATAGATGCTTGGGACAACGACAATCCATGGTCATCCTTGTGGTCATGGACTGTCATTTATATTCAGAAGACAACCGCTGTACGGACAGCGGAAGTGTGGACGCCATGAGCAGAGAAAACCCTCTAAAACGACACAAGGAAACCCTACTGTTATTGTTATTGTTGTTCTCGTTCAAACCCCAGCCAATTGCATTGTGCCATATCAGAGCCATAACCATTTCAAAACATATACAATACTGCAACAGGTAAAAAAAAAAAAAAGAAAAGAAAAGAAAATTAAGTACACATATCCATGCATTTGCCCCTGACATTGACCGCTCCGTCCAATTTATCGCACAGAGGATTAAAAAAAAAAACATACCTGATTACAAATCTAAACATAATGACACTAAAACTTATATAAAAACGAACCTAAATTTTCTAAAATCGCTTCTGCATATCACATTTCTCTACAGCCAAAAATGCACTTATCGAACACATACAGCTAGGTGAATGAACCAGCAAGGCAGAAAATGATAGGTAGAAATGACAGAAAGCAAAGGAACAAGACAGAAACAAAGAGAGCGACAGAAAAGATGAAATTTCTGGCACAGAATTTCCAGAGGGTGGGGATACTATTTATATTGAAAAAGCCCCCGGTATCCCCAACGCGGGGGAGGGGGTGGGGTGGGGGGTGGAGGTGGGAGGATACCCTGAAAGTGAAGCTCATCAGCTGTGACATCAAGATCACCGATGTGACAAGACAATCCCACGACAGAGCATGCTGATCACAGCCATACACACAGGGAACAATCACATCTGAACAGCTGGGTCTTTTTTTTTTTAAAGGATCATTGCACTCATGGAGGTTACCTTTGTGATCATCTTTTTTCTTTTTCGTTCCACTTTCTACGCCACCCCAATGGCCGCAGAAGCTGGAACAGTTTTTACAATGCAATGATGGTGATGTCGATGAGGATGATAGTCATGATGCTATGGAGTTCCATCTAGGATTGAGACTGCGTGACAGGGCTGTACTCTACGCTTACTATCATAATATATCCTGGCGTCAACCAGACCCGAGAGATACAGACACCTGCAATGTTGGTCAGAAGATTTGAGCAACACCCTCAATGACGCATCCGTGAAGTGGATGAG
>CM060313.1:47452055-47459555 GCA_030674185.1 Monoplex corrugatus
ATGTCGAGAAAGAAAAAGGGGAGAGAAAGAAGGGGGAGAGAGAGGGGGGAGAGAGGTGGAGAGAGGAGAGAGAGGGGGGAGAGGGGGAAAGGGGGGGAGAGAGAGGTGGAGAGAGAGGGAGAGAGAGGGGGTGAGAGAGAGAGACAGACAGAGACAGAGACAAAGAGAGAGATAGAGAGAGAAACAGACAAAGAGAGAAACAGAGAGGGAGAGAGAGAGACAGAGAGAGAGAGGCAGACAGACAGTGACAGAGAGAGAAAGAGAGAGAGAGAGAAAGAGAGAAATGGACAGAGAAAGAAAAGAGAGAGAGAGAGGCAGAAAGAGAGACAGAGACAGAAAGAAAGAGAGAGAGAGTGAGAGAGAGAAGAGAGAGAGTGAGAGAGAGAGAGAGAAGAGAGAGGAGAGATAGAGAGGAGACACAGAGAGAGAGAGAGAGAGAGAGAGAGAGAGAGAGAGACAGAGAGAGAGAGAGAGAGAGAGAGAACTCGGAACTCAGAATATGCTTATTCTACATCGGCATTAGGCCACAATACGTGCATGCGGAAGGGGCGGGGAGGGGTTCGGGTTTTCTGATGCTTTCATACAAGTTCTACTATCAAACTGCAGTGAACTATCACATTGTCCCCTTCTATCGTTTACCGTCACATAACCTGGGGATATATACATCTTTGCAGTTTCATTAGTCACTTCATTTGTATTCCAGTCCATATTCCTTAACTGGCCAGCCAAAAATATTTGTCACTGACCACATTCTACATCATTCATCCAAACCGCCAATTTACACCATAATTGGCTATCAGAGAGAGAGAGAGAGAGAGAGAGAGACGAGAAGAGAGAAGAGAGGGAGAGAGAGAGAAGAGAGAGGAGAGAGAGTCAGAGAGACAGAAGAGAGAGAGAGAGACAGACAGACAGAATGCATAGCACGATTATCAGAACAAAGAGGACTAAACACGATCAGCCAAAGTGGTGATATAGTCAGTGTAACGGACAACCGATTGGAAGGTCGTGGATTCGAGCTTCAGAAAAGTTCAATGAAAAACTAACAAAAACAAACAAAACAAAAAACTTTGTGGGATTTTTTTTCGGGCCCGATTGACTACTGCCCAGAGTTTCAGTTGAACTTGCCACACTACAAGCTCGTTGGGAAGACTGGGACCACACAGCTGAGTCTCATACGTCAACGTAAGTGTTGCTCCAATTTTCTGACCAACACAGCAGGTGTCCGTTTCTCTCACGCCTGCTTGACGCTAGCATATTTCTTTTCAAAGTAAGTCGATCCTTCCGAACTCCACAGCTTCATCACGTTCATCTCTATTCGCATCATTATTGCACAGTGAAAACATCTGTGCCAAATTGTGGCCCTTCATACCCTGCTGTCATGGTGACCTTAGGTTTGGTGGACTTCGAAAGGGTGCCAGAGATCCAAAGTAAATGGCACGAGCGCGTGTGAGTGCGAGTGCGAGTGCGAGTGTGAGTGTGAGTGTGAGTGTGAGTGCGAGTGCGAGTGTGAGTGTGAGTGTGTGTGTGTGTGTACGTGCGTGCTGCGTGTGTGTGTGTGAGAGAGAGAGTAGGGAGAGAGAGAGAGAGAGAGAGAGAGAGAGGAGTGTGTGTGTGTGTGTGGTGTGTGTGTGTGTGTGTTGGCGTGTGTGTGTGATTGTGTGGTTTGGGTGTGTGACTGTGTGAGTATGAGGACATGTGTGTATGTGTGATTGTGTGTGTGTGTGTGAGGGGAGAGAGAGAGAGAGTGAGAGAGAGAGAGCAGACAGAGAGCGTGCATGTGTGCGTGTCTTTGTATGTATGCGTGTATACGCGCGCGCGCGCGGCTGTGTGTGTGTGTGTGTGAGTGAGTTTGCATGCGTATGTGCGTGCGTAAGTGCCTCTCTTTCTCTCTCTTCCCCCCCCCCACCCACTCTTCACAGTGCATCTGAGTGCATTCACGAGCGTGTGTGTCTGGGTACGCGTGCGTGCTTCTGTGTGCTTGCGCGTGCGTGCTCTGTGTGTGTGTGTGTGTGTGTGTTTGTGTGTGTGTATGCGTGTGTGTGTGTGCACGTGTGTTTGCTTATGCGCGCATGCGTGCGTGCGTGCGTGCGTGCGTGTGTGTGTGTGTGTGTGTGTGTGTGTGTGTGTGTGTGTGTGTGTGTGTGTGTGTGGGCAGAATACGAGGTCGATGAGGAAAACCCCTGATGGCAACAATAACTCAACGTGCAACAGCGACGACATTAAGCTGATGCAGTGTAGGACGACACGCATTCAAGAGTGAATCAATGGCGGAGCGGCCTTTATCAGCCAGCTAATTGCCTTGTCTTGTTGTACTATGCTAATCAGCTCACAAAAGCCACCCAGTCACAGGGGTTCTGAGCAGACGTGGTTTCAATGCAGTTTCGGGTAGACAAACTATTTAGCCACAATTCAGTCAATTGTGTCCGAACCAAGGCGTACATTATTTGTAATGATGATACTACTACTAATACTACTAATGATAATAATAACAATAATAATAACAACAACACTAATAATATTATTATAATAATATTAACAACAACAATAATAATAATAATAACAATAATAACAATAAGAAGAAGAAGAAGAAGGATCATAACCATAGTAATGAACATTTACCGGCGCTTAATCTTATGAAAAGCTCTAAGAGGTTCACAGTAACCAAAATGCATTGCCAGAAAACAAAAATGCAGAAGCCAAACAACACCAACACCAACACCAACACCATACATTTACCCACTCATGCAAATAGTTACAATAATACACATGCATACGAGAGAGAGACAGAGACAGAGAGAGAGAAAGAGAGGGAGAGAGAAAGAAAGAGAGAAAGAGAGGGAGAAGGAGATAGAGAAAGCGAGAGAAGAGAGAGAGAGAGAGAAAGAGAGGGAGAGAGACAGACAGAGAGAGAGAGAGGAGAGAGAGAGAGAGAGAGAGAGAGAGAAAAGAAGAGAGGGAGAGAGAGAGAGAGAGAGAGAGAGGGAGAGAGAGAGAGAGAGAAGAGAGAGAGAGAGGGGGAGAGAGAGAGAGAGAGGGAGAGAGAGAGAGAGAGGGAGAGAGAGAGAGGGAAGAGAGAAGAGAGAGAGAGAGAGAGGGAGAAGAGAGGGAGAGGAGAGAGAGAGAAAGAGGGAGAGAGAGAGAGAACAAGTTAACCGAAAGCTGAGGGTGATCATAAGGGTGTTAATACCAGATAATACTGCAAGCCTGGATCATGCATGTTAAATTCTCAACGTATTCCTGTCTTGTGTACACACACACACACACACACACACACACACACACACACACACACACACACACACACACACACACACACACACATACACACACCACCCTCTCCCTGCCACGTCACCTTCACACAACCCCTACCCCCTTCTCACTCAAAGAAAGAAACCAAACATGGAAGTATATATCAAACCACACACAATTGTACCCCTCGGAAAAATCACGAGAGGGGTTGGTGCCAAAGAATGGGGTAAAATGTATGGGTGTTCGCGAGGGCTTAAATTGACAAATGACTTTTTTGCCACCCCTACCACAGAGCTGGTCTGGCCACAGACATATATTCATTACATCTCTCGGCTGGCTAATTTCCGAGCGGTATCCCCTCACGCTTGCGGGCGGGTTGATCCCATCATTACATGTTAGGAGACGTGGATTGGGGTGATGATGAACTGAACAGGTAGGCTCGTAATGCCCAAACCGCCCCCCTTTGGGGATGCCGGGGGTTCTTTCAGTATAAATAGTATCCCCACCTTCTGGTAATTCTGTGCTAGACATTTCCTCTTTTGCGTTACTCTCTCTGTCTCTGTCTGTCTGTCTGTCTCTCTCTCTCTCTCTACACACACACACACACACACACACACACACACACACACACACACACACACACACACACACGCACATACACACACATACACAATCACACATACACACATATACACACACAAACACACACGTACACACACACAGACACACACACACACGTACACACACACACACACACACACACACACACACACACACACACACACACACACACGACCTGATTTAATAATTGAGGCAAATCATCTAATACACTGTTTAAAGATAAATGGCTCGGAAATCAGTTTATGCTGGGTGCCTTCTCACGTTGGTCTTCACGGCAACAACGTAGTTGACAGAGCAGCTAAATCCGGTGCTCTCCGTTCTGAAAATTCCACAGAATTACATCTTAACACCTCAGTAAAAGAAGCTTACAACTCGCTAGAATTAGCATCATGGATTCGATTTCATGAACATTTAAATGAAAAAAAGATTCAAACTTTCAGTTCAAAATATCTGTAAAAAAAATGCAGTATTCTTCGTTATATCATTTGAGATTAATTGTTACCACATATTTTCGTATTCAACTGAACGCTTTGAAAACAAAATATTGTAAAAACGTTTTATGTATTTGCGGTGAACAATTCACATTGTATCACTGTTTGTTTTACTGCAGAAAGCTTCGTTATTTTTTACCAAAGATGTTTACACAAGGAAACTATCTTGAAAAGCATTTTAAAGAAGTAATAGATCAAGTTCTGTTAGTTAAAATTTCAGAATCATTGGTTCACAGTCCTGTTAATGCGATACTTTAAGGTTATTATTTTAATTATCATTATCTTATTTTGTTTTGTTTTGCTTTTTATGACGATTTTTCTTTTACATTTGATGTTAGCGTTGTTCTAGTTTCATTTCTCTGTTCATCCATATCCTTTTTCTAAAGACCTTGCCGATTCCTTTTATTTTTTTTCCGTCTCTTACTCTGTTCCCTTCTTTCCCCTCCTCCCTCCCCCACCCCCCAAAAAATCATCCTCCATGCCATTTTTACCCGTCTAATATCACTTATAGTGAAAAGACGTTAAATCAAGGAACGAACACACACACACACACACACACACACACACACACACACACACACACACACACATACACACACACACACACACACACACACACACACACACACACACACACACACACATCTAAACATATCAATGACCCTGGGAAACAAACCCAGAAAAGAAAATAAAGAACATACACCACTGCATTCACTCAAATCATCTAAGGATCCCATGGCGCTGACCAGTCCCACCCCATTTGACGACAAGAGGATGAAAAATAACTAAGTACAAATGCATACATATAAAGCATACAGAAAACTCTCCTGTATTATCTGAAATTGCCACTAGCAGTCCGTGTTTCCGTAAAGCTAAATTTGCAATAAATACATGTACCCAATTATCAATCTTAACAGAAAAAATATATAAAGTTTCTTCAGATACAAAATTACAATTAATACATGTACCCAATCATCAGTTCTGAGACAAACAATGTAAAAGCTTCCTAAGAGCTAAGACTGCAATTAATACATGTACCCAATTATCAATCCTAACAAATCTTGTAAGGGTTTATTGAAAAAGATGAATGAACCAGCAAGGCGCAAAATAAGAAAGAAAATAACGCGTAGTGGGGTGTGTGTTGCGGATGCAGAAATGAAGGTCCCCTCCTGTTTTGGAACCACAGGAGCTGTCTAGTTTGCTTTTGGGTAGTTAGGGGTTCCTCTTTCCTGTCATGCTGTCTTTTCCTCACAATACTCTTTCTTTTATCTGCCTTCCAGATCATTTGCCTGTGTTTCTTTCAAATTTTCTTCTTGGATCCCCAAGAAGGATGACTGCTTTAAATTAAGGCAGTATAAGATGGTATACAGCAAATCCGCTCTCTGTAGCTAGGTAGGTTTTTAAATGTATGCTTTGACAGGGTTCTGCTTAAGTCATGCTGCAGTAATAAGAAAGGTAAAAGCGAAAACAAGAGGTAGCAAGTGTAGTGTTTAGTAGATAAAGTAGTATAGAGTGTGTGTAGAGTATGTTGCAGAGAAGAAGAAGAAAAGTAGATAGTTAGCAAAGAAGTATAGAGTAGCAGAAAGAAAGGTAGAGTAGCAAGAGAAAAGTAGTAGTAGTAGCAGAAGAGAAGAAGAAGAAGTAGTAGTAGTAGCGAGAAGAAGAGAAGTAGTAGTAGTAGTAGCAGAGAAGAAGAAGAAGAAGAAGTAGTAGTAGTAGCAGAAGAAGAAGAAGTAGAGTAGTAGTAGTAGTAGCAGAAGAAGAAGAAGAAGAAGTAGTAGTAGTAGTAGCAGAAGAAGAAGAGAGAAGATAGTATAGCAGAAGAAAGAAGAAGAGTATAGTAGAGCAGAAGAAGAAAAGAAAGTAAGGTGAGAAAAGAAGAAGAGAAGATAGAAGAAGAAAAGAAGAAGAGAGAGAGAGAAGAAGAAGAAGAAGAAGTAGTAGTAGTAAGAAGAAGAAGAAGAAGAAAGAAAGAAGAAGAAGAAGAAAGAAAAGAAGAAGAAGAAGAAGAAGAAGAAGAAAGAAGAAAAAAAAAAAAGAAGAAGAAGAAGAAGAAAAAGAAGAAGAAAAAGAAGAAGAAGAAGAAGAGAAGAAAGAAGAGAAGAAGAAGAAGAAGAAGAAGAGAAAAAGAAGAAAAGAAGAAGAAGAAGAAGAAAGAAGAAGAAAGAAAAGAAGAAGAAAGAAGAAGAAGAAGAAGAAGAAGAGAAGAAGAAGAAGAAGAAGAAGAAGAAGAAGAAGAAGAAGAAGAGAAGAAGAAGAAAAAGAAGAAAAAGAAAAAGAAAAAGAAGAAGAAGAAGAAGAAGAAGAAGAAAAAGAATAAGGAGAAAAAGAAAGAGAAGAAAGAATAAGACGACGAAAACGAAGAACAAGACGAAGAAGAAGGAAGAGAAGAAGACGGAGACAAGAAGAGATGACAGAAAACAAAGGAGCCAGGCAGAAACTGTCGTAAGGGAAAGACAATACACGCTGTGGCACACTAACGTTCACCATTATCATAGAACAGGTGTAAGGTGTACCCATGTACCTGAGACGTACACATGTACATCAGTGGCCTTTCACATGCATAGTCCCTTTTTATTCACCCCTCTCATTCTTCTTCTTCTTTTTCCCTGCTCTGTATTGTACTGTCTTGTATGTCATGTATCGCATTACATATCACCGTACGTCCTTTTCTGTGCGTCTTTGAAGTGTGTCAATATACAAGAGATGGAAGACAAGGCATAAGCCACAAGTTCACACATAATGATAGTAAAAACATTGTTGACCGCAAAAGTGAATTTGTGGTATGGAAGTCTGCGGGGAAGACGTGTTCCACATATGCAACAAGTGGTACGCTTTTAATGATTAATGATTTCTTAACCCAACCATTCATACTCATTAATCTGTCACCCCGTGAAGATCAATAGGTCAATGCACTGAATCAATGTTCACCAGTTTCTCCAGCTCTGTGAATTGTGTGCCAACGCCTGGGTCTCTGCGAATGGTTTCTCTGTCCATTCCGCGATATTGTTAGTCCATCGTTTTCACCACGGCACACAGGAAGTCATACTCTAACATGGGTATATGCATACTGAGCTTATCGTGCTTGCATAAGCCACCGAACATTAACAAGATCTTTAAGTAACGCGCGTGTTTGATG
>CM060313.1:47469555-47497055 GCA_030674185.1 Monoplex corrugatus
CTCGAGACATGGTCACACTCCTCAAAATTTAGCAATCGGCTCTGAAGGCAAGTCGTGCTTGACAAACATAAAAATCGGAAAATTGGGTGCCCTGGTACATATATTCTTCCTCTCAAAGAAACATCAGAGAAGTCTTGCTGCTGTTTTTTTTTTTTTTTTCCTACCAAGTTTTGTGTTTGTTCTTTGTCGTCTTTCGTATACGATTGGCAAGGCCAAGTTGGCCGAAAATTTGCACCTGTCCTGTTTTGTCACATGATGATGATGATGATGATGATATTAGCATTACTATTGTCATTATTATTATTATTTATATGCTATTATTATTATTATTAAATACGCGTTCTCACTCTGTTTCTGTGTGAACAACGGGACCAGCTTTTCACCATTGTAACGTTATACTCATACTGCTGTGGTGTTTGCATCTGACCAAGTGTAAGTTTATTACGCGAATCGCTTAAAAAAGATAAAGGAAATCCTAACGGCGGTAGGTGGAAGGTTTTTCTTTGTAGCGGTTCACACTGAGCTGCGAAACAAGTTCCCAGTCACGTAGTGAATTTTGTGGTCGGAGGCCTGTGAAATTTGTAACGGATTTACTCACTGGGCTCCATTGTTCTGCCGGCTGGCTGAATGACACCAAAGAGCTTCCTTAACCCTCTGACTCCCGCACCCTATCCACAAACTGCAAAAACTTAACCCTTTGACTCCCGCACCCTATCCACAAACTGCAAAAACTTAACCCTTTGACTCCCGCACCCTATCCACAAACTGCAAAAACTTAACCCTTTGACTCCCGCACCCTATCCACAAACTGCAAAAACTTAACCCTTTGACTCCCGCACCCTATCCACAAACTGCAAAAAACTTGTTTTTAAGGATCATTGCACTTAATTTCATTAATTGCTTACCCTTCTTTCTCCCCATTTTCTACGGCACGTTCATGGCCGCAGAAGCTGAGGCAGTTTTCATGATGTGATGATGATGATGATGACATGGAATTCCATCTAGGATTGAGACTGCATGATTGGGCTGTACTCTATGCTTACTATCAAAATATACCCTGGCGTCAACCAGGCCCGAAAGATACAGACACTTGCGTTGCTCGTCAGGAGAATTGAGCAACACCCACAATGACGCATCCGTGAAGTGGATGAGATTCGATTGTGTGATCCCAGTGTTCCCAACGAACCCGTAGCACACTCAACTCTGGATGGGAGCCAGCAGAGGCCCAAAAATCGCACGGAGATTTTGACAGGACTGATGGGGATTTGAACCCACAACCTTCCAATGACGGCGATTGGCTGGATCAAAACAAAACCTGACTATGAAAATTACCGAGCTGAAAATTGGGTAACTTAACAAACACACAGCTGGTCAACAAGAGACCCTCTCAGTCCTATGACCCAGGGTATTCATTCAGTCACATACAACAGAAAGTACACAGTATATATATCCGGTTTGGTTACACTAATACTGGTGGGAGTATTCTGAAGCACACGTGGGGTAAACAAAGATATGAAGTTTTCAAAGTATCTGAAGTTTGTTACTTGCCTAGGCTTACTTGACAAGCCCGCGATTGTCTCCCCAGTAAACACTCTTTCGTTTAACCCTTCCACTTCCCTCACCCTTTCCACGGAAAGCCGGTGGATAGGGTGAGGGAGTGAAAAGGTTAAGACATGAGACACTAATGTTATCCTAACAACTTTCACACGTTGTGACATACCAGATGTTCATAAGGACTTGTTTGCATACTTCAAGACTTGTTTGCACACTTCAACCAGCGTGGTATGGTATGATAGTTAAGTTTGACGTGTTGTTATTCTTATGACAATAACTTTCACGTGTTGATATACTTTTCATAGTAACTTTCACATCCTATCGCTCAAGTGTTAAATTTTCGAGGGCCTCTATGTCTCGCTTTCTCTGAAGGCAGTAAACTGTTTGCCGCCGGCTTTCCTCAAAGGTTTTTATTTCATTAAATAAACTAGTGGCCAATTTTGAAGACAGTGCACAAATGTTCAACTTTCTTTTCCCCCTTTTTCTTTCTTTCCTTTTTTCTTTTTTTCTTTTTTCTTTTCTCACCAACTTTCCATTAAAGCACAGTCAGTTCAAATACAATGTATTTAACAATGCAATTCACACATACACGCTACATCTCAAAATTCAAGACGTTACAGAAATTCAACTTTCAAACAACAATGGCAGGGGAAAAATCAATGATTGCATGTATACTCTCTCTCTCTCTCTCTCTCCCTTCCCCCTCTCTCTCCCCTCCTCCCTCTCTCTCTCTCCCTCCTCTCTCTTTCTGACTTATGGTGTGACAAGTCATGTTGTGGTTAATGTGTCTGTAACTGAATTTCGTTGTTTTCAATGCTATTGTTCTTTAGTTCGAACTCAGCCCCTTGTCTTGTTTGGGTTCAATGCTTTAAAAATAGATTCAATCATGAAATCAAACTGTCAGTTCAGGTTCTCTCTCTCTCTCTCTCTCTCTCTCTCTCTCTCTCCTCTCTCTCTCTCTCTCTCTCTCACCAGACAGATAAAAGCCGATGTTTTATTTCAATTTTTTTCACACTGCATGTGTTATGGTTCATCCGATATTTTCATATGCTTACGTTACATGTGTAGAGTACCAAGAATGAGCTGTAAGACAGGTCCGGTGGACCTAATACTATTATCCTTTAGTGATAACATGTTTTGAAGTTTCAGTCTCTCTCATCATCATTCCTCTATCTTCTTCCAGTATACTTTCGGTTCTGTAAAACTAAGATGCTGTATGTTGTAAGACAAATTTTGCCACAGAACGTGGTAAGCATACATCTGGTAGACAAAAAAAAAAAAAAAAAGAAGAAAGAAAGAAATGTTTTAGCAATGGAAAATTAATCGATGTTACGTGAGTCAATCTTCAGTTTGGAAAGTATATCAACAAGAAATAATTTTGCCATTCAGAAATAAATTTCGGCTACTTCACTTTATCGTAAAGTTGTACATGTCAATGTCATACCGCCATTTTATTATTATTATATTTTTAATGCAGTCAGCGTTAGTTTGATCTTTTCATTTTTATGTTGGTCATTTTGGCCAATTTTAATGACACACATGCGTTCCATTGCTAACAGAGAAAAGTGAACAGAATATACAAGTGCTTGATTTCTTCATCCTTACCCTCGCAAAGAACGTCTTTTCCTTTGCGTTGCAAGTTTCACATAATGAAACGATATGCACCATAATACAAACTGACAGCAACATACAAAGATGAGCAAACAAGTATTAAACATAATTTCAAATTTGAAGAAATTAAACAAAATGCGGTACGCACGGGCTAGGTGGTCATTTTGATAGAGCCAAGGGCCTGAAATCTGATATCTCTAGTTCAGTCTCAGCCGGCAACATTAAGAACTGTTTTTTTTTCCATCACTTTGGTGGTGAATCAGCTTAGTATTTCATAGGTCTCTTCTCCACCCCCATCCCTACCTTTCCCCACTTCAAGACCTTGCCAGGCCAAAGTGCGTTTTGTGAGGGTTTAGGCAGTCTGCTAGATAACTGCTGGCAAATTTGGGTGGAACGCATATGGAATTGTCTGAGTATAATGACTCCCTCTTGAACAAACTCAAATCCCCTGCACGTACACAAATACACATCGTCTGCGATCTATACAGATGTGAATTAATGGTCTAAAGGCGGATTTCTTGTGTGTTTAAAGACTGAATGTACGAAATATGTACTTGACTTAATAAGATTTTTGGTCTCAAGTAACATGTACCTTCCACTGATAAGCTTGCTGGCTGGCTCATATGATACGAGTCGTGGACATAACATCTAAGGCCTCGAGTTCAATCTCAGCCTGTAGCATAAAAACCTGCCTTACAGTTGTCTCACTTCATGTTCCAACTACATCATTCTGGTGGAGTCAGTATTTCATAAGTTCCTTCCATGACTGAGTGCAATGATCCTTAAAAAAAAAGGAAAAAAACATATCCGTTCTACTCACAACCTAGAAATGTGAATGAATTGTAACACCACTAGCTTGTCAACACTTTCTGACTTGCACGGAACTTCAAGATCGCAATGTTCAACATCCTGCGTGGATAATGTGGCAAACGCCATTTCAAAGACAACTACGCGCGCTCACATTCACAAAGATAGCCCCCGCCCACCCAGCCGTCTCCAAATTATACATATCTACATATACACGCGCGCGCGTGTGTGCACCATTATCAAAATGCAAAACACACGAATTATTTATCGAAGCCCATACATGGCACGCAAACGCAGGCTTGACTCATTTAGGGAACACGCATGCACGTACGCAGACACACACAGACACACCATCATCATCATAATCAACATCAACATCAATGCATTGTAAAGCACACAAATATCGATCGTAGCCCATACATAAACACGGCGCAGCTTAAACACTGAGAGCTGACTCATTCCCGGGACAGCGGCAACAGGAAGAACAACAACACACACACACACACACACACACACACACACACACACACACACACACACACACACACGCACACACACACACACACTCCCTTTCTCTCTCTCTCTCTCACACACACACACACACATACACACACACGTGTACACACACATACATACATACACACACACACATGTGTACACACACACACACACACACACACATACACACACACGTGTACACACACATACATACATACACACACACATACACACACACACACACATGTGTACACACACACACATGTGTACACACACACACACACACACACACACACACACACACACACACACACACACACACACACACAAACAACACAGGTAAAGGTAGTTCCATAATCCCCAGGTCGTAGGACAGCAAGGTGGTAGAAACCCCCTTTTTTCGTGACCAACATTTTTTTTCTCGGATGCTTGCACGAACTTTGTTTTGCCCACACTGTGCAGGTGGTATGTTGCTGCACAGTCTGCATACTCCGTCTCTGGCAGTCGTGCATGCTGGGTGTTTTCATGATTTTATAAGCCAACGGACCATCGACATGACTTATAGGATCTTTAACGTGCATATTCTGCGTGCGTATACACACGAACGGAGTTTAGACACTAACAGGTCCACACACAGGTGATATGGCCGACGGGGATAACCATCACAGGGAAGTGGGAGAAGGGGGACTTGTCTAATCCTACACTGACACCACCAGAACAACAACGATGTTAAGATGGGACAGTGAGATGGCCAGTTTTAATGTAGCACACCCAGGGATTCGAACCCACAACCATTAGCATATGAATCCAACGCTCAACCAATTGAGCTACTGAGGCCCACGGAGATGGGGGGAAAAATGTCCACCTTTTATCCACCAGGCGGGAGGTACCCAGGCAGGATCGAACCCCAGACCTTCTGATAGAAAGTCTGATGTCTTACCCACTTGACTACAGCGCCTGTCCCAGGATATCGATGGACTGGAGTCACGTTCAGTTTTACCCTCCCTGATTTTGAAGCGTGGAGCTTGTTCAAGAGGGATTCATCCCACTCAGACAATTCCTTATACGCTCCACCCAAATCTGTCAGCAATATATGGCAGACTCCCTCATCCCGCGCAAAACTTCTAAGCGCTGTTAAGACCTTGAACGGTGAGGCGCGAAGGGGACAAGGACTCATGAAACACTGAGCTGACGCCACCAGGATGATGGAAACTTTAATACTTTCACTCCCGCACCCTATCTACCAACTGAAAAACTTAAACCTTTGATTCCCTCACCCTGTCCACCAGCTTCAACTTAATCCTTTGATTCCTTCACCCTATCCATCAGCTGGTGGATAGGGTGAGGGAATCAAAGGATGAAGTATTTGCTTAGTTAGCATGATAAACAATGCAGGATGTTGGCGGATAGTGTGAGGGAATTAAAGGATTTGAGTTTTTGCTTAGCTAGCATGATTAACAATGTGGGATGCTGTTGGACAGGATGCGGGGCACAAAACAGGCCAGCTTTTGTTACTGGGGGTTTGGGATTGAACTCGAGATGTCAGATCCCAAGTCCATGGCTCTATAATAAAACAAAAACAAAATAAACCAAACAAAAACAAAAAACAAAACCCAGCCACGTTTCACCCGCTCAACACGTTTCAAACCAGGACACAGCTGTTAGTGTTGCATACGATCCACAAGTCTCCGTTACACGCTTGATGTTTCTGTCAACCGTCGTGTTGGTGGTGGAGGTATTGTTGGTGGCTGTATTGTTGTTGTCGCTGCTGTTAATGGTGATGGTGGTGGTGATATTGCTGGGGGATGATTACGTTGGTCGTGAAGGTATTGACCATGGTGGTGGTGTGGTGGGGTGGTGGGGTGGTGGTTAGGGTGATTTCTGTATTGTAGCTGTTGTTGCTGTTACTACTAATATTGATGTTGTTCTTCTTTGTATGTTTGTTTGTTGTTTGTGTTGTGTGTGTTGGTGCGTGTGTGTGTGTGCGTGTGTGTGTACACGTGTGTGTGTGTGTGTGCGCGCGGTGTGTGTGTGTTTGTGCGTGTGTGTCTTTGTGTGTGTGTGTGTGTGTGTGTGTGTGTGTGTGTGTGTGTGTCGTGCACGCGTGCGTGCGTGCGTGCGTGCGTGTGTGTGTGTGTGTGTTGAGTGAGTGTGGTGTGTGTGAGCGTGAGTGTGTATGTGTGTGCAGTGTGTGCATGTGTGTGTGTTATCTTGTTTTCTTTGCTTTTACTGTTGATGTTACGATTTGTATATTTATTTGTGTTTGTATGTTTACTTTTTGCAGCTGCTATTAGTGTTTTCTATTTACTGCTGCTGTTAATGCTGTTATTGTTGCTGTTGTTTGTTCCTACCCAGCTGTTACAACCAACAGTGGTAAAATCTACATCCATGTGACTGCCAGCGTTCAAGCAAACGCCACTGATCTCAGTTTTACCTGTTCCTTTGTTCCTTTAATTGTCTTGGTTTTCATGATGATGATGATGATGATGAGGAGGAGGAGGAGGAGAAGGAGGATAACGATGATGATGGCGACGATGATGATGACGATGATGATGACGACGACGACGATGATGATAATGATGAAGATATAATAGATGATGATGATGATGATAGCCAGACAGAAAGAGAGAGAGAAAGAGAGACAAAGAGGGAAACAGAGACAGAGAGACAGAAACAGAGAGAGAGAGAAAGAGAGAGAGAGAGAGAGACAGACAGACAGAAGACACAGAGAGAGAAGAGAGAGAGAGACAGAGGAGAGAGACAGAAGACAGACAGACAGGACAGGAGAGACAGAGTAGTGAGAGAGGACAGAGATAGTGAGAGAGAGAGAGAGAGAAGAGAGAGTGAGAGAGAGAGAGAGAGAGAGAGAGAGAGAGAGAGGACTGACAGAGATAGAAAGGGTGAAGAAAGCAAAAAGGTGGAGAGGCTGCCCCAGATGTCAAAACGTGTAACAGTACAACAAGCATTTTCGCATTTCACTGCATCGACGAGACGGGTTGTGCAAAATACGATCTACACCATACGACGAAACACACACACGCACACACACCTGGCAAATATCCGGACGACGCAGTGACCGCCGACTGATCGATATCAATAATAATCAAAGCAGCAAGCTATTGCTACCATCGTCATAATTTATTACCTGTAACCGTCGTGTTGGTTGGGACAACTAACGGGATGCTGTGCGAGACAGCAGCAGCAGCAGCAGCAGACAGGCGGGGCACGCTGAAATTGACGCTGTTTATTTTTTTTTTTTAACCGACATTTCTATTGGTTTGTACAATTTCATACAGTTACGTACAAGTGTCAAGCCATAAACTTCATTTCTTTTTTTAACAACAAAGACCAGAGAAAGTTCGTGTTCTATAATAATACAGTCAATCAGCACGACAGACAAAAGGCAAAACACTATAAAGTCACAATGTTTGTTATTGGTAATGTATACATACAAAACATTTCAAAGTATGGCAACGCTACTGCGACTGTCTGCTTCTTCTTCTTCTTCTTCTTCTTCTTTCTTTTCTTTCTTTCTTTTCTTTCTTTCTTTCTTTCTTTCTTTCTTTCTTTCTTCTTCTTCTTTTTAAATTGTGATTCCTTTGGTTTATACTGATTTTAATTTTGCTGTTATTTATTTTGGTGACGATGACCTCCTTCCATGGTGCCTCAAAGGACGGCGTGGGACAGTAACCAAACCAAAACCTCACTTGGACATATATAATTATGTGTCGTGGTCGATACCGTGAAGAAAACGGGACAGCTTGATGTTGTTTCACACGTGTCTGAAGGACTTTTACCACAACAGCGACAACGATGAGGAGGCGGAGGAGGAGGAGGAGGACGACGACGACGACGACGATGATCATCATCATCATGATGATAGTTGTCGTTGTTGCTGTAGTGATGACGATGATGATGATGGTAGTGGTGGTGGTGGTGGTGGTGCTGCTGCTGCTACTGATGATGACGATGATGATGATGACTGTCGTTGTTGTTGTTGTTAAGATGATGATGACGATGACGATAATGATGATCATCATCATGATCACGATGATTGTCATTGTTATCGTTACCATTATTTACATTAGCATCATTATGATCATACTTACAACTATTACTATCATCATTTGTATCATTATCATGATCGGATTATTATTATCATTATTTATCATCATCATCATCATTGTCGTTGTTATTGCATTTGTTTTTTGTTTAAAGCACAGCCGGCTGTGCAGAGCCATATCAGGGTTACAGCCCTCTCAAAACACAGACTACACCTCGCTGACCATGAAAAAAAAAACTGGAAAAGAAAATTCAGTACATATATCAATGCATCTAATGATCTACGCACATACTTTAAAAAAAAAAACATGCCCTCAGCATTGACCAATTTATCACATTTATGTGATAAATTGGTCAAGGGGTTTTAACAACAACAAAATAAATAAATAAAATGTATACAAATACATAAGCTTAATTTCGTACACTAAAACAAAAAACAGGCCTAATGATTAAGATTGCTTCTGCACATCACATTCCACTGGAGCAAAAAAAAAATTATACACTAACCCAGTTATCAATCCTAACAAACATTGAGACTCCAAAGATCACATACAGGTGAATGGACCAACAAAGCAGAAAATGGTAAGAAGATATGACAGAAAGCTAAGGAACATGGCAGAAACAAAGAGATTCACAGAAAACAGGAAATTTCTATCACAGTATTTCCAAAAGGTGGGGATACCGTCTATACCGAAAGAGCCCCTGGCATCCCCAAGGGGGACAGCGCGAGTGCTCGTGCTGGTATGGACGTGCTGTGCACGTGCCGGCGCGTGTGTCTGTGTGGGCGTGCAAGAATGTGTGCGTGGGGATATGGATCTGTGTATACTTGCGTGCGTGTGTCTATCTGTCCGTCTCTCTGTGTGTGACTATAATGCGGATATCGAAACTGGTCACACAAAGGGTTTGACAGGTGACCTGCCGCTATGACATGAATGTTATGCAAACACACATATAACAGAGATAGAGAGAGGGGGGGGTGGAGGGAGAGAGACAGAGAGAGAGAGGTAGAGAGAGAAAGGCACAGAGAGAGAGAGAGAGAGAGAGAGACAGACAGAGACAGACAGAGAGAGAGAGAGAGAGAATGACACTGGCAATGATTATTGTTATTGTTGTTTAAAGCCCAGCCGACTGCTTACAGCCATATCAGGGCTATAACCGTTTCAAAATACATAGAAAACTCCAACATGGGAAAAAAAATTAAGTACACATATCAATGCATTCGGGCACACAATCTAAAGAGATCCCCTGGCACTGACCGCTCCGTCCATCACACAGGAGATTTAAAAAAAGTACACCTCAATATTAATGTAAACATACCTGAACACACCAAAACATACATATAAAAACGGGTTAAAATTACCTTAAAGTACTTCTGCACATCACATTTCCTTAGAACCAAAAATGCACTTAATACATGTACCCAGTTACCAATCCCAAGAGAACGTTTGTAATACTTTACTGAACACGTACAGATGAATGAACCAGCAAGGCAGAAAATAAAAGGAAGAATTGACAGAAAGCAAACGAAAAAGGCAGAGACGGAGAAAGCTACAGAAAAGAGGACATTTCTAGCACAGTATTTTCAGAAGGTGGGGATACTATTTATACTGAAAGAGACCCCAGCATCCCCACGGGGGGGACTGGCAATGATAATTCATCTTCCAACGGTAGAAGTTATTAGCTAAAAGCCATTTACAAAAGGTTCTCGTTGCTGATGTGCATATCTGCGTCGTACGAAAAGCATAGAAGATTAAAAACATCGACTACCAAAATGTATAACATAATATAGGACTTCACACTTAGGAAATCAAAGAGAGAGAGAGAACGACAGAAAAACATAGCACTATGACAGAGAGGCAACACACACACACAGACACACACAGAGACACACACACACATACATATATATATACGATATATATACAGGGGCAGTGGGGGTGGTGGTGCAAAAGTAGGTATACAGTAAGTATCACATCATTATTATAATGCTTAATTCCGCTCTCGATTAGAGGAGTGTGTGAAAACCGACGGCAAGCAGTTTTGAGTATCTGAGGGATTAAGGCTGTGCTTGTTATAACATATATATGCAATATTCACTTGTTTGTATAATAAATGCAATGAGTATTGTACGTGTTTTCTTTTTTCATAACTGTATACCTACTTTTGCGCCCCCTGTTATATATATATATAACCGTCTAATATCACTTATAGTGAAAAGACGTTAAATCAAGCAACGAACGAACATATACATATATGTATATATATATATATACATATATGTATATATATATATATATACATATATATATATATGTATATACATGTATATAATATATATATATATATATACATAATACACACACGCACACAATTCACACATGCACACACAACACGCACGTACACGTACATGCACACACACACATACACACACACACACATACACACACACACACACACACACACACACACACACACACACACACACACACACACACACACACACACACACACACACACACACACACACACGAACAATAATCAACTCTATCGAAAAGAAATTGGTCCCACAATCCTTCAATGCCCTCTAACCTCGCCAAAGGAGCATACATATACGTGACAAAATTCACAAAGGATCACTGATTCTTCAGAGGACAAAATCCAACCAACACCTGCCTCATATCAAATTCACGGTGATTACAATTACGTAAACTGATATGGAGTAAAGGAGCCAATTATTACACGTACCTCCGATATTTACCGCCAATTTTCTTTAATCCGATCAATTAAACTGGTATACATTATCACTCAATCATTGTATGTGTTGTGGTAAACTCTGGATGTTGAACCAGACAAAGTGGCAAAGCAGTTAACGCAACTGACTAGTTACTGCGATGGTACTGGTACGGGTTCGAAACCTCTTCAGACCAAAGGAGTTAGGAGTTTGTTCAAGAAGGATTCATCGCACTCGGACAATTCCATACATGCTCCACCCAAATCTGCCAGCATTTACCTGCCAGACTCCTTCAGCCTGCGCAAAACACTATGCACTGGCAAGGTCTTGAACTGGGGAGCGGAAAGGGGGAGGGGAGAAGACCTTTGAAACATCAGTCAAAAAATAAAAAAAAATTACCGTGGGTTTTATTTTTCTTTCCTCCAACCGGACCCCACTCGGTGTTAAGCATGGCTATGGGCTCGTTGGGAAGACTAGAACCACACAGTCTAGTCTCAGCTACTTCACTACGTGTCGCGTCGGAAAGGTATTGTTTAAATTCCCCCTGCAGGTGTCTGTACTTCTCGGGCCTGGTTAATACCAGGCTATATTACGAAAGTAAGCGTAGAATACAGCCTCATCACGCAGTCTCCATCCACAGCAACATCACTATCGTCCCCATTGTCATCACTGTAGTACTGTAAATAAACTGGCCCTATATTTTGTGACCCTTCATACCTGCTCTAGACGTGACCCCTGTTTTCATGATTTAAAGATTTGTTGGGAAACCAAAGTGAGAGGCGTGAGTAGAGTGACACAAAGTGGTGCAGACAAAAGTGTTGGGCGATGTTTACAACGAGAGGCATCTTCAAAACAGTCTAATATGTTCAAGCCATACTAATTATCTCCCATTTACATGAATGGTAAACATCTTTTCGCTACACTGACAACTTAACTTATCTGTCAAAACTGGATCATGCTCACTTCAGACTATTAACTCGCCATACCCTTTTGTTGTTGTTAGTTGTTGTTGTTGTTGTTTCTCTCTGAGCCATACATATATGATATGTATTCGTCCAAGAGCAGCTGCCAAATTGTTCAACTTGGTTCAATCAAATAGTATGAATTAAAATATGTACCCAACTGTCAATCCTAACAGACAGAAAGTGGCTTTATGGAAAATACAGTACAGGTGAATGGATCAGCAAGACAGAAAATGAGAAAAGAAGACATAACCGAAAGCAAAGAAGCATGGCAGAAAGAAAGAGAGTGACAGAAAAGAGGAAATTTCTAGCACGGAATTTCTGCTGAGAAAGTGGGAATACTAGTTCTACCGAAAGAGTTCCCGGTGGGAATACTAGTTCTACTGGAAGAGATCCCAGTGGGAATACTAAATCTACTGGAAGAGATCCTGGCGGGAATACTAAATCTACTGGAAGAGATCCTGGCGGGAATACTAAATCTACTGGAAGAGATCCTGGCGGAATACTAATCTACTGGAAGAGATCTGGCGGAATACTAGTTCTGAAGAATCCTGCGGAATATATTCTACTGGAAGAGATCCTGGCGGAATACTAAGTCTACTGGAAAATCCTGGCGGGAATACTAAATCTACTGGAAGAGATCCTGGCGGGAATACTAAATCTACTGAAGGATCGCTGGATTAAATCTATGGAAGAGATCCTGGGGGAATACTAAATCTACTGGAAGAGATCCTGGCGGGAATATAATCTACTGGAAGTGATCCTGGTGGGAATACTAGTTCTACCGGGAGAGATCCCGGCAATCCCACTGAATGGGGGCAGCGGGTGAGTTTGTGTGTGTGTGTGTGTGTGTGCGTATGTGTGTGTTGTTGAATATTGATTAACCCATGTTGTCCCTTACTCTTTCCACGGAGAGAACGATGGACTGAAACGGTTAAAGACCTGTCCATTTACAGCCGTGACACTATAGTTTGGGCGATTGTATCCCCCTCAGGAAAGAAACAAACAAATAAAGAAAAAGAAAGAAAGGAAGAAAGAAAGGAAGGAAGAAAGGAAGAAACAAAGAAAACAAAGAAAAAATGACAATAACGAAAAGGTTTGCGCTTATATTAAACTTAAACATTCACTAGTCTTAAAAAACTAGCTCCTCGAATAAATGTTGGTCTAGATGATAATATAATAATAATAATAATAATAATAATGAGAAGAAGAAGAACAAGAAGAACAAGAAGAAGAAGAACAAGAAGAACAGAAGAACGAGAAGAAGAACAAAAGAAGAAGGATGATGATGATGATGACAAGGATGATGATGATTGATGATGATGATGATGATGATGATGATGATGACAATAACAATGATAATAATCCAGATCAGACAGGAGGTTTCTGCTAACTACAGATGATGCTAACTGGCGATCAGAAAGACAGACAGATACACATACACAAACACATAACCTCCTTGTGATCGTCACGAAATTATGTGCATTTTGAAAGGCAGACTTATCGATAAAAGCACCCAAGCTCCACTGCCTTGAAAGAGCCGCAGAAATACTGCAGATTTAAAAGAAAATACATGCAAAGCTCCACGCTTTCTTAAAGTGTTTGAAAAAATTGTCTTCGTTTTCTCCATAACGTGCTTTCAATGCTGTCTCGATAGAAAGAAGGGTGGTATACATACAGAATAACGACACCCAGACCCTTGTACTGTAAACCCTACACCTCCCCCAAGTCAACGGAAAGTGAGGGTAGCGTTAAGTATGCTGGTGACTCTCATTTCAACCGTCAAAAACGATTTAAATTCCGACGCGATCACGTAAACGACCAATCAATTTCGGCAGTCGAGTAGGCTTGATTACCCCGGCTATGAAGCCGTTAGTCCCCGGGGGTGTCGCGTAAACTTGTCGGCAGTTAGTGGCTAGTGAAGTTCGGGATTTGTGACACCCACTTCATGGGTTTGATATCCCCGCCGGTGTTATTGGACCGTCGACTGTGTTAATTTAACCCTTTGACTCCAGCAGCCTGTCCACCACCACCCTGCACTGTCGACCTTGCTAGCAAAGCTAAGACTTAATCTTTCTTTTGATTCCCTCATCCGATCCACCGGCTTCCCGCAGGAAGGTGATGGATAGGATGATGGAGTCAAAGGGTTAATTTTTTTGCAGGTTACCGGTAGATAGGGTGCGGGAGTCAAAGAGTGAACGCCAACAGCGGTGTAAGGTTCAATGCCCATGGCTTACATACAATTTGACCCATTCGCTTTTCTGCTCAGTTTCGTCGCGTGGGTCTGTTGTTATAATGTCCCCTGTTTCTCTCACCTAACCACTTTTCGTTTTTAAGTAGTTTGGAGCTTTTTCAAGACTGCTCCACCACACTGGGACAATTCCATATTCGCTCTGTTCAAATCTGCCAGCAACTTCTCAGGTAGACTCGTTAAGCTGTGTAAAACCGTATGCTCTGCTGCAAGGTGTTGAAATGGGGAGGGGGTAGTGGAGAAGGGACCTGCGAAACACTATGCTGACGCCACCACAATGATGGAAATATTAAGACGGGCAATGAACATGCCAGTTTTTGATGTGACCGGCAGGAATTGAACTCGAGATATCAGATTGTGAGTCGACACCTCAATCAGGAGCCAACCAGCCCCCCCCCCCCCAAAAAAAAAAAAAAAAAAAAAGAAAAGAAACATGTGGCCCGAGGTTGAACTTCGTAACCCTTGAGATATGAACATGGCGCTCAAACACCCGAGCTTATGGGCCACTGGGGTGGGGTAGGGGGGGGACGTCATTGGTAATTTGATTTCAGTCAAACTGGAAGCCTATCGTACTACTGAAAGTTTAATTCAGTCTACAGACTGATCTCCAAAAGTTTGTCAATTTGTAACGCTTTCATTAACAGTTAGAGTAATACATAACCCTACCACGAACACTGTTGTCTACCTAAACACACGCCTACATCATCAATAGACACATCAACTTATCACTAATTACACTCAATTTCAAACACACCGCAAAAACAAGTCGGACAGGCTCGACGGTTCAGCCGTGCATTCAGTTCCTTATTGTTATTGTAATTTTTGCTTAAAGCCAGCCGACTGCGTAGAGCCATATCAGGCTTATAATCGTTTCAAAAACACAATACTTCAACACGACAAAAATGGAAAAGAAAATTAAGTATTCATATCGAGGCATTCGCGCACATAGTCCAAGGAGATGCCCCTGGTGTCGACCATTCCGTCCAATTTATCACACAGGGGATTTAAGAAACATACCTAAATATAAATTTAAACATAACTAAGGACACTAAAGTATTTATAAGAACGGGTCTAAATTATCTAACATTGCTTCCGCCTGTATCATTTCCCTGGAGCCAAAAATGCACCTGATACATGTACTTAATTTTAGGTGGAGATACGTAAGAATTTATCGAACACATACATGTGAATGGACCAGCAAGTCAGAAAATGATGGGAAGAAATGACAGAAAGCTAACAAATAAGGCAGAAACAAAGAGAGTGACAGAAAAGAGGAAAATTTCTAGCACAGAATTTTCAAAAGGTGGGGATACTATTCAAACCGAAAGAGCCCCCGGCATCCCCACGGAAGAACTCAAGACCTTGATATCTCAAACTCAATCCCAGCCTGCAATATCAAAAACTGGCCTGTTCGCTGCACATCTGAATGTCTCCATGATTCTGGTGGTGTCAGCTTAATGTTTCATAGGTCCTTCTCCCAACCCTCTTCCCGTTCAAGACTCTGCCAGCAAATAGGGTTTGTGCATGCTCAGGGAGTCTGCAAAGTAACTGCTATCAGAACTGGACAAGAGCACCTATGGAATTATCCCTCTGAGATGAACCGCGCTCAAAAAGCACCAAACTCCAATCATCGGTACCGTTGTCAGTGACTGTTAATTCTGATTTGCCTTCTTGAGAATTTTTCACTCAGAGTACCACGTTGACTGTCATCATCATCATCAGGTGCCCTGCCGCATGGCGTTGGCGATCATGGACTTCCATCTGTCTCTATCTCTCGTTGCTCCTAGCATCTCTCCCACCCCCCTCGTCCCCAGCCAATCTGCAAGTCCGTCCAGCATTTTCTCCCTGGGTCTAACCGGTGCTCTCTTTCACTCCAGCTTTTCCGTTGTGACCAAGTGCTCCAAATCCCCCTCCCTAATAAAATGGCCTATAAATGTTGCCTGTCTTTTCCTAATCTTCCTTATGAGTGATCTACTTGTGTTTGCCTCCATCAAGACTGTCTCGTTTGTTTTCTTTGCTGTCCACGGAACTCTCAACATTCTTCTTAGAAACCACATCTCCGCTGCCTCAGTTTTGTTCTAGCTTTGTTTGTTGACTGTCTACGCCTCATATCTGTACAACATATTGGTTCTATATAACATTCAAGGACTCTCTTCCTGATGTTAATTGATAGGCATTTGTTGGTAAGAATGCTTGTCATCTTACTTGACTGTAGCCATGGTAAACAAGGAAAACGACCACCAAGCACTGTGTTACTGTCATTGTGTTTAGGTTATTGTGTTGTTGTGTTTACCATTGCGCTAGGTAGGACCTCAAGACCTTGCCAACGCACAAAGCTTATGTGCAGGCTTAAGGCGTGTGCCATGATCACTTTGGATCTTCTCCATCACATGGCACCAGTGGTGTCAGTGTATGCGGAATTTATCCCGAGCGCGGAGACGTTATAGTGAGAAACTGAAACTGTCATTGAAACTGTGTTTAGTGTTGTCGACAAAATTTTCCTCTTTCTTTCTTTCTTTCCTTTCTTCCTTTCCTTCCTCTTTCTTCCTTCCCCCTTTCTTTCCTTCCTTCCTTCCCTCCTTTTTTCCCTCCCTCCCTCCGTCCGTCCGTCCATCCATCTATTCATCCGTCCATCCTGCCTTCCTTCCCTCCATCCGTCCATCCATCCTTCCTTCCTTCCTTTTCTTTCTTTTCTTTCTTTCCTTCTTTCTTTCTTTCTTTCTGTCTTTCTTTCTCTCTTTCCCGCCTTCTTTCCTTCTTTCATTCATATATTCCACTCTTCTTCTTCTTCTTTTCTTACGCACAATTACAGGATTAGAGGCAGACCCTCGTGGCGACTAGATGTTCGTAACAAAAAGTCAAAACAGAAAAAAAGGAAGACAGAAAAGGTGGAGTGTACGGCCGTGAGAAATGTATTAGTCAGAATGAAGAGGCCAAGCGAGGCCTGAAAAATCCCCTTAAAGCTCAGTGAGGATTTAACTTAAGGTTTGGAGTGGCCCCGGGGTACGTGTGTAAGGTCGAGGTAGGTTGCTGGGTGAAGGAGTATGTCTGCCGTGCTCTAATTTATCAGCCACCAGTGGTAGTGAAAATATGTCGGCAGCAACACCGCAGGTGGACGTCGCGACCGTGAGAATTAGCTCCACTGTGTGTGTGTGTGTGTGTGCGTGCGTGCGTGCGTGCGTGGTGTGTGTGTGTGTGTGTGTGTGTGTGTGTGTGTGTGTGTGTGTGTGTGTGTGTGTGTGTGTGTGTGTGGTGTGTGTGTGTGTGTGTGTGTGTGTTCGGAAGCGTATCACCATTTTGTATTCAGTGAATAGGATAACGGTGGCCTAATATGAATTAAATCAGACCTGACATGTAAGCTGAACCAATGAGCATACTTAACCAAGTTAGACATGTGAATCATTCATGCGTTTAAAAATAACATTATTAGAAGTAGTATCATAAGTCTCAGTCATTGACAATATATTTCACTTTATTCATTTGTTTATCTATTTACATATTATTTATTCATTGTTTATTTGTTTATTTATTTATTCATTTATTTACTATTTTTCAAGAGGGGATATGCTGCTTGAAGTCATGATCCCTTTCTTACTCATACTGAATGTTTGTGCAAAAAAAACAACAACTAAAAATACCGTATCTAATGCACGATCGTTTACAAAATGTATTATGATTATAGTTTTCACCATGTATGCATCCTGTATACCAATTGGATGTTAACAAAAACACAACAATTAAATCTATTATAAAAAAAACAAAAAAAAAATTAAAAAAGATAAAAAAAAGCGGTCCATAACACTAACCCAAGTAGGGGGAAAGAAGTGAGTGTAGACCTTTCTGAGGGAGGGTCACATTCCTCTTCCTCATTGCTTTACATTCCTCAACATTGAAGAGGGGTGGATGAACATGTACCAATCCAAAGTTGGGTGGATTGGGGGGGGGGTGGGGGGTCCCTACATACAAAGTGTTGTTAGCCAGGCTCAAGCTTGTGCAGTCAGACTGGAAGGCGCGGTGTCTGCTTCTAAGACCTCTTTGTTTTTTCTTCCCCTCCTCCTCTTCCTCCTCCTTTAAGACCTTTGATTTTTACTTCTCCTCCTCCTCTTCCTTTAAGACCTTTGATTTTTACTTCTCCTCCTCCTCTTCCTCCTCCTTTAAGACCTTTGATTTTTACTTCTCCTCCTCCTCTTCCTCCTCCTTTAAGACCTTTGATTTTTACTTCTCCTCCTCCTCTTCCTCCTCCTTTAAGACCTTTGATTTTTACTTCTCCTCCTCCTCTTCCTCCTCCTTTAAGACCTTTGATTTTTACTTCTCCTCCTCCTCTTCCTTTAAGACCTTTGATTTTTACTTCTCCTCCTCCTCTTCCTTTAAGACCTTTGATTTTTACTTCTCCTCCTCCTCTTCCTCCTCCTTTAAGACCTTTGTTTTTACTTCTCCTCCTCTTCCTCCTCCTTTAAGACCTCTGTTTTACTTCTCCTCCTCTTCCTCCTCATTTAAGACCTCTGTTTTTACTTCTCCTCCTCTTCCTCCTCCTTTAAGACCTTTGTTTTTACTTCTCCTCCTCTTCCTCCTCATTTAAGACCTCTGTTTTTACTTCTCCTCCTCTTCCTCCTCATTTAAGACCTCTGTTTTTACTTCTCCTCCTCTTCCTCCTCATTTAAGACCTCTGTTTTTACTTCTCCTCCTATTCCTCCTCATTTAAGACCTTTGTTTTTACTTCTCCTCCTCTTCCTCCTCCTTTAAGACCTCTGTTTTTACTTCTCCTCCTCTTTCTTCTCCCTTAACTCCGTACAAGTCAGTTGGGCGCTGCACTAAAGAACTGTTCACCACATTCTGCTAGCTCTGTCGGTCGGGAGGCAAAGCCTGGGGGTTCGCAAATGGTTTGTCTGTCTATTCCGCAATGTTGTTCGTCCAATTTTCCCCCTGTCTTCCCCTCCGTCTCCCTCCTGTAACAGTTCCCTTGATTTCAACAAGGCCACTGGATCTTGTTACATGGCCATAGCAACGTAGTCTTCTTTTTTAATTGAAGTCAGATCTTTAATGTGTACGTGCGTGCGCGCGCGCGTGTGTGTTTGTGTGTGTGTGTGTGTACGACTTTCTTTCTGTGTGTGTGTGTGTGTGTGTGTGTGTGTGTGTGTGTGTGTGTGTGTGTGTGTGTGTGTGTGTGTGTGTGTGTGTGTGAGACTCTCTCTCTCTTCTCTCTCTCTCTGTGCGTGCGTGTGTGTACGACTCTGTCTGTCTGTCTGTGTACGACTCTGTGTGTGTGTGTGTGTGTGTGTGTGTGTGTGTGTGTGTGTGTGTGTGTGTGTGTGTGTGTGTGTGTGTGTATAAAACTGATTGTCTCTCTCTCTCTCTGAGGTGTGTGTTGTGTGTGTGTGTGTGTGTGTGTGTGTGTGTGTGTGTGTGTGTGTGTGTGTGTGTGTGTGTGTGTGTGTGTGTGTTGTGCGTGCGTGTGTGAATGTAATTATTACATAAATTGGTAAATGTATGGTGATGTTGCCGTTTCGCGCGTGCGTTTTTGTCTTGTTTGCGTATTTTAGGTATTCTAAGTATTTTGGATTTTTTTAAGGTTAAGCGCCCAAAATATTCATCATCATCATCATCATCATCTTCATCATTATTTTTTTAAAGGGTCATCGCATTTAGGGGGATTTCCTTCGTGCTCACCTTATTGTTTTTTGTCCCATTTTCTGCGCCACTATAATTGCCATAGAAGCTGGTGCAGTTTTAGAATGCCATGATGATGATTTCGATGAGGATGATAATCACGATGCTATGGAGTTCCATCTAGGATTGAGACTGCATGACAGGGCTGTATTCCACGCTTACTATCGTAATACATCCTGTCGTCAATCAGGCCCGAGAGATACAGACAACCGCAGCACTGGTCAGAAGATTTGAGCCACACCTTCAATGGCGCATCTGTGAAGTGGATGATACTCAACTGTGTGGTCCCAGTCTTCCCAGTGAGCCCATAGCACACCTAACTCTGAGTAGGAGCCGGATGGAGCCGAAAAATCCCACACTGATTTTTGAAGGGACTGAAGAGGATTCGAACCCACAACCTTTCAGTCGGTAGTCTGTTTCGCTAACAATTACACCATGATGACTGGTATCATCATCATCATCGTCATCATCATCATCATCATCATCGTTCTTATTATTATCATTATTATTACTATTATTTATTATTTATTATCATCATCATCATCATCAGTAGTAGTAGTAGTAGTAGTACTAGTAGTAGTAGTAGTAGTAGTGTTTATTTATTAGTAGGAGGAGGAGGAATAGGAGGAGGAGTATTGTTATTATAATTGTTATTATTATTATCATTATTGTTATACGACAAACAACGGCTGGTGTATACAAACTCTATATGACCTTTGTCCAGACCCCAAGATGACACCGAAAGCTGACCGTGAACGTGTCTACTACAGCAGGGAGTTTAATGGAGTCGGCTGCCATGGATCTTCTCTCTCTCTATCAACCACAGAGTCCATGGTATCAACATAACGACCTCTCCCCACCCAGGGACGATACCGGACCTCCTTTCTCCTCCGCCGCTTGGGCGTCTGCTGCCTTCCAATTGAAGGGTCTACCCGTTAAGCCGATTTCACACCTGTCTGGACACGTGCAGAGGTCAACGGTACCCCACTTCACACGCCGTTAAAACTCCTACCATAAACACCCCGCGGAGACTGTCCCACCAGGATAGCTGGCCGGCCGGGGTGACTCTTTGAGCAAGCCAGAGTAGCCGCCAGTAGGGTGGGGTCTTTGCCTCCTCAGGTATTTATCGGAAGTAGCTGCCTTATAAAAGAGGCCTGACCCTTTAAGATGGCTAAGTGGCGGCCCTTTCACACCTACCCTAATCCTAGGTTGTTTACTGGTTCTGCCCACCTCCATCCCCACCCCACCCCCTTCCCTGACTTTAAGCCTAATTCAGAGTAGTAGTTAATCTCCCTCGAAGCAAACAGCGGTGCTAAAACTGAAGTCGCAACTGGCTGGGTCAAAGAATCTGCCAAGCTATCAACCTTCCCACACGAAAGATTTCCGCACAACTATATGAAACTTCTGGCCCAATAACTTCTCCAACTATCAACCACTCTCCCAATGTAATCAAGAGAATGTGGACATTATCACCATGACAACACGATGGAGGTGGATTGAACACACCGAAGACAGCAAGGTAACATCACCCAGACTGGACACACAAAGGAAGACATAAGAGGGGAAGACCTAAGATTACCAGGCGATGGAGATAGGTTGGACACATCATTCGAAGACAACAGGATAACATCGCCCGGACTACCCTTCATGGGACACTAGAAGGAAGACACAAGGGATTAAGAACAAAGATGAATGCACCATAGAGATAAATTGGGCACGTCATCTGAAGACAGCAGGATAACATTACCCGGATTGCCTTTCACGGGACACGGGAAAGAAGACACACACAAAAAAGCAAGAATCACGAAGAGTACACGATGGACAAAAGAGTATGGGGCACTACCATCATGAAGTGGCAATACGAATGGATTGGACACATAATCCGAAGACAGCAGGTTAACACCACCCGGACTGCCCTTTACTGGACACGAGAAAGAAGACACAAAAAATCAAGAATACACGATGGAAATTGATTGAGCACATCATCTAAAGACAGCAGGATAACATCACCATGACTGCCTTTCACAGGACACGGGAAAAACACACACACACACACACACACACACACACACACACACACACACACACACACACACACACACACACACACACACACGCGCGCGCGCGCACACACAATCAAGAATCAAGAAGAATACACGATGAAAATGAATTGGACACATAATCCGAAGACAGTAGGATAACACCACCCGGACTGCCTATCACTGGACACTAGAAGGAAGACATCACCCGAACTACCCTTCATAGGACACCAGAAGGAAGACACAAGAGATTAAGAACCAAGACGAATACATGTACACCACAAAGATGAATTGGGCATATCATCTAAAGACAGCAGGATAACACCACCCGGACTGCCTATCACAGGACACCACAAGGAAGACATCATTCTTCACAGGACACCACAAGGAAGACATCATTCTTCACTGGACACCACAAAGAAGACATCACTCTTCACTGGACACCACAAGGAAGACATCACTCTTCACTGGACACCAGAAGGAAGACATCACTCTTCACTGGACACCACAAGGAAGACATCACTCTTCACTGGACACCAGAAGGAAGACATCACTCTTCACTGGACACCACAAGGAAGACATCACTCTTCACTGGACACCACAAGGAAGACATCATTCTTCACTGGACACCACAAGGAAGACATCATTCTTCACTGGACACCACAAGGAAGACATCACTCTTCACTGGACACCACAAGGAAGACATCACTCTTCACTGGACACCACAAGGAAGACATCATTCTTCACTGGACACCACAAGGAAGACATCATTCTTCACTGGACACCACAAGGAAGACATCATTCTTCACTGGACACCACAAGGAAGACATCACTCTTCACTGGACACCACAAGGAAGACATCACTCTTCACTGGACACCAGAAGGAAGACACGAAAGTCAAGAACCAAGATGAAAACACAATGGAAATGAACTGGGCACATAATCCGAAGACAGCAGGATAACACCACCCGGACTGCCCTTCACTGGACACTAGAAGGAAGACATCACTTGAACTACCTTTCATGGGACACCAGAAGGAAGACACAAGAGATTAAGAACTAAAATGAAAACAGCAGATCAGATTTATCCGAAGTAGCTGTCTTACAAAGAAAGACCTTTCTTGTTTTTCATTTTACTTTATTTATTTATTTATTTATTTATTTATTTATTTATTTATTTATTTATTTATTTATTGTTATCTAACACAGATAACTGCTTCGTGTGTTGGCGTCAAATACTCAACAACGTCGCACTGATTGGCTGGTGTGACTATGATGCAACATGTCAGCCTTAAAGTCCTGACACCTGTCCGGCGGCGTAAGCCACGGTAAACTCTTGTGTTGTTGCTTTAATCGTTTGACTCCCTCAGGCTCTAGTCTCTCTCCCTCTCCCTCTCTCTCTCTGTGTATGTATGTGTGTGTGTTGTGTTGTGTTGTGTTGTGTTGTGTTGTGTTGTGTTGTGTTGTGTTGTGTTGTGTTGTGTTGTGTTGTGTTGTGTTGTGTTGTGTTGTGTTGTGTTGTGTTGTGTGTGTGTGTGTGTGTGTGTGTTTCGCTCTTTTTTTTTCTTTTAATCCAGCCTTTCCGTCAGCTGCAAAAACTTGACCTTTTGACCCTTACAATCATTCACAGCACATTATGTGAGAGAGAGAGAGAGAGAGAGAGAGAGAGAGAGAGAGAGAGAGAGAGACAGACAGACAGACAGAGAGAAAGAAAGAGAGAGAGACAGAGAGAGAGAGAAGAGATGAGAGAGCAAAAGGAAGAGAGAGAGAGAGAGAGAGAGAGAGACAGACAGACAGACAGACAGACGGACAGACAGAGAGAAAAGCGAAAGAAAGACACACACAGAGACGGTGTGAAAGAGACAGACAGAGGGAAGAGGGGTGATATACAGCTACTACTCAAACCTGACCAGCTAAGGCCAACATTTCACATCATTAAAAAACACTGTTTTTAATCTTTATTTTCTTGTTCTAGTCCCTCGCCCGAGGGAAAAAAGATAAAACGATGACAGCTGAAAACGTACCTTTTATGATCGCACCCCGGCGTTTCAATTCATGTCTGGCGTTTATTAACCCTTTGACTCCCACCGACGGCAAAAACTTAACCCCTTTGATTCCCTCACCCTATCCACCAGCTTCCTAAACCCCTTTGATTCCCTCACCCTATCCACCAGCTTCCTTCTGCAGGAAGCTGTTGGATAGGGTGAGGGAATCAAAGGGGTTAAGGTTTTGCTTTGCTAGCATGGTTGACCATGCAGAGATGCCGGTGCACAGGTGTCAAAGGGTTAATTAAAAAGAAAACGGCTATCGATCACGATCTGCACGAACACCTTAGGGCTTTGCCTGTATCCCCAGTTTTTCCCATCCTTCAATCTGTTGAAACGTCCGCAAGACACGACTTGCTTGAACAGTTTTCCCATCTTTCAACCGCTCAAATGTTTTTTTAAAAGCCTGCGGCCATGTCTTTTATTGTTCCGTCCGTGTCATGAGTACACAAACTTTCACACAGACAGTCGTGATTTATTTGTTTATTTATTCATTTATTTATTTATTTATTCATTTATTCATATGTTTATTTATTTACTGATTTGTTTATTTACTTATTTGTTGATTGATCTATCTATTTATATATTTTTGTTAATCTACACGTCCAGTTTTGTAATTTCTAAAAAAAAAAAAAATTGTGCAACTTGAAGTCTTCTTGTGCTTCTACAAACCACACTTCGAAATATACACAAACACGTATAAACAAGCAAGCACGTACACACACACATACAGAGAGAGAGAGAGAGAGAGAGAGAGAGAGAGAGAGAGAGAGAGAGAGAGAGAGAGAGAGAGAGAGAGAGAGCACATTCAGAGAAAGAGCGTGCGCGCACATTGTACGTACACACACACATACACACACACACACACACACACACACACACACACACACACCACACACACACACACAGAAAGAGAGCCAGCGACAGAACGAAAGAGAGAGAGAGAGAGAGAGAGAAGACAGAGTGAGAGAGTGAGTATACATATATATATATCTCTCTCTGAGTGTGTGTATGCGCGCGCGCGCGCGAGCAGAGAAAGAGCGTGCGCGCACAAATATAGACATACACTTGCTGTACACACACAGACACACGCGCACGCGTGCACGCATTCACGTACATACATACGCACAGAAAGAGAGTAAGAAATGAAACGAGAGAAAGGAGAGGAGAGGGGGGAGAGAGAGAGAGTATACGTGAGTAGAGAAAGAAACACACGCACGTCTGTACACACACACAGACAGAGAAAGAGAGAGAGAGACACACACACACACACACACACACACACACACACACACACACACACACACACACACACAGGCAGACAGACAGACAGATTAAAGGGCTATATTTATGGGGGGAAAAAGATTACTCACTTGCCCAGGGGGTTGACACTGGCATCGATGTTACGTAGATATTTACAGCACTTGATGTTATCGGGAACATCAATAATCCCTGAAACAGCATCACAAACATCATGTCAAACATGAGACAGAAAGCGGGGAAGAGGGCATGGTGGTGGTGTGCCGACTTGCTATTCTCTCCTGCACAACAAAATGTCAGTCAAGTCTTACTGCTGTTAGTCCCCTAAATTTTGTGTATTTGTCGCCAGTGTGTAGACCTGCTCTAACGCAATGCAACATCACAGAAGTCTTGCTGCTGTTTTTCCCCGGAAAAAAATTTGTTTGTCAACAGTGTGAAGGCCTGTCATTTTCTCTTAGTAGATAAAACATAAGGTAAGTCTTGCAGCTGTCATTTCCCTAAATTTTGTGTATTTGTCGCCAGTGTGTGTAGACCTGCTCCAACGCAACGCAACATCACAGAAGTCTTTGTTGCTGTTTTTCCCCGTAAAACATTTTGAGTATCTGTCAACAGTGTGCGGCAGGGCACATGATGATGATGTATGGAATGGAATCTGTTATTTAATGTCTGTTCACAATAGTGATTTTACACACAAGCGCGCGCGCGCGCGCACACACACACACACACACACACACACACACACACACACACACACACACACACACACACACACACACACACACGAACAACAAAAGGAAATTGACAACAACAAAAAAGGGGGGTGGGGTGGGGATGATAATGATGTGCAGCCTGCCATTTTCTCCAACTAGACAAAATATAAGGTAAGTCTTGCAGCCGTCGTTTCCCAAAGTTTTGTGTATTTGTGGCCAGTGTACAGACTGCTCCAAATCAACGCAACGTCAGAGAAATTTTGCTGCCGTTTCTCCCGTAAAAGACCTGTCATACAGCTCCTACTTGACGAAACGTAACAGACGTCTTTTAGCTGTCATTCCTCCAAGTTTTCTTATTTGTCAACAGCGTGCAGATCTGCAGTTTTCTACTGCTAGACGAAACATAAGGTAAGTCTTGCAGTTTCAAGTTTTGTGTATTTGTCAACAGTGTGCAGCTCTGCCATCTTCTCTTACTAAACGAAAGATAAGGGAAGTCTAACTGCTGTCGTTTCCTTAAGTTTTCTATATTTGACGGCAGTGTGCAGACTGCAATTTTCTTCCGCTCAACGAAACATTTTAAGGAAGTCTTGATGCTTTTTCTTCCCTTTGAATTTTGTGTATTTGTTTTTTCTTGTCTTTTGTTATTGACAAAAAGCCAGTTGGCCGAATTTTGAGCCAGTCTTGTTTTTGTGTGTATGCATTACGCGTTCTCGTTCAAATTTCGTGTGTCTGTGGTTCCTGTTTGTTTGAACGCTGGCAGTCACGTGGATTTTTAGACCTGCCAGTGCCTACACCCCTTTGTGGATTTACTCATGAACACAGTATCAAATGGACACGCTAATTATCCGCTAAGTCACGTCAGTCACATTTTGTTCAAGAGGGATTCATCGCACTGGGACAACTCCATATGCGCTCTACCAAAAATCTGCCTGGCAGTCCCTGAACCTGCGCAAAACCTTATGTGCTGACGAAGTCTTGAAATGGAGAGAGAGAGGGGGAGGGGGGGGAAAAGGACCTCTGAAACGCTAAGCTGAGACCACCAGAATGATGGAAACATTCAGATGGACAGCGAACAGACCACTTTTCAATGATGAGGGTAAGGACTGAACTCGAGATATCAGATCTTAAGGCCAAGGATCTGTCACAAGAACCAAGCTTCCCCTGTTTCAGTTTCAATTTCAGTTTCAGTTCCTCAAGATGACGTCTCCGCGTTCGGAACGAATTCAAAATGCACTAATGTCACAGGCGCCATGCATATGGTGATCGTGACACAAGCCTTAAGCCTGCACTTAAACCCATGAGCT
>CM060313.1:47502055-47504555 GCA_030674185.1 Monoplex corrugatus
AGAAGAGACAATAGAGGAAGAAGAGGATGAGAAAGAAGAGAGGAGGAAAAGAAGAAGAAGGAGGAGGAGGAGGAGAAAAAAAAGAAGAAGAAGAAGAAAGAAGAAGGAGAAGAAGAAGAGAAAGAAGAAGAAAGAAAAGAAAAGAAGAACGAAGAATCGACGACGACGACGACGAAGAAGAAGTAGTAGTAGTAGTAGTAGTAGTAGTAGTAGTAGTAGTAGTAGTAGTAGTAGCAGTAGAGTAGCAGTATAAGCAGCAGCAGTAGTAGTAGAGTAGTAGTAGTAGTTGTTGTTGTTGTTGTAAAAGCTGAAGAGAAAGAAGAAAAGGAAGAAGGACAAGAGGAAGGAGGAGCAGGAAGGAGAAGGAAAAGAAATGAACGTACGGACTACAACAAAAAACAAACAAACAAACACAGACACATACAAAAACAACAGGGGAAACCTCTGGCTCTACTATTTAAGCCTACCGCTAGCTGTAAGTGCAAAGATTTGGTTGTATAGTACCAGCGAGTGGACCAGTCTTTGACGTTACGTGTCAATCCCGTTGACAGACTGTTCATGCGTGACCGTGTCAAGAGGTCGAACTTAACCCTTTGTCTCCCGCACCCTATTTGTCAACCGCAAAAACTTCACCCACTGATTTCCTCACCCTATCCACCAGCTTCCTGTGGATAGGGTGAGGAAATCATTGGGTGACGTTTTTGCTCTGCTAGCATGGTTGACAATGCAGGATGCTGGAGGACAGGGTGCCGGAGTTAATAGGTTAAATTAAAACACTCCCCTACCCTGAACCAGGTAACAACCAAAGTAATAAGAAGGAAAAAGAAAAGTGGGGAGGAGCTGGACTCTTGACGTGGGGCGGAGAGTTTGGGTTTTAATCGTCAAGGGAGCAATAGATCTGATTAAGCTTAGTGTATCAAGCTTGGGTCTTTTTATGCAATGTAACTGGTAGTGATGTGTGTGCTTAGTGGCTTGTGCAATACGCTACATTCACAGTGGCCCATTAGCTCAGTGGTTAGATTACCACGCTTATAACACAGAGGTTGTGGGTTCAATCCTCGAACTGGCTTCTTTTTATTTTTATTTTTATATATATATTTTTTTTTTATCAAGCTGGTTGGTTCTTTTGACAGAGCCATGGACTCAGAATCTGATGTCTCGAGTTCAATACCCCAGCCTACAACATTAGAAATTGGCCTGTTCGCTGTGTCCATCATTCTGCGGGGATGTCAGCATGAGTACACATGTGCCAATGTCTAACATTCCTCCTCCAACAATCCTGCCCTCGTGTGTATACAAAATGCCGAGTGCCCAAACTGTTTTCCTCCCCACCCTGAATAACGATGGCCATAAATCTACAGACTGGAATCTCTATCAACCGACCAACAAATAAACTTCTCAATCTTAAACAGGTTTTAACCTTTCCCCTAAAAAAAAAAAAAAAAAAAAAAAAAAAAGGAAAGAAAAGAAAAGAAAGACAAACAGACAGATAGAAACAAAGAAAGAAATCAACATTAAACAAACGTCAAAACAACAATCAAAAACAAAGACAAAGAAACATACAAAACTGCACTGTTTTCATATTTTCAAAATGAAACCATTCAATTAAAACTAAACGAAATGAATGTAAAAAAACAAACAAGCAAATAAATAACAAAACAATGACTGCTCTCTAAATTAAACACACACACGCTCGAACGAATGCACACACACACACACACACACACACACACACACACACACACACACACACACACACACACACACACACACACACACACACACACACACACACAAACAAGCAAACAAAAACGAACAACCAACCAATCAAACAAACAGTTCTAGCTTACCCTGGGTAGATCACGGATTTGGTTGGAATCGGCGTACAGCTCTTCCAGAGTTCGTTCAAAGTTGAAGACGTCACCTGGTACATCCGTTAGACTGCTGTGACGGTAGTCTAACACACGGACCTCCTCCTCCATCTTGGGCCGTAGGCACGGACACTTACGCCGTACCAGCTTCGCCATCTTGTTGCTGTTAGGTCTGTCAGGAGAACAACTGGCATGTTTACAAAAATCATATCAATCTACATGCTAAAAGACAACAAAGATAATAAAAGGTGAGAAAGAAAACTGAAAGAATCAACCTAGCTATGGCATACGCTACCCATCACTGGCAAGTTTGAAAACTCACGTAGATTATCAATTAATATCAATCTCAAACATACTAAAAGACACATCGAAGATAATAATAAAAGGTGTGAAAGAAATAACTGAAAGAAAGAACGTAACTATGGCAGTTGCTACCCATCTGACCCACGTCCGAAAACTATCTATCCCTCAATGCTTAACGGCACGAAAAGACAGAAAAATTACGTAAAAGTATCAATCTAAAACATACAGGGGACATAATTTTATAAGTAAAAGTATCAATCTAAAACATAAGGGGGACATAATTTTATAAGTAAAAGTATCAATCTAAAACATACAGGGGACATAAT
>CM060313.1:47512055-47537055 GCA_030674185.1 Monoplex corrugatus
ACTGGTCTTCAGCGCTTGACAGTGGGTCTTCATGTGAGATAAAATAACAATCGTGGTGGCACATGTTCTTCTACAGGTTTAGGCACTAGTAAAGTGTGCACACAGGTTGGTCTGGGAGATCGGACAATCTTCCATTCTTTCTTTACCCACAGGTGGGAGTGGGAGATACCCACCCTAGATCGAACCCCAAATCTTCCGACTGGTGGTTTGATATCTTATCCACTTGAAGACCACGGCCTGACAACGCTAGAATCAAGAACTATCCCCCCCCCCCCAAAAAAAAAAGGAAAGAAAAAAGAAAGAAAGACAACTTGTCATCACACTCTTTCTCTTGAAAAACATTCTCATGACACTATTTATCGTGAAAAGCATGCTGATGACTGTTTACCTGGAAAAACATTCTGATGATTATTTATCTTGAAACATTTTGATGACCCTGATCATTTTTAGAAACATTCTGATGACACTGTTCATTTTTAGAAATATTCGGATGACATGTTCATCTTTACCAACATTCTGATGACACTGTTCATCTTTACCAACATTCTGATGACACTGTTCATTTTTACCAACATTCTGACGACACTGTTCATCTTTACCAACATTCTGATGACACTGTTCATTTTACCAACATTCTGATGACATGTTCATCTTTACCAACATTCTGACGACAGTGTTCATCTTTACCAACATTCTGACGACAATGTTCATCTTTACCAACATTCTGATGACACTGTTCATCTTTACCAACATTCTGACGACACTGTTCATCTTTACCAACATTCTGATCGACACTGTTCATCTTTACCAACATTCTGACGACAGTGTTCGTCTTTACCAACATTCTGATGACACTGTTCATCTTTACCAACATTCTGATGACACTGTTCATCTTTACAACATTCTGACGACAGTGTTCATCTTTACCAACATTCTGATGACACTGTTCATTTTTAGAAACATTCTGACGACACTGTTCATCTTTACCAACATTCTGATGACACTGTTCATCTTTACCAACATTCTGATGACACTGTTCATTTTTAGACAACATTCTGACGACACTGTTCATCTTTACCAACATTCTGATGACACTGTTCATCTTTACCAACATTCTGATGACACTGTTCATCTTTACCAACATTCTGATGACACTGTTCATCTTTACCAACATTCTGATGACACTGTTCATCTTTACCAACATTCTGTGACACTGTTCATCTTTACCAACATTCTGATGACACTGTTCATCTTTACCAACATTCTGATGACACTGTTCATCTTTACCAACATTCTGATGACACTGTTCATCTTTACCAACATTCTGATGACACTGTTCATCTTTACCAACATTCTGATGACACTGTTCATCTTTACCAACATTCTGATGACACTGTTCATCTTTACCAACATTCTGATGACACTGTTCATCTTTACCAACATTCTGATGACACTGTTCATCTTTACCAACATTCTGATGACACTGTTCATCTTTACCAACATTCTGATGACACTGTTCATCTTTACCAACATTCTGATGACACTGTTCATTTTTAGAAACATTCTGACGACACTGTTCATCTTTACCAACATTCTGATGACACTGTTCATCTTTACCAACATTCTGATGACACTGTTCATCTTTACCAACATTCTGATGACAACACTGTTCATCTTTACCAACATTCTGATGACACTGTTCATCTTTACCAACATTCTGACGACAGTGATTCATCTTTACACAACATTCTGATGACACTGTTCATCTTTACCAACATTCTGACGACAGTGTTCATCTTTACCAACATTCTGATGACACTGTTGATTTTTAGAAACATTCTGATGATACTGTTGATTTTTTAGAAAATTCTGATGATACTGTTGATTTTTAGAAAGATTCTGATGATACTGTTGATTTTTAGAAAGATTCTGATGATACTGTTGATTTTAGAAACATTCTGATGATAATGTTGATTTTTAGAAACATTCTGATGATATGGTTGATTTTTAGAAACATTCTGATGATACTGTTGATTTTTAGAAACATTCTGATGATACTGTTCTTGCAAAACACTCTGACTGTATCCCTTCACATAAATTCTGATGACAGTTTTCATCTTTAGAAACAGTCTGGTGACATTACTCTTTAAAAATATTCTGATAACTATATTCATCTTTAAAAAACATTCTGATAACTGTATTCATCTTTAAAAAACATTCTGATAACTATATTCATCTAAAAAAAAAAACATTCTGATAACTGTATTCATCTTAAAAAAACATTCTGATAACTGTATTCATCTTAAAAAAAACATTCTGACGATAGTGCTCAACTTGAGAAACATTTTGTGACGATGATGTTTGTGTTTAATAAATTCTGACGAAAACAGTCATCAGAGATAAGTTTTCGACAGTGGCAACAGCAGACTTTTTTTTTAACATTCTATAGTGGTTCAGCAGACGTTCTTCAACGTTTTATAGCCATTTCAGTGAACGTTTATCAACATTTTATACCACCCCCCAGGGGGTATTCTTTAAACGTTTTACACCGACATCAGTGGACGTTTTTCAGCCTTTGTTCTGCTATCAGTGGATTTTTTTAACATACCTTTTAGCGGTATCAGTGGACGTTTTGCAACATTTTATAGGGACATAAGTGGCTGTTTTTCAAGACGAATACTACTCTTATCCTCAAAGTATGTTTTTCTCACCACAAATCAAATAACGTCTCACTAGAAAGCGCAAAGCGAGGCAGGAACTGTGAAAGATATCTTTTTCATAACACAAAGGAAGTCACCTTTCTCCTTGCCCCTTCCCTGACCATTAACTGTCGTACTAACAATGAATCACTCCCGAGTCCTAACCGGGTGGCTATTCATTCGGGCGCCTCATACAAACTTGGAATGGTGTGTGTGTGTGTGTGTGTGTGTGTGTGTGTGTGTGTGTGTTTTGTGTGGTGTGTGTGTGTGTGCGCGTGCGGTGTGTGTGGTGTGTGTGAGTGTTTGTGTGGTGTGTGTGGCGCGCGCGCATGTGTGTGCGTGTGTGTGTGTATGTGTGTGGCATGAGTCTTGGGGGGATGTGTGTGTGTGTGTGTGTGCGCGCGCGCGCGCGTGTGGTGTGTGTGTGTGTGTGTGGTGAGAGTGAGTGGTGTGTGGTGTGTGTGTGTGTTGTGTTTGTGTTGTGGTGTTGTTGTGTGTGTGTGTTGTGTGTGTGTGTGTGTGTGTGTTTGTTGTGTTGTGTGTGTGTTGTGTGTGTGTGTGTGTGTGTGTGTTGTGTGTGTGTTGTGTGTGTGTGTGTAGATGTGTGTGTGTGAGTTCCTTCTTTGATTTAACGTCTTTTCACTATGAGTGATATTAGACGTGTGGTGTGGTGTGGTGTGTGTGCGCGTGTGTGCGTGTGTGCGCGCGCGCGAGTGTGTTGTATTTGCGTGTGTATGTGTGTGTGTTTGTGTTGTGTGTGTGTGTGTGTGTGTGTGTGTGTGTGTGTGTGTGTGTGTGTGTGTGTGTGGCATGAGATGGGGTGGTGGTGGTGAAAGTTGACTCAAAAGACACAAAATGCTTGATGCCTTTGGCCACTGGCCCTTACAAAAGGCAGAACACACAGCAAGACTTCAGTTAATGAAAATAAGACGAAATAGGTATTTTGAATTTATCCTTTTTTTATATTTTTTTTTATCTGGAAGCAATCTTATTGGAGAGAGAGAAGAGAGAGACACACACAGACAGACAGACAGATAGACATACAGACAGACAGACAGATAGACAAGAGACAGAGAGAGGATGTGTGTGTGTGTGTGTGTGTGAGAGAGAGAGAGAGAGAGAGAGAGAGAGAGAAACAGAGAGAGACAGAGAAAGAGAGAGAGTAGAATTAAGAGTGTAATAATAAACAAAAGAAACAATAACAAACTCGTTAGGAAAGGCATATTTTCAGTAACGACTAAGATGTGTGTGTGTGTGTGTGTGTGTGTGTGTGTGTGTGTGTGTGTGTGTGTGTGTGTGTGTGTGTGTGTGTGTGTGTGTGGCGCGCGCGCGCGCGCACATGGCACCGTGCTCATGTGTATGCGCATGCGTGTTCAGTGTATGGATGTGTGTTTGTTCGTCATTTCTTAAACGTTATTCACATATGTGCTTTTAGACACTGTGCATGGGTGTACATGCGTGCGCGCGCGCGTGCTTACCCAGGAAAAAAGGAGCAGGGTGGATATGGTACACAAAGCTGTTAAAAAGTCTGGTGACAGGGTACGGGCACAGAGGTGGTGAGGGGGACGATACTGAAAGAGTGCACAGCGACAACGCAAAAATTCTTTCACCTCCTCCGCTCTTCCACTCCCCCCCCCCCCCCCAACACACACATAAAGAACCAATGAATAGGAAGAAAGAGGCCAAAGCAAGCCAAAACTGAGGTATGGAATTACAACGGCGTGGCTAGCTATACACACCCAGCAGCAGTTTTAGTTGTAGTAGGAGTAGAAAGAAAAAGTTTGGGAGAAAAAAAAAACTGCACCTCTAAGTCTCTGTTGCTGAACGAGAGTACCTCCCCCTCTTTGTCTGTCTGTTGTCTGTCGTCTCTCCTCTCTCTCCCCCCTCTCTCTTTGTCCGTCTGTGTATCTGTCTGTCTCTCGCTGTCTGTCTGTCTGTCTCTCCTCTCCCTCCCGTCTCTCTTTGTCCGTCTGTGTGTCTGTCTCTCGCTGTCTGTGTGTCCGTCTGTCTGTCTGTCTCTCTGTCTGTGTGACTCTCTCTCTCTGTCTGTCTGTCTGTCTCTCTCTTTCAGTGTCTTTCTCCCTCTCTGTCTGTCTATCTCTCTCTGTCCATCTGTGTGTCCGTCTCTCTCTCTTTGTCTCTCTCTGCCTGTGTGTCCGTCTGTTTGTCTGTGTGTCTGTCTGTCTCTTTCTCTCCCAGGACTCTCTCTATTTTTTCACTCACTCGCTCTCTCTCATGCACACTCACATATATACACACACACGTGACACGCACATGAATGTGTGTGTTCATTTGTACGTATTGGTAACCAAAGATTTTTTGAGGGGTCTTGTTTCTTTGATTTTTATGAGCACTTCTCTTGTGGATCCTATTTTCTGTTGTTTTAACATAGATAGATTAGCAACAGACAGCAGACAAAAGTTATCCTATTTCCTAATATCTGTGCCGTTAGAAAATGAAAGTAGAGTTTCATTGCATAATGTTATAATGTTCACACCCCTTTAAATGGGGCTTTCGCTTTACTGAATAAATTTCTGATTCTGAATTATTTCCTAATTCTGATTCTCTCTCTCTCTCTCTCTCTCTCTTCTCTCTCTCTCTCTCTCTCTCTCCCTCTCTCTCTCTCTGTCTATTTGACCGTTAGAAAATGAAAATGACAGTTTCATTGCATAATGTTTATAATATGTTCACACCCCTTTAAGTGGGGCTTTTGACTTAATGAATAAATTTCTGATTCTGATTTATTTTCTACTTCTGATTCTCTCTCTGTCTGTTTCTCTCTCTCTGTTCTCTGTCTCTCTGTCTGTCTCTGTCTCTCTTCTCTCTGTCAACCATGTTTGTTTCGATTATGTTTGCTCAATGGATTTGAAAACATCACACATAACTTGGCACTTCATACATTTTAAAAGCTTTTGAGCTCGGAGATGTAAAGTAATTTATTTGATATCATGTTTCTTAATTGCCTACTGTGTAACGATGATGGTATTTACTCGTTTCACCCCTCCTTCATACAAGGATATGGCCTGACTAGAAAAATATATTCAAGTGGCAACACACACACACACACACACACACACACACACACACACACACACACACACACACACACAACTCTCTCTCTCTCTGTGTCTCTCTCTGTCTGTCTGTCTGTCTGCCGCTCTGTCTCTGTCTGCCGCTCTGTCTCTCTCTCTCTGTCTCTTCTCTGTCTGTCTCTCTCTCTCTGTCTGTCACTCTGTTTCTCTCTCTGTCTGTCTGCCTCTGTCTCTCTCCTTCTGTCTCTGTATCTCTCTGTCTCTGTCTCTCTCTGTTCTTCCCCTCCCAATTCTCCCTGTCTTCGGGTGGGTGTCATCTTACCTGGTTACAGGACAAAAGGTCAAACGCCGGGCGACTTGATTCAACCGTTTTCCCACTCCATCACACACGTAAAGCGTGGCGACCGTTACTCACCCCACTGCAACAAAAGAGAAGACAGTTAGGGCTACAGCGAAACAGATACGGCCACAGTGTCACTTTGTGGGTATCAAGGACGAAGATCATATATATACATACATATATGTTCAAGCATGAAGATAATGTTTCTACAGGCTAGACATCCCAGGACAGTCTGTATGGCCTCTATTGATAAAAACACGCAATAGACAAACACACTCTGCTACTCTCTGTGAAGTCAAGTGAAAAGGTGTCGCGAGTGTGTGTGTGTGTGTGTGTGTGTGTGTGTGTGTGTGTGTGTGTGTGTGTGTGTGTGTGTGTTGTGTGTGTGTGTGTGTGTGTACGTGCGTGTGTGTGTGTGTGTGTTGTGTTGTGTTGTGTTGTGTGTGTTGTGTTGTGTTGGGTGTTGTGTTGTGTTGTGTTGTGTTGTGTTGTGTTGTGTTGTGTAGTGTTGTGTTGTTTTGTGTTGTGTGTGTATGTGTGCATGCGTGTGTGTGTGTATGTGCGTGTGTGTGTGTGTGTGTGTGTGTGTGTGTGTGTGTGTGTGTGTGTGTGTGTGTGTGTGTGTGTGTGTGTGTACGCGTTTGCGTGAAGGTGTGTGTGTGTGTGTGTGTGTGTGTGTGTGTGCGTGCGTGCGTGCGCGTGTATGTATGCATGCGCACACACGCACGTGCGTGAGTGCGTGTGTGTTTGTGTGCGTGTATACATATGCTGTGTGTGTGCACAATAGTATTCTTTAACTTTGTGTGATTACGATGGTGGTGATGATGATGATGTCTGTGTGTACACGTGCGCGCGTGCGTGCGTGTATGTATGGGTGCGTGCGTGCGTGAGTGCGTGTGTTGTGTTATATTGTCTTGTGCTATATTATGTAACGGTAGAGGTGGTGGTGTATGTATGTGAGGGACGGAGGGAGGGGGTACAAGTGTGTGTGTGCATAAGTGTGTATGTGTACAACAGAACAAGCAGTAAAAGCAATAGCAGCAACAATGTGACAAAACATAATAATCAGTAGCAGCAGAAACTACAGCAGCGGCAGCAGCGCCATGAATATCAATAACTGTACAGTAGCAGTAGTACAGAAGTTAAGTAATAGTAGTTGTTAAGCATTTTTAGTAGTAGAAGTAGCAATGGCAATAAAACAACAGAAAAGCAGTAGTGTTACTGTTACTACAGTCGTATAACTATAGTAACAGAGCATCAGTGCTACTCCCATGGGGCCGTTTTCCATTCGCGTGCATACTCGCGCTTAAAGCTGTTAGGTAACGAGAGGCGAGGGCGGAAAAATAGCGTGCAATCGAACGGACGCGAGGCGGAAGTGGATGTCAGCAACCGCCATCTTTACCTCGGCGGCAAATCCTCTCAACACTCTCCAGTTGGCCGAAAATGTGCGCCTGTCTTGTCTGGTTGTATTAAACACGCGTCCCGATTCTCTATGTTCATGTTTTTGACTGGTTCCTCAATATTATCCCACCTTACCTAGCGAGTACCTCGCCACTCTTGCCGCGAAATAGGGCAAAGAAACGCACTATCCTAGCGAGTCAGGCGAGAACGTCGCCTACCAAACGCGAAAGAAACAGGCCTCAGTTCTACTTCTAGCAGTAAATTTCGGTTCCTCTCTGTCTCTGTCTGTCTGTCTCTCTCTCCCTCTCTCTCTCTCTGAACTTGGCCTATTAAGAAATAGTTTCCTATTACTACCACAACTACCTCTATCTCTCTCTTGGTCTGTCTGCCTGCCTCTCTGTCTGTTTCTCTCTCTGTCTGTCTGTCTCTCTGTTTGTCTCTCTATTTGTCTCTGTCTCTCCGTCTGTCTGTCTGTCTGTCTGTCTCTCTCTCTCTCTCTCTGTGAACTCGGCATGTTAAGGATTAGTTTCCTACAACTTAGTTATTCTCATGTTCCGTAAAGTCCAGTCAGAAATCTTAGTCTAGGAGAACTCCCTCCCCCCTTCCTTCCTCATTGTTTATCCACTCAAACTGTCGTCTGTCTGTCTGTCTGTCTCTGTCTCTCTCCCTCTCTGTCTGTCTGTGTCCTCTCTCTCTCTCTCTCTCTCTCTCTCTCTCTCTCTCTCTCTCTCTCTCTCTCTGTGCCAATCACCTCTTTCCTCCCTCTAGTAGCGATGCCGGGGGCTCTTTCAGTATAAAAAAGTCTCCCCATCTTCTGGAAATTCTGTGCTAAAATTTTCGTCTTTTCTGTCACTGTCTTTGTTTCTACCTTATTCTTTTGCTTTATGTCGTATCTTCCTTTCTCACTTTCTGCCTTCCTGACTCATTCATCTGTATGTTTTCAATAAAGCTTTACATACATACTTTCTGTCTGTCTGTTAGGATTGATAATTGGGTACATTCGTTAACTGTATCTTAAGCTCTAAGGAAATGTGAAACAACAGGCGAGAACCTTGCTTACCTAACGCTAAAGAAACAGGCCAAAGTTCTTGCAGTAAACTCACTGCAGATGATTTCCCTTGACAGTAATATCTTGACTGATACCACCGCAAGCAATATCCAATAAACAGAGCGAGGTAATCCTTCCTACAGGACACCACTTTCACCAAAGACCTTATTACCAGCAAACAGCTGGCTGCCCTTTGTCATAGGGTCCTTGCTTTGGCACGGCGGTAGAGCTCCTACTTTATAATCAGACTTGCTCAGGTTCGGATATTTTTATATGGCTCGAGCAAATTATGCACAGGACCTCCAGCGCTCCCAGATGTGTGACTGGGTACCTGACCCTGTTAAGGGTTGAGGAAGGTAAAAACAGAAGAAGAGATTCTTCTTTTCATTATCATCATCATCATCATCATCATTATTATTATTATCATTATTATTATTCCTGCTGTTGTTGTCGTCGTCATCGTCGTCGTCGTCATCATCATCATCACATCATCATCATCATCATCATCATCATCACCACCACCACCACCACTACAATCATTATCATCATTGTCGTTGTCTTTCTTCTTCTTGCTACTACTACAACTACTACTACAACTACTACTACTACTACTACGACGACGACGACGACGACGACGACAACTACTATTATTATTATCATCATCATTATCATTATTATTATCATTATCATTGTCATCATCATCATCATCATTTTCAGCAGCAGCAGCAGCAATAGTACTTGTGGTTGGTGATAGTAACAGTAGTAGTAGTAATTGTAGTAGTAGTAGTAGTGGTAGTACTACCAGCAGCAGTAGCAGATAGTAGAATTAGTACTTAGTAGTATAGTAGTAGTTGTATGGGTTAGTGGTAGTACTACCAGCAGCCAGCAGTAGTAGTAGAAAAGTAGTACTTAGTAGTATAGTAGTAGTGGTGTGGGTAGTACTAAGGGAGCAGCAGCAGTAGTAGAAAAGTGTACTTAGTAGTAGTAGTAGTAGTGGTAGTACTACCACAGCAGCAGCAGCAGTAGCAGTAGTAGAAGAAGTAGTTAGTAGTAGTGGTAGTACTACCAGCACAGTAGCAGTAGTAGAAGAAGTAGTAGTAGTAGTTGGTAGTGGTATACTACCACCAGCAGCAGCAGTAGTAGAAGAAGTATACTTAGTAGTAGTATAGTAGTAGAGTAGTGTGTAGTGGTAGTATCTACCAGCAGCAGCAGCAGTAGTAGAAGAAGTAGTACTTAGTAGTAGTAGTAGTGGTAGTAGTAGCGGTAGTGGTAGTACTACTACCAGCAGCAGCAGCAGCAGCACAGCAGCAGAGTAGTAGTAGTAGTAGTGTTTAAAGCTCAACTGACTGCTGGGAACCATATCAGGGCTATAGTCATCTCAAACAAAACAGACACATTTAAAAACATCGATGACCTTGGAAGAAAGAAATCCGGGGGAGGGGGAATTACGTACACTATATCACCGCATATCTCAGGACATGCCCCTGGTGTTGACTATCCGCCCAATTTATCACTGGGGGAGAGTGTGGGAATTTAAAGGAAAACCTGAATATAAATACATGAATTTGATCAAGTTCACAAACACGTACTAAGCCACGACACATTTCACATTTCCTTAGCGTTAAAATTACAATTAACCTATGTACCCAGTTATCAACCCTAACAGACACAAAGTATGTATGTAAAGCTTTATTGAAAACATTCAGATGAATGAATCAGTAAGACAGAAAATGAGAAAGGAACAGATGAAATAAAGCGAAATAACAAGGTAGAAACGAAGACAGTGACAGAAAAGACGACAATTTTAGCACAGAATTTCCAGAAGGTGGAGAGACTGTTTATACTGAAAGAGCCCCCGGCATCGCTATGGGAGGGAGGAAAGATGCAATCGGCAGAGAGAGAGAGAGACAGACAGACAGATAGAGGACAATGACAGAGACAGACAGACAGACAGATAAACAGACAGACAGACGAAAGGTCGAGTTGATAAACAGTGAGGGGGGGGGGGTGAAAGAGGGAGTTCTCCTAAACTAAGATTTCTTACTAGACTTTACGAAACATGAGAACAAATAAGTTGCAGGAAACTGTTTCTTAATAGGCCAAGTTCTATGAGAGAGAGAGAGAGAGAGAGAGAGAGAGAGAGAGAGAGAGAGAGACAGAGAGACAGAGACAGAGAAACAGAGACAGACAGAGACAGACAGACAGACAGAGCAGACAGACGGACAGACAGAGAGAAAGAGAGAGGCAGGCAGACGAGAGACAGAGATAGAGGTAGTTATAGTAGTAGTAGCAGGAGTAGTAGTGGTAGTTGCAGCAGCAGCAGTAATACTAGAAGAGGGGAAAAACAAAAGCAGTAGCAGTAGAAAAAGCAGAAGCGCTCATAATAGTAACAGTAAAGCAGCACAAACAGCAGCAATAGAAGCGTTAACAGCCAAAGCACCAGTAGCGGCAGTAGCAGTAGTAGCAATGATAGTAGCAACAACAGTAGCAGTACTACTGCTATCACATTTGAATCACGACCTACATTCATGGCATAATACTGCCCACTTTTTTGACACATTTGAATTTGTTCATGAGGGAATCATTGCACTGGGATAATTCCGTATGCACTCCACCCAAACCTGCCAACAATTACCTGGCAGACTCCCTGAGCCAGCGCAAAACCTTACGCACTAGCAAGGTTCTGGAATGGGATGGAGGGAGAGAGACTTATGAAACACTAATCTGACATCACCAGAATGATGGAAACATTAAGATGGGCAGGAAACAGGCCAGGTTTTTAATATTGCGGGCTGGGATTGAACTCGAGATATCAAATCTTGAGACTACAACTTTCCTACAGGAACCAAACAGCCTGGCTGTGACAGTAATAACGAGACTAATACCCACCCTGCCACAAGAGATACCCGATAAATACAGCGAGTAATCCTTTCATAGAACCCGCTTCCATCAAAAGACTTCATTAATATAAGACGCTCGTTTCTTATCACAAGTCCTGTACCGTACACTTCTAACGTTAGGCTTTCGGGATGGTTGGTTCTTTGGACTCAGTCGTGGACTCAAGATCTGATATTCCAAGTTCAATCCTAACAGCATCGTTAAAAATGGCCTGTTCGCTGCCCATCGTAATCCATGTTCTTTTTTGTTTTGTTTTGTTTTGTTGTTTTGTTGTTTTGTTGTTCTTGTTCTTGTTGTTGTCACAGTGGATTTACCATGTGAAACTCACGCTGCTCTCCTCTTTGAGAGCGCATCGCCGCAGTGCAGTACAACGCAGATATTGTGTTTTTTTAAACCAAGATTTCAGAAAGGTAAGAAGGCTAATTGGCCTTCGAGGGGAGGGACCTGAGAAATCAACCTATTCTCCAATGTTTCCATCATTCTGGTGGTGTCAGCTTAGTGTTACATAGCACCCCACCCCCACCCTGGCCTTCTCCATTTGATTTCAAGACTTTGCCTGCCCCGAGGTTTTTGTACAGGCTCAGAGAGTCGGCTAGATGACTGTTGACAGATTCCGGTGGAGCGCATATGGAATCGTCCGCGTGCCATCAATCGCTTTTGAACACAGTCCAAACCCCTTGGTCTCGTGCAGCCGGCACAGGACAACAGCACCAGCTCCGTGTTCTCTTCCGGACAGCAACACCTTGAGCTGTCAAGGCATGGCCCAGGTAAATGATCAAGGGACCAGTGGATCGATAAATCGATACGCCTTGTCACAAGGTGACTTCATTAATGAGGACCCTTTCGTAAGCCGATGGCGTGGGGGGTAGAGGGGTTTAAGTGGTGCTTTGGGAATTGATGTATGTAAGTGTGTCGGTTACAGCTGGTTCAATTCCGAGCTGTTTGGCCAAATGAATGAACGAACCATAATCAGAAGCAGAAAATTAGCAACTAGTCAACACGCATGGTGCAATAATGAATTATTAGCTATTTGCTTTGGTATAGACAGACAGACAGACAGCAAACAGACAGATAGATAGACAGACAGACAGACAGATCGGAAAGACGGATGGATGGATGGAGGGGAGGACGGACAGACACAGAGAGACAGACAGACGGACGGACGGACACACAGACAGATAGACAGCCAGACAGAGAGACAGGAAGACAGACAGATAGATAGATACATACATACGTACATACATATATACATACACACATACATACATACATACATACATACATACATACAGACAGACAGACAGACAAACAGACACACACACACAACAGACACACACAGACACACATACATTTAAATACACACATATATATAATCTACCTGGACAATACACGATGCAAGTGCCCTATGCACACTATGTCTCAAAACAAAATAATTCGTATTAAAGCAGCATTACTGTTTTCATTTTCATTATGCAGTTACACGTGTGCATTTTCTATACCGTTTTAATTTTTTTTTTTTTTTGGGAAAAAAAAATAATGGCAACGGTAAAAGCCTCTATCCTTGGACTGTTTGTTTCGTTGTGAAACCGCTTATGATTGAGTATGGCGATCTGTTCCACAGAAACTGCTGTTTCCATTTCACACACACACACACACACACACCACACACACACACACACACACACACACACACACACACAACACACACAACACACACACACACACACACACACACACACCAAAGCAAAAAACAACACACCACACCACACTCAGAGAGAGACAGACAGACAGAGAGACAGACAGACAGAGATAGAGACAAAGAGAGACAGAGACACAGAGACAGACACACAGACAGACAGTACAGACAGACAGACTAACACACAGCACACACACACACACACTCTCTCTCTTTCACACACACGCGCGCGCACACACACACACACACACACACACACACACACACACACACACACACACACACACACACACACACGTGCATACTCATCACACACTAAAATAGTAAAATGGGTTTTTTAAAATGTTCTGGTTGTCTGAGGTTACCTGATGTTATGAATCCCCCATTTCACACTCAGCTCACCATTAACCGTCCGATGCAGTTTTTGTCAGGTCAGGACAATATGCCCCACTGATTATCCAGCACAATATGCCCCACTGATTATCCAGCACAATATGCCCCACTGATTATCCAGCACAATATGCCCACTGATTATCCAGCACAATATGCCCCACTGATTATCCAGCACAATATGTCCCACTGATTATCCAGCACAGTATGCCATACTGATTATTCAGGACAATATGTCCCACTGGTTATCCAGGACAATATGCCCACTGATTATCCAGGACCATATGCCCCACTGATTATCCAAGACAATACGCCCAACTGATTATCTAGACAATATGCCCCACTGATTATCAAGTACAATATGCCCCACTGATTATCCAAAACAATACGCCCCACTGATTAACCAGGACAATATGCCCCACTGATTATCATAATCCAGGACATTCTGTCCTATCATATGTATGTCCACCTTGGAAGCAGCACTGCAATAACACTGAATTCCTTCACTCTAACACTACGCAATTTGTCCAGTAATCGTTGCCAAGTCAAAGTCGGACCCCCTGGCCAGCAGCAAGCTTCTGTTTCCAGGTTTCTCAAAGCCAAAGGCCGGCTGATTGATTTCCAAATACCCGCTGATCGATTTGCAGCAGCAAAAGCGCTTAATCAGTTTCCCTTTTTATCAACTGTGAGAACAACAGAACGGAATCCTGCTTGGCTGACGAAGCAGGCTTACACAGTTTTCAGTCAGAGACATAGATAGGTTGACAGGCATCTAGATACTGACAAGCAGGCTTACACAGTTTTCAGCCAGAGACACAGATAGGCTGACAGACAACCTAGACACTGACAAGCAGGCTTTCACCGTTTTAGCCAGAAACATAGACAGGAGACAGGCAACCTAGAGATTGACGAGCAGGCTTTCATTGTTCTAGCCACAGACATATATATGAAGACAGGCAACTTATAACAGAATCCTGTTTGACTGATGATCAGGCTTTCACGGTTTTAGACAGAGACATACCTAAGGCGACAAGCAACCTACAACAAATCCTGCATGGCCGACGACCAGACTTTCACACTTACAGCCAGAGGCAAAAATACGGAGACAGGAAATACAAAGCAGAATTCTGCTTTACAGACCAGCAGCCTTTCACAGTTTTAGCCAGAGAGATTAATAGGGAGACAAGCAACCTAGAACAGAATCCTGCTTGGATAACGAGCTGGGCTTTCATATCTTAGCCAGAAAAACAGATAGTGAGACAGGCAAATAGAACAGAATCCTGCTTAACTGACGAGCAGGCTTTCATTGTTTAGCTAGAGACACAGATAGGGAGACAGTCAACCTACAACAGAATCCTGCCTGACGTGCAGGGTTCACATTTTAGCCAGAGACACAGACAAAGAGACAAGCAACCCGGAGCAGAATCCTGCTTGACTGACGAGTAGGTTTTTGTAGTTTCAGCCAAAGACATAGAAAGGAAGACAGGCAATTTATAGCAGAATGTTGCGTGACAGACGAGTGGGCTTTCAAAGTTTTAGGCAGAGACAAATATAGAGAGACAAGCAACTTAGCTCGGTCGCAATGTATAATACCATCGACATCCACGCCACGAGGCTTGAGTGCACACACATGGTCTGTCAGTTCCAATCAATTCAAATCAATTCAGTTCAACACTCCTTTGTCAATCCACATTTGGAAATCAAAATGCGCATACACCAGACTCGCAACACATGTACATCGTTCCCGAATCCACTAAAAACACAAACACAAATATCTCACAAAACATGACAATAACAACATCTCAACAGTTCAATTCTTCTATAAACTACAGCAACCAATAAGCAGCCAACGCTATTCCATATCCAACCGAATCCTCAATTGGGCGCGTCCACTGTCTATATCTGACAGACGGAGCCATCATCATCGTCGTCATCATCATCACCATCTGGTGATGATGATGACGACGACGACGATGATACGACGAGGATGACGAACGAGTATTTAATACACAGAACAAGACAGACATAAACTTTCAGGCAACTGGCCTTTGCCAAGATGATAATGATGATGATGATGATGATGATGATGATGATGATGATGATGATGATGACGATGATAAACAAATATCTAATACTCAGAACAAGACAGACACAATTTTTAGCCAACTGGCCTTTGCCAAGTGTACACAAAGCAAAGGACAACAAAGCACAACTACACAAAACCAACCGGAAATAACAACAGCAAAACTTCCCTGATGTTTCCCTGAGTGGGAGAAAATGGCTGAAAATGAAAATGAACATTTTCACTCTATTTTCGTGTATTTCTGGCTCCGGTTTTATTTGATTTAGATTTACTATTACTACTACAAATACTACCATTACTATAGCTACTACTGTTTCTTCTTCTTCTTCTACAACCACTACTGCTATTGCTGCCGATGATGATGATGATGATGATGATGATGATGATGATGATGATCATGGTAGTAGTAGTAGTAGTAGTAGTAAAAATAATAATAATAACATTAACAACAATAACAATAATACTAATGTTACTAACAACAACAACAACAACAACAATTCAATCTTTATCTTCTGACTTTTCGACGCAGCCATTCATTCAGTAAATTTGTCTGTAATCCACACTATTTGTATGTACACCACAACAAAAGATACATAACCGTACACCACAGTTCCCTGTGATTCTGGTTGTACCAAAAACTTCTTTGGAAATGGGGGTTAGAGGAGGAACCGGGCAAGCAAGGGCCATTAACCCATGACACACTTTACACACGGAACGGCAGAACGCACCTCCCAGTCTTTTGAAGTGTGGCAGACAGCGCTGAAAGAGTCATTCGTTAGGTTATGAATTCTTCTGTCGACTAAACCATTTGCGCGGTATGACCCCGGCAAATGTCATATTCCACACGTTGTATTTTACACAAATGTGCCCAGTTCTTTGAAATTTCAGTCTGAGAACTAAAAGCGTTGTTCTGTTTGGTTCTGAAAAAGTTTACTAGTATGTTCACAGCGAATATTCTACGCGTTACACTAGATCTCTGATTGAATCATTTTATTTGTTTATGTATACGTCTCTCTCTCTCTCTCTCTCTCTCTCTCTGTATATATATATATATATATATATATATTGTGTGTGTGTGTGTGTGTATTTATATACATACATATATATGATATATAATGTACAATATATATATATATATATATATATATATATATATATATATATATATGTATGTGTGTGTGTGTGTGTGTGTGTGTGTGTGTGTGTGTGTGTGTGTGTGTGTGTGTGTGTGTGTGTGTGTGTGTGTGTAATTGTCGTTGTTGACGTATGGATTTGACATTTGGACTGCTCTACCCTGGAAGACCACCTCGCCTCAACGTAGCGCCACCCACTTTTTATACCTGTGTACATTTCTGTTTACCTATGAAGGGGATTTTGTCACAAAATTTTTTCAGGGATAACTTTTTTCCTCACGAGATCTTTAACGTGAGCTGAGCTCGGTTTATCATCTCATCTGAACGCTGCTTCAGATATAGCGAAAGAGGGGGGTATGAGAAAAATCCCATTTCTTTGGGTGATGGGAAAAATAAATCAATCTTTATAAATTACTATGTTTCTCTACAGCTCTGATTAAATTTTGAGAAATGATGAAAAGACGAGTCATCTTTAAAACCATTGTCTACATGACTCTGATTGTTATATTTCTCTTACAGAAAACCCCTCAAACAAAAAGAAAATGGCAATTCACCTTTAAGTTCATATTCTTTACATCTATGGGTTCACAATTTAACACAAGACCCATGAAACAGGTAGAAGAAAGAGAGAGAGAGAGAGAGAGAGGAGGAGGAGGAAGAGGAGAGGAAGAAGAAGAAGAAGAAGAAAAGACCTCGGACAGAACTATAAAGGCCACAATCCTATCTACCCACCTCATTACATTTTTTTGTCACAATTTAGGTGGACATTGGAGATTGCCCGAAAGGAATTCATCGCCATCGGACACTTCCATACGCGCTGTGGGTAAATCTACCAGCAGTTATCTGGCACTCTCTGAGCACGGCAAGGTCTTGAAATTAGAAGGTGGAGAATGGAACCTATGAAACACTAAGCTGACACCACCAAAATGAATAAACGTAAAGATGGGCAGCGAACAGGCCTGTTTTTAATGCTGTGAGCTGGAACTGAACTCGAGATATCAGATCTTGAGTCCACAGCTCGATCAAAAAAACCAAAACACACACACACACACACACACACACACACACACACACACACACACACACACACACACACACCACACACACACATATATATATATATATATATATATATATATATATATATTATATATATATATATATATATATATATATATGTTGTCAGGTCGGATAGATGTATCCACTACTGGTAACCTGGAACCCAGTACTACCTGTCACAGGGTCGAATTGCTGGCGACTAAACCAGCAACCCCACCAGTCCTCTCAGGAGGATGGTGAGGATGGTGGCTAGAAACCCTGGTGGAAATAAATTAGATCCATCAAAGGGCGCCAGCTCTGGAGAGCTACCCGCGGCCATCTAGCTAAGGGAGTAAACCCTGACAGTAAATCCGGTGTGGGGCCCCTAAGGCGGTTGGATGGCAAACTTTGTCACTTTCCGGCAGCTCCTGCGGCCGCGTTGGCACCAAAACGTAACAGCCCTGCTGTTCCTTTGGATCTGTCAGCGAGGTGGAGAGGGGGGACAAGTTGCATGGGCAACAGCCTGTCTTCCATATTACACTGCCCAGGCTTACATCCGTCCATTCATCCACAAACACTCTGCACCTACGACCTGGAGAGGACACTCCAGCCTCGCTACTAACCCTAGTGTCGGCACAACACGGGAAGCAACAGATACCGGTGATAAGTCATTGCTCAACTGGCGTAGAGCTGACGCCAGGGGTTGCTTTTGACGGTGGAAGAGACCTTCGTGTCTTACTGGACAGCTACCGCCCACCTAAGCTGGGCAGCCCCCAGCCAGTTAGGTGCTGTCCCGCCACGACCTGCCTTCTTCATTGGGTGCATGAAGATTAGGAGAAAATCTGACAAGCAGGTCGTTAACTACCGCACCAAACAAAAAGAAAAATTCAAATTCAAGAAACGGATCAGGAAAAGGATCAGCAGTGAAACTGGGCTGTTGGAATGTCCGAACAATGATGCCTGGGCTCTCCCAAGATCTGCAAGACATCAGCGACGCCAGAAAAACCGCCGTCATAAACAGCGAACTAAAGAGGCTCAATATGGACATTGCCACTCTGCAGGAAACACGGCTGGCTGACTCAGGAACACTAAAGGAAAGGGACTACACCTTCTTCTGGCAAGGAAAGAGTTCTGATGCCCCAAGAGAGCACGGAGTAGGCTTTGCAGTAAGGAACAGCCTGCTGAACATGATTGAACCAGGCAGCGGCGGTTCAGAACGACTCTTGACTCTCCGCCTCAACACCACCGAAGGCTATGTCACTCTCATCAGCGTTTATGCCCCAACTCTGTCCGCCTCTCCAGACACCAAGGATGAGTTCTACGAAAATCTTGCATCAACCGTAAGGAACATCCCCAGGACAGAACAACTTGTTCTCCTGGGCGACTTCAACGCCAGAGTGGGTGCAGACAATGACTCATGGCCCTTCTGCCTCGGTTCCTTTGGAGTGGGGAAAATGAATGAGAATGGACAGCGACTGCTTGAGTTTTGCGCCTGCCATGAACTGTGCATCGCCAACTCCTTCTTCAAGACGAAGCCTCAGCACAAAGTCTCCTGGAGGCATCCCCGCTCAAAACATTGGCACCAACTGGATTTGATCCTAGTAAGACGTGCCGCTATCAAAAACGTTCTCCACACTCGCTCTTATCACAGCGCAGACTGCGACACAGACCACTCTCTGGTATGTTGCAAGATCAGGCTACAACCAAAGAAGTTCCACTGCTCAAAGAAACAAGGGAACCCTCGCATTGACGTCAGCAAGATGTCTCAGCCAGATCTTGTAGAACAGTTCGCAGAGGCCTTTCAGAGAGAATACGATGCATTGCAGCCCAGAGACTCTGCCACTGAGAGATGGGAAACGCTACGAGACACCATGCACCGCATTGCTATGGCCACCTTTGGGAAGAAAACTGTGAAGTCCCACGACTGGTTTGAGGCCAAATCATCAGAGATGACTCCCACTGTTGAGGCCAAGCGTGCCGCACTCACCAAGTATAAGCTGTCACCCAGTGAGAAGAACCTGCAAATCCTCAGGGCTGCCAGAAGTAAGGTTCAGCTTAACGCCAGGCGCTGCGCAAACGAGTACTGGACAGAGCTCAGCGAAGAGATACAGAGTGCTGCTGGAAGAGGCAACATCCGAGGAATGTATGATGGCATCAAGAAGGCACTGGGACCAACACAGAGCAAGATCGCCCCCCTCAAATCCTCCACTGGGGAAGTAATCAGCAATCCTAGCCAACAGATGGAAAGATGGGCGGAACACTACTCCGACCTCTACTCCACACAGAACATGGTGTCCTCCTCAGCCCTCGATGCCATCAAGTGCATGCCGGTAATGGAAGAACTTGACGCAGAGCCAACTGCGGACGAACTCAGCAAAGCCATTGATAGCCTGGCATCAGGAAAGGCACCTGGCAACGACAGAATTCCCCCAGACCTCATCAAGCACTGCAAGACTTCTCTTCTGCACCCTTTGCACGCAGTTCTCTGTCAGTGTTGGAATGAGGGAGCTGTACCACAGGACATGAGGGACGTCAAGATCGTCACCATGTACAAAAACAAGGGCGAAAGGAGCGACTGCAACAACTACAGAGGTATCTCGCTCCTCAGCATTGTTGGCAAAGTCTATGCTCGGGTCCTCCTAATCCGCCTGCAGAAACTGGCTGAACGCGTCTACCCAGAATCACAGTGTGGTTTTCGAGCAGAGAGATCCACGGTAGACATGGTCTTCTCCCTTCGCCAAATCCAGGAGAAGTGCAGAGAGCAGCGGATGCCCCTGTATGTGGCATTCATTGACCTCACCAAGGCCTTTGACCTAGTCAGCAGAGATGGCCTTTTCAGGGCTCTCCGAAAAATCGGCTGCCCCCCCAAACTGCACAGCTTAATTGAGTCCTTCCACTCAAACATGAAAGGGATGGTGCAGTTCAACGGAAACCTCTCCAAGCCCTTCGACGTACACAGCGGTGTGAAACAAGGCTGCGTCCTGGCCCCAACCCTCTTTGGAATCTTCTTCACTCTCCTCCTGAGGCATGCGTTCAGCACAGCGCAAGAAGGGATCCACCTGCGGACCAGATCAGATGGCAGGCTCTTCAACCTCGCCCGCCTCAGAGCAAGGACAAAGGTCCGTGAAGCCCTCATCAGAGACATGCTATTTGCCGACGATGCCGCAGTTGTGACCCATACTCAGCGGGACTTGCAGTCACTAATGGACCGCTTCTCCCAGGCTTGCAAAGATTTTGGTTTGACCATCAGTCTTAAGAAGACAAACGTCCTGGGCCAAGACACGCCATTTCCACCAGCCATCACCATTGATGACTACGAGCTTGAAGCCATCCATCATTTCACATATCTTGGGTCCACCATCACCGATAACCTCTCCCTTGACACAGAGGTCGACAAGAGGATCGGGAAGGCAGCCACAACACTAGCCCGCCTCACACAAAGGGTGTGGACAAATCCCAAGCTAACCACAAAGACAAAGATGGCTGTATACAACGCCTGTGTCCTCAGCACCTTGCTGTATGGCAGCGAGGCATGGACCACGCATGCTCATCAGGAGAAAAGGCTCAATACCTTCCACCTGAGAAGCCTACGGCGCATACTTGGCATTTCCTGGCAAGACAAGGTGACCAACACCGAAGTCCTAACCTGCGCTGGCCTCCCAAACCATGAATACCATGCTGAGACAGCGTCGGCTGCGCTGGTTGGGCCACGTTCGCCGCATGGAAGATGGTCGCATCCCAAAAGACATCCTTTATGGTGAGCTTGCCACAGGGCAGAGAAACATTGGCCGCCCACAGCTGAGATACAAAGACGTTTGCAAGCGTGACATGAAGGCGCTTGAGATCAACACTGAGTTCTGGGAGGACCTCGCAGACGACCGCAACAGCTGGAGAACTACTCTCAAGAAACAGCTGCGGATTGGTGAGGACAAACTGTCAGCTGCTGCAGCAGAAAAGAGAGTTCGCAGAAAAGGGATGACAGCCAATAGACCAGCATCAGAATACACATGCGACCGCTGCGACAGAGACTGCCTCTCTCGCATTGGTCTGTACAGTCACAGGCGACGCTGCTTGGACCAAGCAGACAGCCCATCTAGACATTAGAACGGATGTACTTTGTCCATGGTCAGTCATGACCGAAGGAGGCCTACTATATATATATATATATATGTGTGTGTGTGTTGTGTTGTGTGTGTGTGTGTGTGTGTGTGTGTGTGTGTGTGTGTGTGTGTGTGTGTGTGTGTGTGTGTGTGTGTGTGTGTGTGTGTGTGTGTATGAATACACACACACACACATATATATATAGATCTACATATATATATATATATATTATGTATATGTATATGTGTATACACACACACACACACACGCAGAGTATCTTAGACAACCGGTCACGGCATTTGCAAAATGGGACACATAGCAGCAGACAGCGGAGAGCTAGAGGTCAACAAAAGTGCAGCCAGCAGAGCTATCAGACGGCACATAAACTGTCAATACAATAAGAAGCCATTTCACAGCCAGGGGCGACACACAGGCTGTCAAGGTTTTGACACTCCATACATGTCCTGTCGGCAAATTGATCAATCAACGGAACTCTCTGGAAAACACTGTGGTGAGCGGGTGGCTCCATGCTGTTTCTCTACTTCGCTCAGTCCAATCTTTATGGAAAGAAAATGAGTGCCAGGGACCGACTACAAAGTAAGGCAAATGCAGATCTATACATTGTCATAGGGTTGCCTTCCTTGCAAAGGTGAGAACAAACAAAAGCAAGGAGAGCGAACAGACCTTTCACTGGACAGAATGATGTGTCTGGCATACACTTGCTATCCCAGACAGCAGGTCTGATGAGTTCTACAACAGAACGAAACACATCACCTGCTTTGGAAGTACAGGACCTTCTCACTGAAGGACCTTAATACTGACAGCGTGCTCGGGGGGGGGGGGGGGGGTCTTCTGGAGTGATACCTATCACCAGCAGTCTTTCTTCTTTTCCTTCCTTTCTTCTTTCTTTCTTTCTTTCAATCTTTTTTTCTTTTCTCTTTTTCCTTTTTCCCTCAGTTGTCTTCCTCGAAGGTTTCTGTTTTGTTTAAATCCATATTTCAGACCAGAAAATTTAATGTCTTTTTTGTTTGTTTGTGGTGTTGCAAGATGAAGACAGAGCATAACCCATAACCACCCCCAACTCTCTCTCTCTCTCTCTCCCTCTCTCTCTCCTCTCTCTCTCTCTCTCTCTAACGCGCGCACGCCAGTACACACACACACACACACACACACACACACACACACACACACACACACACACACACACACACACACACACACACACACACACACACATGCACAAACAAATGTCGAGCACCTTACATAGCCATCTAACACAAAGGATTTTGCTATATGACTCTACAGCACGGTATACGTAACGAAAAGTGTCACCTCCCCATATCAGGACTATAGCCATCTAACACAAAAGGATTTTGCTATATGATCACTACCAGCACGGTATACGTAACGAAAAGTGTCACCTCTCCATATCAGGGACTAGAGCCATCTAACACAAAAGGATTTTGCTATATGATCACTACCAGCACGGTATACGTAACGAAAAGTGTCACCTCCCATATCAGGACTATAGCCATCTAACACAAAAGGATTTTGCTATATGACCTCTACCAGCACGGTATACGTAACGAAAAGTGTCACCTCCCCATATCAGGACTATAGCCATCTAACACAAAAGGATTTTGCTATATGACCTTACCAGCACGGTATACGTAACGAAAAGTGTCACCTCCCCATATCAGGACTATAGCCATCTAACACAAAAGGATTTTGCTATATGATCACTACCAGCACGGTATACGTAACGAAAAGTGTCACCTCCCCATATCAGGACTATAGCCATCTAACACAAAAGGATTTTGCTATATGACCACTACCAGCACGGTATACGTAACGAAAAGTGTCACCTCCCCATATCAGGACTAAAAGCCATCTCAAAACGTGCACAATACTTTACCGGGAAAAAAAAACAGGAAAAGAAAACTAAATACACATATCAATGCATTTGCGTACATAATCTATCCAATTCATCACCAAGGGATTTAAAAAAAAACTTGAGTACAAATGTAAAATATCTTAAGGGCGCTGAAACATAAAATGCTGGTCTAAATTATTCAAAATAGCTTCCGCACATCACATTTCCTTAAGCTAAAATGCATTTAAGATATGCACCCAATTATCAATCCTAAGATTAAGAGAAATTATGTAAGACTTTATAGAACACACACAGATGAATGGACCAGCAAAGTCAAAACAAAAACAAAAAATGATGGACGAGATGACGGAAAGCAAAGAAGCAAGGCACAAACAAAGACAGTGACAGAAAGGAGGAATTTTCTAGCACAGAATTTCCAGAAAGTGGTGATACTGAAATACTGAAAGAGGCTCCGGCTTACCCATCGGGGGAGGGGGGGGGGGTGACACATAAACATCAGACGACCAGAAGTCATTTCACAGCCAGGGGAACACACAGGACATCAAAGTCTCAATACGCGTCCTGTCGACAGATGAATCAATGAATGGAACTGTCTGGAAAAGGCTTGTGTGGTGTGTTGATGGTCAATGCTGCTGTTGTTAGACTTCACAGCTTCCAGCTGTGAGAGGGAATGAGTTTGTATTGTGAGCTGGGCGCTTGTTCAGAGAGAGAGACACACACACAGACAGACAGACAGACAGAACAGAGAGACAGACAGAGAGACAGACAGAAGAGGGAGAGAGAAAGGATGAGAGATAGAAAGAAAGAAAAAGAATGGCAAGAGACAGAGAGAGACAGAGACAGACTGACAGAGACAGACAGACTGACAGAGACAGACAGACAGACAGACAGAAAGACAGACAGAAAGACACAGAGAACAGAGAGGGAGATATCCAGAAAAAATAAACAAACAAACAAACAAAAAACAAACAAACAAACAAACAAAAAACGAAAACAAAAACATACATACAGACACACAAAAGAGGACAAACTCTCCACCCTTTTTCCAAACCATTGCAACACACTTGAATCGAGAGCACCACCCCGCCAAACCAACACACACAAGCCTTCACACCAAACCACTCCTGGTACATATCGTGTGTCCCCTACTTCACGGCTCCCAGGAAACGCACGTTTCCGGAGATTGGCCTCAACAATCCTCAAACATTCGGACTGATCGATCGATCGATCGATTATCATTCCCACAA
>CM060313.1:47542055-47547055 GCA_030674185.1 Monoplex corrugatus
TTTTGTTTGTCTCGTTTGGTTTGGTTTGGTTCGTTTCGTTTCGTTTTGCATCTTAAATACATGTTCGCATTGGTTTGGTTCGTTTCGTTTCGTTTTGCATCTTAAATACATGTTCGCATTGGTTTGGTTCGTTTCGTTTCGTTTTGCATCTTAAATACATGTTCGCATTCTATTTTCATCTAAACGATGGCGGTCACTTCTATTTAGATTTCATTAGAACAGTGTTCAGACTCAGAGTTATAAATTTACTGTAAAAAGGGTGCATAAACCTAAAGTTATAAATTTATTGTGAAAAGGATGCAAATACCCAACTATAAATTTCCAATGAAAAGGATGCATAAACCGAAAGACATAAATTTATAGTGAAAAAGTTATAAATCTATTGTGAAAAGGTTACATAAACCCGAAAGTTATATAGTTATTATGAAAATGGGTATAAAAACCCAAACTTATGAATTGACTGTAAAATAGAAAGGTGCTTAGATTTACTGAGAAAGGGAGCAGCATAAACCCAAAGTTACAAATCTACTGTGAAAAGAGTATAGAAACCCAAACGTATAAATTTACTGTGAAAGGATGCATATGCCCACAGTTATGAATTTACTGTGAAAAGGATGCATATGTCTACAGTTACAAATCTACTGTGAAAAGAGTATAGAAACCCAAACGTATAAATTTACTGTGAAAAGGATGCATATGTCTACAGTTATGAATTTACTGTGAAAAGGATGCATATGTCTACAGTTACAAATTTACTGTGAAAAGGATGCATATATCCACAGTTATAAATTTACTGTGAAAAGGATGCATATATCCACAGTTACAAATTTACTGTGAAAAGGATGCATATATCCACAGTTATAAATTTACTGTGAAAAGGATGCATATGCCTACAGTTACAAATTTACTGTGAAAAGGATGCATATGTCCACAGTTACAAATTTACTGTGAAAAGGATGTATATGTCCACAGTTACAAATTTACTGTGAAAAGGATGCATATGTCCACAGTTACAAATTTACTGTGAAAAGGATGCATATGCCCACAGTTACAAATTTACTGTGAAAAGGATGCATATGCCCACAGTTACAAATTTACTGTGAAAAGGATGCATATGCCCACAGTTACAAATTTACTGTGAAAAGGATGCATATGCCCACAGTTACAAATTTACTGTGAAAAGGATGCATATGCCCAATGTTATAAATTTATTGTGAAAGGATGCATATGCCCACAGTTATGAATTTACTGTGAAAAGGATGCATATGTCCACAGTTACAAATTTACTGTGAAAAGGATGCATATATCCACAGTTATAAATTTACTGTGAAAAGGATGCATATGCCTACAGTTACAAATTTACTGTGAAAAGGATGCATATATCCACAGTTATAAATTTACTGTGAAAAGGATGCATATGCCTACAGTTACAAATTTACTGTGAAAAGGATGCATATGTCCACAGTTACAAATTTACTGTGAAAAGGATGCATATGCCTACAGTTACAAATTTACTGTGAAAAGGATGCATATGCCCACAGTTACAAATTTACTGTGAAAAGGATGCATATGCCTACAGTTATGAATTTACTGTGAAAAGGAAGCATATGCCTACAGTTTCAAATTTACTGTGAAAAGGATGTATATGCCCACAGTTACAAATTTACTGTGAAAAGGATGTATATGTCCACAGTTATAAATTTACTGTGAAAAGGATGCATATGCCCACAGTTACAAATTTACTGTGAAAAGGATGCATATGCCTACAGTTACAAATTTACTGTGAAAAGGATGTATATGTCCACAGTTACAAATTTACTGTGAAAAGGTTGCATATGCCCAAAGTTATAAATTTACTGTGAAAAGGATGCATATGCCTACAGTTACAAATTTACTGTGAAAAGGATGCATATGTCCACAGTTATAAATTTACTGTGAAAAGGATGTATATGTCCACAGTTACAAATTTTCTGTGAAAAGGATGCATATGCCTACAGTTACAAATTTACTGTGAAAAGGATGCATATGCCTACAGTTACAAATTTACTGTGAAAAGGATGCATATGCCTACAGTTACAAATTTACTGTGAAAAGGATGCATATGCCTACAGTTACAAATTTACTGTGAAAAGGATGCATATGTCCACAGTTATAAATTTACTGTGAAAAGAATGTATATGTCCACAGTTACAAATTTACTGTGAAAAGGATGCATATGTCCACAGTTACAAATTTACTGTGAAAAGAATGTATATGTCCACAGTTACAAATTTACTGTGAAAAGGATGCATATGTCCACAGTTACAAATTTACTGTGAAAAGAATGTATATGTCCACAGTTACAAATTTACTGTGAAAAGAATGTATATGTCCACAGTTACAAATTTACTGTGAAAAGGATGCATATGTCCACAGTTACAAATTTACTGTGAAAAGAATGTATATGTCCACAGTTACAAATTTACTGTGAAAAGGATGCATATGTCCACAGTTACAAATTTACTGTGAAAAGGATGCATATGCCCACAGTTACAAATTTACTGTGAAAAGGATGGATATGCCCACAGTTACAAATTTACTGTGAAAAGGATGCATATGCCTACAGTTATAAATTTACTGTGAAAAGGATGCATATGTCCACAGTTATAAATTTACTGTGAAAAGGATGCATATGCCTACAGTTATAAATTTACTGTGAAAAGGATGCATATGCCTACAGTTATAAATTTACTGTGAAAAGGATGTATATGCCCAAAGTTATAAATTTACTGTGAAAAGGATGCATATGTCCACAGTTATAAATTTACTGTGAAAAGGATGCATATGCCAACAGTTATAAATTTACTGTGAAAAGGATGCATATGCCTACAGTTATAAATTTACTGTGAAAAGGATGTATATGCCCAAAGTTATAAATTTACTGTGAAAAGGGTGCATATGCCCAAAGTTATAAATTTACTGTGAAAAGGTACAAGTCTACTGTGAAAAGGTATATAAACCCAAACATATAAATTTACTGTGAAAAGGATGCATACGCCCAAAGTTATAAATTTACTGTGAATAGGGGTGCATAAATCCAAACTTACAAGTTTACTTTGAAAAGGTGCTTACGTAGCAAGTGAACACACAATGCTGTTCACAATCTGCTCTTATCAGGAGCTGAGCCATAGCCATTCAAAATCTGCGTCGTTGTGGCTGGTGGTGAGATCGGAAAGGACACTTCACTCTGAAGTGGGGCCCTTATCCATGCATATTTCGCTGCCTTTCGAAAGAGTTGTCGAGCAGACAGTGTCAGTCAAGGCGGAAAGATTTCTAAAGCTGAAGTAGCACATTCATCAACACTGACTCGACAATGCGTTTGAATGGCGATGGCTCGGCTCCAGATATGAGCAGGAAAAAAAAGAACCCAACACATGAATAACACGAAATCCAAAACATGTGCGATTGCCCACGTTCAAGCAAACATGAACCGGGAAAAAACACGAAAAATAGAATCAGAACGCGTATGTATTTAATACAACCAGATTTTCGGCCAACTAGCCTTTGTCAATCGTAATGTAAAATCACAAACTAACAAATACAAATTATACAAAAATAAGGAGAAAAAGACAAATTTCCCTACTGCTACATCTAGTAGGAGAAAAGGACTAAAGTCAACGTTTGTGGTCTTATATTTACGCTCAACGAAGGCCAGTTGGCCGAAAATTTGCGCCTGTCTTGTCTGGTCGTACTAAATACGCGTTCTGATTTCTATTTTGTGTTTTTCTGCTTCATGAATAACATCTTCTTAGGGTTTTTGTGTTGTTCGTTGGCTGTTGTTGTTGTTGTTGTTGTTGTTGTCAAACTAGTATCACTGCCATCTAATTTCACGCTGTACTCTGTTTTTCTTTTTTCTTTTTTTTAAATTGAACTACGTTTAGGCTGCACTGATGTACTAGTGAGTGTATCCGACTATTTTTGTACTGCGTTGACGGTTTGACATCGCAACCTTTACATCCAAACCTTTGAATTTCTTATTTATTTATTCATGTCTGTTTGTTTATTCATTTTATGTAAAGTGCAACGAACATTTTCTGACATGGGCTGTTCCACTATACATACGGAATTACTACTACTACTAGTAGTAGTAGTAGTAGTAGTAGTAGTAGTAGTAGTAGTAGTAATTTCAGTAGTAATTGTTGTGGTGGCAGTGGTAATAGTATAGTAGTAGTAGCAGCAGCAGCAGTACTAGTAGTATTAATATCATTATTACTACTGTAATTATTATTATTACCATCATTATTAAATTTCACGTGGCTTGCGTATGACACCTGAAACTCGAAATCAGAGTACTTACTTTAAAACATAAGGATAATATACACACGGATGTAAGCAAACAAAAACACATACGTATATATATACATGTATATATATATGCATACGAGCATGCGTACATAAACACACACATACAGACATACACAATCTCAGTCCAAAACAAAACAGTATCACAACACAGCCTAATCACCTTCGTCTCTATATTCTTATCAACATATCGCTGTGAAGAACACTGTAGCATATTGTATGGCCCTTTAGGCGTCGCTTTCGTGGTGACCCCAGTGTCGTTGGGTTTGAAGGTGTATTGCAGGTGGAGGAGAAAAAAAAAACTATTTGAAGATGGAGAACGGACATGAGCGATGTGGTGATGGTGCTGACACAGGCGTTAAGAGTTTGGACTTGGAGTTTGTTCAAGAGGGATTCATCACACGCGGAAATTCCGTATGCGCTCTACCCAAATCTGCCGGCTTTTGTTTGGCTGACTCCCTGAGTTTGCGAAAAACCTATGCGATGCCAAGATCTTGAAATAGAAACGGCCGGGGGGAGGGGAGGGGGAGAGGGGGGAGCAGACGGAGTACAGTCGGGACCTATGAAACACTAAGCTGACACCTCCAGAATGATGGATACATTAAGATGGGCAGCGACCAGGTGATTTTTTTTTTAATATGTTGCTGCCTGGGATCGAA
>CM060313.1:47554555-47559555 GCA_030674185.1 Monoplex corrugatus
AAGGATTTCCATAAAGTCTGGACAAAAATGAATCAAATGAAAAATGAAGCCAGCTTACCTAGGTGTCCAATAATAATTGATACATGTCACAAATTTCCTTCCGACATGGACAAATCTGAAACTTTTGTGGAATATTTTGCTGAAAATAGTAAAGTAGATGGTTTGTCTCCTACCTGCAAACACTACAGAGAAATGGCAGCTAACAACCTTATCTACACTGATCCAATACCTCAGAATGATCGCTAGTTTAATGCTCCAATCACCTTAGAAGAGCTAAAAAGGAAAACAGTTACAGACCTATTGCTTTGACGTCCCATACAAGCAAACTAATGGAAAGATTGGTATTAAACAGACTTATACATTACTGTGATGAAAATAACGTTATTCCGGTAAACCAAGCAGGTTTCAGAAAAGGGAGATCCACAGTTGAGCACCTGGTTAAACTTACAACTCAGATAAAACAACAGTTTGCCCGCAGAAAGTCTTTTGGCAACTTTTTTTTTTATGTGAAAAAAGCATATGATCAAGTTTGGCATACACGTTTATTGTACAAGCTGAAATCTATAGGTTTATCTGGCAATATGTATAATTATATTAAGTCCTATTTAGCCAATAGAACAATTCAAGCAAGAGTGGGAACAAGTTATTCTACTTCGCGACGTCTTGATATGGGAATCCCTCAAGGTCCAGTGATAGCAGCTATTTTATTTAATATCCTTATACAGGATCTTCCTAATGCACTCTCAAATCGTGCTGTTTTGGTACAGTACGCTGATGATATATGTATTTGGATGAATATTACTTTAAAAAAGACAACTCCACAGAGAGCACAAAGTTACATCAGGAAGTTGTATCAGTCTGATCTTGATAATCTTGGAAACTACATGTTAGAAAATGGACTGTCGTTATCAGCGGAAAAAAACTAACATGACGCTATTTAATCCTGGTGGTACTTTAAGTCACTTGCCTACTTTCAGACTGCATGGTGAAGTGCTACATTACAAGCAGGTTGTAAAATTTCTGGGAGTCTTTATAACATCGAAATTAACCTGGAATGTCCATTTTGATTATATTTTAACAAAAGCAAGGAAAGCCTTAAATTTTCAAAAGATAATAAGCAGATTACCCTGGGGAATGGATACAAACATACTACTTCATTTGTCAACAGCACTTGTAAGATCTAAATTATCCTAAGCGCAAGAAGTGTTCTTCAGTGCACCAACATATTTACTAAAGAAGATTCAAAGCTTAGACTGCAAAAGTCTTAAAATTGCACTAGGTGTACCAGTCCATGCTTCTAGTCTGGAAACGTACAAAGCTGCTGGAATTCTGCCTCTGAACAACTATCGTGAGTTAGCGACAGCAAAGTTTGCCGTTAGAACTTCTTCACAAACGGACAATTTTGTGAGTAAGGAAATAAAAATCAGGTCAGATGTTAACTTTCCGAAACGAGCAAAGAACATTTCATCACAAATGACTGTTGCAACTTACGTATCTGACTTGGTCAAACAGTCTAACATAAATCTGGATGAAATAGCTGAAACACCATCCACAACGCCTATCCCTACATGGGAAATGCTTAGAGCTACTTTTGATATTGATTATACAGATGTTAAGAAATATGAAAACGTCAATATTTCGATATGCACAGAAAGAGTGTTAACACGTCGATGAAAAATACCGTACCCACCTCCATATTTTTACCGATGGATCAGTCTTAGAAAATAAATGTGCTGGAGCAGCATTTTATGTTCCAAAATATAAAATAATAAAGTCATTTTTCATTGGGGCAAATATATATCTATCTTTACAGCGGAATTAGTCGCTATTTTACAAGCGTTGCATTATCTAGTAAACCTTACACATGTATTTTTCAAAGTAGTTCTCTTTGTTGATTCAAAATCTGTATTATATGCCTTACAGTCTTTTGATACAGACACAAGACCCGATATAATTACTGAGGCAAATCATCTTATACATCGTTTAAGGATAAAAGGTACAGATCTCAGTTTATGCTGGGTGCCTTCTCACGTTGGTCTTCACGGCAACGAAATAGTTGACAGAGCAGTTAAGCAAGGTGCACACAGTTCTGATAATACTACAGAATTACGTATTAATACTTCCGTAAAAGAAGCTTGCAACTTGCTAGAATCAGCCTCATGGATTCGTTTTCATGAACATTTCCATGAAAAGTTTGTGTCACAACAAATGATAAAACTTTCATTTAAAAATGTATGTAAAAAATTGCAGTTTTCTTCCATATATCATTTGAGAACGATTGTTGCTGTTCATTTTCGTATCCAGCTAAACGCATTGAAAACAAAATACTGTAAAAATGTCAAGTGTATTTGCGGCGAACAATTCACACTGTTTCACTGTCTATTTTACTGCAAAATGCTACGTTCTTTTTTACCAAAAATATTTACACAGGAAAATTATTCTGAAACTCATTTTAAAGAAGTAACTTCCGATCAATTTTTGTCAGTTAAAATGTCAGAATCGTTGGTTCACAGTCCTGTTAATGCATTACTTTAAGTTTATGAAGTTTGTACTTTAGAGTTAAATTTTCCATACACATTGTTGATGTTAAATGTTAGTGTTAAGTTCATGTTCCATGTTTCTATTTTCCCACCTACTTATGTCTATAACTCTGTCTCCTCTATGCCCCAAAACCAACCCGCCCATCTCTCATCTCACTTTTTTTTTTCGTCTAATATCACTCATTGTGAAAAGACGTTAAATCAAAGAACGAACAGACAGAGAGACAGAGAGAACGCAAAAAAAAAATTGAGAAAGAGAGAGAGTCCTTACAGCCAATATCATTTTGTCACATCAGAACGATTTTATAAATGGGGACAACCATCCTAACCGGGCATTCTATTCGTTTTAGACTATCACAGAGGAGAGTATGTATTATTCTGTGTCGGTGAATATCGACAGACGAATGAACTGGCGAGCATGTCTCTCCATCAACAACTGCCTGCCCCAACCCGCCCCCGTGCTCCTCTCGCCCTCTATTTTATATGCTGGTGTGTGTGTGTGTGTGTGTGTGTGTGTGTGTGTGTGTGTGTGTGTGTGTGTAAGAGAGAGAGAGAGAGAGAGATAGGCAGACAGACAGACAGACAGAGAACGCAAGAGACAGAGAGAGAGAGAGAAAGACAGGGAGAGAGAGAGAGAGAGGGAGAGAGGGAGAGAGAGAGAGACAAAGAGAGAGAGAGAGACAGAGACAGACCGACAGAGAGGAGAGAAAGACAGACAGAGAGAGAGACAAAGAGAGACAGACAGACAGAGACAGAGAGTGGAGAGAGAGACAGAGACAGACAGAGGGTGGAGAAAGAGAAAGAGAGACAGACAGACAGACAGACAGAGAAATACTTGCATCATCTATGTCCAGACTATAACCTGCCTTGTAGGGTACAACGCAATAGGACGACACACTCTAATCTCTTAAAGAAATTAAAAAAAGGAAGACAACTATAACCCAACAACAACAATACCATATTCACATTTTTTTAAAAAACACACCCTCTTTTCCCCATGTGGTCGCAACATTGGCGAGTATATATTTTTTTTATATATATATACAAATCGCGTCACAACTCCAAAAACGAAATCCTGCCTTTCGGCAAGGCTTTGTTAGGCCACCTAAGCCGAGGACAACATGGCTCCTATAACCCTGTCTGTGGTGGCTATGCCCTGGGGGTAGTCTCATAAATAATCTGATTGACACCGCTCGGTGCCGATCCCTGCAACCCCCACAGATTAGACGAAACCAGTCAAGCATGCCAGACAGACGCGACGAAGGAAAGAGAGAATGGACGAAGGGAAAAATAACGAAAAGACAGAATGAATGAATGCATGAGTTTCAGTTTCAGTTTCTGAAGATGACGTCTCCGCGCTCGGAATGAATTTCACATGCACTAACGTCACAGGTGCCACGTGTATACATTGTTTCCGTAGTGTAGTGGTTATCACATCCGCTCAACACGCGGAAGGTCCTGGGTTCGAGCCCCAGCGGAATGAATGGATGGATAAATGAATGAATGAATGAATGAATGAATGAATGAAGCAACAAAAGGAAAAACAAAATCAACAAAAACGGAAGAAATGAACGAGAAAAAGATCTAGACAAACAGTTGGTAAAATATGGAGGGGTGGGGGGTGGGGTGTGAGCGAAACTGAAGCAAAAAAAGACAGAAATGAATGAAAAAGCAATCAAAGACATAATGAAAGGGGAAAAAAGGAAAGAAAGAAGAAACAAATACAAAAAGACCCCCGAACAAATGCTGGTAACATTATGAGAACAAAACGATCGAATAAGACGCAACGGCAGAAACTACTGACAGCGAGAAAGAATGACGACAAGAAAGTAACAAATAATAATAATCACAGTACTAACAATGATGAAAGGAATGGGACAGAAAGAAAGGAATAACAAAGATATCCATACAAATATTGGTGAAAATATAAAAACAAAACATGTGAAACATGTGTCCAGGTAAAAAACGGTTCTCATGTGTAGATCTCCTATCCTGTCCCTCTCTCCGTCACGCGGTCAATAGAGGAGAAAGACGGCGGTTATTATGTGTGAAAACATAGGTGTGTGCTCTCTACACTTATACGGGTTTTTCTTTTCTCGTCTATGGAGTAGGGGGTGCGTATATATGTTTTGTGTGTGTGGGGTGTGTGTGTTGTGTGTGTGTGTGTGTGTGTGTGTGTGTGTGTGTGTGTGTGTGTGTGTGTGTGTGTGTGTGTGTGTGTGTGTGTGGTGTGTGTGTTTTATGCCTAGCGGATTTTTTTTAGTGCTTTTCTTGTTGCGTCTGGAATTTACGCAGCGTGACATTTTCGAAATTAATTTACCAGGTAGGTGTGAGTGTGTGTGTGTGTGTGTGTGTGTTGTGTGTGAGTGTGTGTGTGTGTGTGTGTGTGTGTGTGTGTGTGTGTGTGTGTGTGTGTGTGTGTGAGTGTGTGTGTGAGTGTGTGTGAGTGTGAGTGTGTGT
>CM060313.1:47564555-47579555 GCA_030674185.1 Monoplex corrugatus
ACACAGGCATGCATCGTTTACTCTCCTCCTTTACCACTTACACATAACGACACTGAAATATGCCTTTAACAAAGAAATAGGGTGTGCATGCAGGAGTCGGGAGTACAGAGGTGGGAACAAGTCACATCGGGTGGGCGGGTGGGTTGGAACGATTGACATTACAAGCCTCTCAACAGATTTTCTTGTGACAATGAATGACTGACTTAACTCCACAGAAAGAACACAGTTTCCATACTGAGGTGGGAAGAACTAGGGAGGAAACGACAAATGTTGGTGGGTTGGAATGTATTCACAATATCAAACATCAGTTACAGGCTATGGGGACGGGTAGTCATGTGGGTAAATGTGGGGTTTACAATCAGAAGGTCCTAGGGTTCGACCTGCATTGCTGGTGAAGAGAGGAGATTTCTTTTTTGGTCTTCCAGTTCAACATGTGTATATATATATGTGTGAGTGTGTGTGAGTGTGTGTGTGTGTGTGTGTGTGTGTGTGTGTGTGTGTGTGTGTGTGTGTGTGTGTGTGTGTGTGTGTGTGTGTGTGTGGTGTGTGTGTGTAGAATGTATGTATGTATGTATGTATGTATGTATAAAAGAACGAACCAAAAAAAAAGAATGTAAGAAAGAAAGAAAGAAAGAACAAAAAAAGGAAAGAAAGAAAGAAGAAAACAGAAACAAATTCAAGCAGGTACGTATACTGAACATGCACATTGTGCAACAACACACTGGAGTGTATTCAGCTCGCCTCACATCTTTAAGTTCTCCGTGATCCACTAAAAAGTCTGATTACGTGTAATGCGCAGCGACTTCATAATTTTGAAGCACACCGTTGTTACTGTTACTGTTATTTTTTAAAGCCCAGCCCACTGCGTACAGCCAGATCAGTGCTATAACTGTTTTAAAAAAACACACAATACTCCAACCGGAAAAAACAAAACAAAAGAAAATTAAGTACACATATCAATAATTTGCACACATAAAGTAAGAAGATGTCCCTGGCGTTGACCACTCCGTCCAATTTATCACACAGGGGATTTTAAAAAAACTGAAGACACATTTCAACGTACTTAAGGACACTAAAACATTTAAAAATTGGCCTAAATCACCTAAAACTGCTTTCGCATATCTCATTTCAAACGCAAATTTAAACATAACTAAGGACAATAAAAAAAATTGTTTTTAAAAAAACGGGCCTAAGTCACCTAAAACTGCTTTCACACATATCTCATTTCCCTACAGCCACAAATGCTCTTAATACATGTACCCAATTATCAATCCTAAGAGAAAACACGTCAGACTTTATCGAACATACACAAATAAATGGACCAGCAATACAGAAAACGACAGTAAAAAAAATGACAGAAAGCAAAGGCGGAAGAAAAAAGCAAAGAGAGCGACAGAAAAGAGTTAATTTCTAGTACAAAATTTCCAGAAGGCAGGGATACTATTTATTCTGAAAGAACCCATGGTATACCTACGGGGATAAACATAGCGCTATAGATACAAGAACGGTTTCTAACAGGATGACTCTATGTGGTGGTGACAGAAAAGTAAAGGTACAGATATTACCGGTAAGGGATTGATGGTAGAGACCTCATTTACCGTCAGGTTACCTTATTCCTTCCTTACGCTGTTTTCATCATCATCATCATCATCATCGTCGTCGTCGTCGTCGTCGTCATCATCATCATCGTCTTTATCATCATCGTCGTCGTCATTATCATCATCATCATCATCATCGCCATATAATAATAACAACAATAATAATGATAATAATAATAATAATAATAACAACAAGAGCAACAACAACAATAATATAAATGATAATAATAATAACAACAATAATAACGAAGGTGATGACAATGATAGGATTAATAATGATAATACTATAGGAAAAATGATGATGATGATGATGAAGCTGCGAAGGGAAGGAGGAAGAAGATATAATGAAAATAACAACAACAACAACAACGGCAATAATGATAATAACAACATGTCACTCTTGTATGGAGCAATTCTCCAAGCTCATTTGGATTTATTTATTACATAGTGATATGGTCTGGCGCCCTTGGGTTCACTGATAATATATGGTGTTTAATATCTTGTAAGAATACCTAATTTCCTTCTTCGTCTGAGTGTCTGTGACAAAAAAATGTGTCAGCAGGGCTTTTCCCCCCTGTACCAAAGACTCTCAAAGCTTCAAGAACCAAACAAGACCCTTCTAACACATACGCGGAAGGGGACAGAACAAGCGTTGGAGCCTTCAAGGTGGATTTGAATCTGGAGTACCTTTTACAACGCTGGCGGCACTCTCTGTCTGACGCACTCGAAATAAATCAACGCCAAAGACACCTGCCTGCCAACGTACTTTTTCTCAGTCTTCATTAAAAATAAAAATCCAAAACAAGTGTGATTGCCGCGTTCAAGCAAACAGGAACTAGAAAGAAAAAAATACACGAAAAAAGAAGACGAACGCGTATTTAATACAACAAGACAAGACAAGGGGACATTTCAGCCAACTGGCCTTTGTCAAACGTAAGATCACAAACTAAAAAACAAACACCAGGTACAAAAATTAGGAAGAAAAGACTGAAACTTCCCTGCTGCTCCGTCCAGTGTGAGAAAAGGATTTTTTTCTTTTTTTCTTTTTTTTTTTCTGGTTCCTTTTCATTAAAAATAAATGAATAAATAAATGAAAGAAAAACGGAGGAAGATCGCTTCATATCGACCGGAGACACGTCTGTGTGTGACCTTCACGAAAAGACATCTGGTGTCGGGTAAAGACTTTAGAAACACAAATGTTTACAACGACTTTGGTGTCGGGCCATCTGTTTTCGCGAAGGCCACAGTCTATGTCTATGTCTGCGCGATCTGTCTGTGTGTGTCTGTGTGCCTGTCATAATGCTGAATTAGGAAGGTGTTATCGCTTGTTTCTGCGTAGATCCCCACCAAATTGGGTCAAATGAGACCTCGCAGATGCTTAAGTCTGGAAATTATGGCGCTAGGGTCTAAGTCTCTCTCTCTCTCTCTCTCTCTCTCACACACACACACACACACACACACACACACACACACACACACACACACACATACGCATATACGATACACGGACATACATACACACGGACACACAAACACGGACACAGACACACATACACACACACATACACACACACACACACACACACACACACGCACACACACACGCACACACACACACACACACCCCACACACACACACACACACACACACACACAACACACACACACACACAAAACTGCCTAAAATCAGCACTTTTTCAAGAAAGTGAGTAAACAGCGCAGCACTTTCTCAAAAACTTCTAACAATGTTTACAATCTGTTTTCACTGTTGTGGCAGTCTACTGCTGTCCTTGTTTGACACCAAACTTTATTGGTCTTGAGTTTCTACATAGACACAGTGACCCTGAAAAGTACCAAATCTGGATTTTCTGCAATTTTTTTGCCTACGGAGGGAGACGACCAGAATGGCTTGAGCTATGCTGTTTGTTTGTTTGTTTGTTTGTTTGTTTGTTTGTTTGCTTGCTTGTTTGTTTGTTTGCTTGTTTGTTTGTACTGTTTGTCTGTGGTTTTTCACTTTTTTTGTTCTTTTTGTTTGTTTGTTTGTTTGTTTTTGTATTGTTTGTTTGTTTGTGTCTTTTTTGTTTGTTTCTATTCTCTCACAGTCCACATAAGTGGTTATCAACATGATCATGTAAAGACTAAATTTACAGGTCACTGGAGAAGGTAAAAAAAAAAAAGAAGTAAGAACAGCTAGTTAATATGGTCTAACTCGTATGAATCGTACGGAGGATTAAAAAGGAGAGATCAGCCACTATGGTCTATTTGTCGTTGGAATAAAAATCATAACGTTTGTAAGGAGCCAAACCTTGATTCAAGAATCAAACCAAAGCGCGCACTTTCATCACTGACCAAAAGCAATCACCAATAACTAGGGTACACTCAAGCCTGTTCAACGAATGACCCTTTAATCCACGTTGTCATAGTGTCTGTCACACACACACACATGTGATTGTTTTTCCTTTTCTTTTTTTCTTTTTCTTGTTTTCTCTTTCTCGTTTTTTTTTTAACCAAGACCAAGGCAAGAAGACAACTAAGTCTCAAGGAAAGGGACCAGGGAAATGAACCCAACTCTCCTGTAGTTTTGTTGTTGTTGTTTTTTTGTTTTGTTTTGTTTTTTGTTTTTTTACCTGGCGAATGTCCTGCTCTTCACGATTTTCAACTGCCGTCGGATCTGTAACGTGCATGGGCCAGAAGGCACACGGTTCCGATTCGTTTTTCGTTCCTTCATAAGGACTACCGTTCAGTTCGATTTCCCGGTCAAACTGAGGAGAAAAGGGAAACGAACCCCGGAACCTTGAGTTCAGTTACTGGCAGGTGAACGTCTTAGCCATTCTGCCACTGTTCTCCCAGGTGAGATCGGCTAGCCACCATAGTCTAATTTTCTAATTTTATGAGTAGTCGGGAGGGTGCAAAAAAAAAGAAAAAAAGGTGAGATGAGCTAGCCAGTATGGTCTAATTTTATGAGTCGATGGAAGATTAGGAAAGGTGAGATCAGCCAGCCACAAAAGCCACAGTCATATACTCTGTCTTCCTTCAAGTCTAACTTGAAGACAACCTTTTCGTCGAGCAGTGATTTTCTCCTATACGTACCCACTCCCCACTCACCCCTCCACCTTTCCTTGCAGTAGGTATGTATGTGTTTTGTACCCTTAAGTTTTTGTCATTGTGCTTGTGAATGTTTTAGTAGAAGGGTGTAGAAAGGGTGAGATCAGCAAGCCACAATGGTCCCTAACTTTACGAGTTGTTGGGACGGGGTAAGATAAAATAAGCCCAGCACTCCACTTCCAACAAACTTGTAGTGAGTAACTCGGTTCGGTCCGCCGGTGTTTGGACATCAACACGACAGCCACTACAGACAGTTTCCAGCTTTACGACCGTAAGTCCTTGGACAAGGGTTTAGAAAAAGTGGGTTCACTACTTATATCAATTTTCAACGAAGTACTAGAAGTAGCTCTGTGTCGGTCCACCAATTTTAGGAGGCTCTGCCAATTCTCCCGGCCCCTTCGACTTTTGTCATTTAGGGAACACCTGATTTACATCGACATGCCGCGACTGTCTGTCCCGTTAGGGACAAATTATGTCGGAGGGGACCAGTCTGCCGTGGTGTAGTTTTCAACGCAACGGATTACCGACTGGAAGGTCGTGGGTTCCAATCCCCATCAGTCCCTTCAAAACTATTTATTGTGGGATTTTTCGGCTCTAACCGGCTCCTACCCAGAGTTGGGCATGCTATGGGCTCATTGGGAAGACTGGGACCACACAGTCGAGTCTCATCCACTTCACGGATGCGTCATTGACGGTGTTGCTCAAGTCTTCTGACCAGCACCGCAGGTGTCTGTATCTCTCGGGCCTGGTTGACGCGAAGGTATATGATGATAGTAAGCGTAGAGTACAGCCCTGTCACCCAGTCTCAATCCTAGATGGAACTCCACAGCATCATGATTATCATTCTCATGGACATCATCATCATTGCATTACAAAAACTGTTCCAGCTTCTGTGGCCATTAAGGTGGCGTAGAAAATACTGGGACGAAAAACAAAAGAAAAAAGAAAAGAAGAAGAAGGTGAGCACAAATGTAACCTCCCTGAGTGCCATGATCCCAAAACAAACAAACAAACAAACAAAACTATGTCGGCAGGAATGAGCTTGTGCAGGGAGTGTTTTGGGGCTGGGTCTTGGAGTTGAGCTTCGCTGAGTCATTTCAGTTTTACCACAGAGTTTAGAAAGACACTGTCAACTACATCACGGCATAAGACGTCTTTGTGGTTTAAACTGAGCCCGAACAAAGCAAATGTAGATGGACTGTCACAGCCCAAAGACAGAGAAAAAGAAGTGTCTCTCCTTTGTAATGTTAGGAAGAAAAAACACACACAATAAAACAATAACAGGATACGAGGTATGTTATGAAATTAAGCGTAGAATACAGTTCCGTAAAGCAGTGTTTCAGTTATGAATAGAAATCCGAAGCCTCTCAATATCGGCCATCATCATAACTTTCTAAAAAAAAAATGGTCCTAGGTAATGTGATATTATTACTATTATTATTATTATTATTATTATTATTATCATCATCATCATTGTTGTTGTTATCATCATTATTATTATTATCATTATTATCATCATCATTATTATCATCATCATCATCATTATTATTATTATTATTATTACTATCGTTATTATTTTCATTACATTGTTGTTATCGTCGTTGAAAATTTTATTACTGTTATTATTATTATTATCATTGATACTACTACGGCCCTTCATGCCATGCTCAAGTGGTGATCTCAGTTTTGGTGGCATTGTCAGTATGCTGGAGAGACGGACGGCACAGCAAGTAGGCACACGAACAGTGCATTAGAAGGGAAAGAAAAACAAAACAAAAACAAACCAACCAACCAAAACCCCACCGAATCTTAGAGCACTGGAATATCAATTTCGGCTCGACAGATCAAACTATAGGAAAAGAAATGATACATTGTATCATCCATCTTTGATCTAACAGTTCGATAGACTTAACAGTTCGGTTTTTTTTAACAAAAATAATACTTGTCGGGCATTCACGCGGCACGGAATTCGTCGTGACTCAATTACTCTTTTTTTTTCTTACGTTTATTATATATATATATACATATTTATATTTCATACATATATGTATAATCACACACACACACACATATATATATATAGAGAGAGATTGATACATACATACATACATACATACATACACACATACATCATTAGATACATACATACATACATACATACATACATACATACATACATACATACATATCATTAGATAGATACATACATACATACACACATACATCATTAGATACATACATACATACATACATACATAGAGATATGTACATGTATACATATATACGTATGTATATGCATATATATATATTCAAATGGTCGGTTTTATAATACTGCTCTCCCCCCCCCCCCCCCTCTCTTTCTCTTTTAAACACTAACACATTTTTATAGCAATTAAACGGCTCAGTATAAAAATTTGAAGTTTCTTCCTTTGAATGGACATCTCAAGTTTGCATTGTTGATATATTGATGTCAATTTACGTTTGCAGTGTACACCCTCTCTGGGCAAGGGCTACATGTAAAAAGTCATGTATGTCACATACACCCTCTCTGGGCAAGGGCTACATGTAAAAAGTCATGTATGTCACATACACCCTCTCTGGGCAAGGGCTACATGTAAAAAGTCATGTATGTCACATACACCCTCTCTGGGCAAGGGCTACATGTAAAAAGTCATGTATGTCACATACACCCTTTCTGGGCAAGGGCTACATGTAAAAAGTCATGTATGTCACATACACCCTTTCTGGGCAAGGGCTACATGTAAAAAGTCATGTATGTCACATACACCCTTTCTGGGCAAGGGCTACATGTAAAAAGTCATGTATGTCACATACACCCTCTCTGGGCAAGGGCTACATGTAAAAAGTCATGTATGTCACATCTACGCAAATAAAATCTGTTCTTTTTGTTATTTTCTCCCACTTTATCTCCCCATCCCCACCCATCCTCTCCCCCTGCCCACTTACACAAACAGTACCACATATACATGACCACAAGGGCTACTATTCTGATTTTACGAACTATTAGATCAATACCAGTCTCACTCAAACAACTGGTTTTACAACATTGCGTATATATATATACAGCGAAAAGTCAAGTTAATGAGGCGTGAATGACATATAACGGGGGAAAGTGAAGGCGGGGGGGGGGGGGGGGGGCGGGGGGAGAGCCAGGGGATGGGTGGACAGAGAGGAAAAAAATACTAACGGGACTTTTGATCTTGGACCACGCCGTCGTTTGATTACCTTGTACCAAGCACGTAAGTTCAAGGTAAATTCAAGGTGAGCACAAAAACATTATTCCTTCAGACTTTCACCAGTTTGCAAAATAAGTTGGAGGACGGGGAAGTGACAGAAAGATATTTCAGACTTCAAATGAAATCCAAAATAAGTGTGACTGCCCGGGTCCAAGCAAATGGGAACCAGAAAAACACGAAAATAGAATCAGAATGCGCATTTAATATAACCGGACAAAACAGGCGCAAAATTTCGGCCGACTGGCCTTTGTCAAGCGTGAATGTAAGATCACAAACGAACAAACACCAAACATAAAAATTAGGAGAAAAAGACTGAAACTCCCCCCTCCTGCTTCGTCCAGTGGGAGAAGAGGACTAAAAAGAGATTTCAGATGGTTTATTCATATAATAGGCCACTACCACCCACCCCCGTCCCCATGAAAAAGTACAAATGCATAACCAGCATGTTCATTTTGACATCATGATAATTACATCATTATAGACATGTTCATTTTGACATCATGATAATTACATCATTATAGACATGTTCATTTTGACATCATGATAATTACATCATTATAGACATGTTCATTTTGACATCATGATAATTACATCATTATAGACATGTTCATTTTGACATCATGATAATTACATCATTATAGACATGTTCATTTTGACATCATGATAATTACATCATTATAGACATGTTCATTTTGACATCATGATAATTACATCATTATAGACATGTTCATTTTGACATCATGATAATTACATCATTATAGACATAGTTTTGTACGAAATGATACATCAGTATTTTCAATATTAAATGCCTTGTAGAAACAATGATAAATTTCTAACTTTGCTTTTTCACGTTTTGAAACCATGAGTAGACTAAGTCTAAACTGGTTTGGGAATATATTTAAACAAACTTTAACGATATGTATTGCGCTCTTAAAGTACTGTGTACAGACACAGAGAGAGAGAAAGAGAGAGAGAGAGAATAGACAGACAGACAGACAGAGACAAAGAGAAAGAGAGACAAAAAAGAAATACGGAGAGAAAAAGAGAGAGAGACAGACAGACAGACAGACAGACACACACACACACACACACACATACATACACACACACACACACATACACACACACACACAGACACACACACACATACACACACACATACACACACACACACACACACACACACACACACACACACACACACACACACACACACACACACACGCACACACACACACACGCTTCACTCAGAGACACGACAGACACAGACGACAGAACACAGACATACTCTGATCATGAAAGTGAATAAAGACCCCCCAACTGTTTCCATTCAGAACCTTGAATCCTGACACAAATTGGACTGGCACGAAATTTAATACAAAAAAAGTCAAACCATATGACGGTGAATTTATTACAATTTTTTTTTAAATCAGTTATAACATCTTACATCTTTGTTTATTTTGTTTCGACTTTGTTTCTTTCTTTGTTTGCCCTCCAAATCTGATATCTCGACTACAATCCTAGCCTGCAACATTAAAACCGGTCTATTCTTTGTACATCTTCATGTTTCTATCATTCTGAAGACGTCAATCAGTCGCCGTGGTTAGTGGTTAACCCAACAGACTACCGACTGGAAGGTTGTGGGTTCTATATTACCCTATCAGTCCCTTCAAAAATCATTGTGGGATTTTCGGCTCTAACCGGCTCCTACCCAGATTTGGGCGTGCCATGGGCTCATTGGGAAGAACAGGACCACACAGTCGAGTCTTATCCACTTCACGGGTGCGTCACTTAAGATTTTCTGACCAGCACCGCTGGTGTCTGTATCTCTCGGGCCTGGTTGACGCCAGGATATATTATGATAGTAAGCGTAGAGTACAGCCCTGTCAGGCAGTCTGAATCCTAGATGGAACTTCATAGCATTATGGTTGTCATCCTCACGACATCATCATGATCGCATTGTAAAAACAAAAATGTGCCAGCTTCTGTGGCCATTAAGGTGGCGTAGAAAATGGGACGAAAAAAAAAAAAAGGTGAGCACAAAGGTAACCCCCCTGCGTGCCAAGATCCTTTAAAAATTCTGGAGATGTTAGCATAATGTTTCATAGATCCTTCCCCTCCTCTCCATTTCAAGGTCTTGCCAGCGCATATGGTTTCGCGTACACCCAGGAAGTCTGCCAGATAATTGCTGGCAGATTTGGAATGAATACAAAATTGTCCGAGTTCCATGGACCCCTCATGAACAAACTCTGAATTCTTTAACTCCTAACCGTGGAAAACTGACAGTTCGAAACGTGTAGCGGTGTATGTGTGTATGTGTGTGTGTGCGTGTGTTGTTGTGTGTGTGTGTGTGTGTGTGTGTGTGTGTGTGTGTGTGTGTGTGTGTGTGTGTATGTGTGTGTGTGAGACAGACAGACAGACAGACAGACAGTCAGAGTGTGTGTATGTGGTTGTGTATGCATGTGTGCGTGAGCGTGTGTTTGAGAATGTATGTGTATATATATATATATATATATATATATATATGTGTGTGTGTGTGTGTGTGTGTGTGTGTGTGTGTGTGTGTGTGTGTGTGTGTGAGAGAGAGAGAGAGAGAGAGAGAGAGAGAGCAAGACACAGAGAGAGAGAGCGAGAGAGAAAGACAGACACACAAACAGAGACAGAGACAAACAAAGATACTATGAACAGATCGAATATGAATCATTATCGTCGCTGAAATTCTATTTGTTTGTGCCACATATTTATCTCTGATTAAATCTTAATCATTCTCGTCAGATCTCATTCATACAGATCGAACATAAATCATTATCGTTGCTGAAATTCTATTTGTTTGTACCACATACTTACATCTCTGATTAAACCGTAATCATTCTCATCAGGTGTTATTCATTTGTGTGTAGCGAAGCGCACGGTTTAACCCGAAACACGATCAGTGCCGTTCGCTTAGAAATGAATTTTCTATGCTCCCCACCAATTAACAAAAGTATGCTATCATTAAAACGTGTTAAACGACCAGACTGTGTATGCAAGCCCCACCATTTAACCCTTTGACTCCCGCCACTTATCCGCCAGCATCCCGCCTTGTCAGTTACGATAACAAGGCAAAAACGTAACCCTTTCAATCCTTCATCCTATCCACCAGCTTCCTGCAGGAAGATGGTGGATAGGGTGAGGAAGTGAAAGGGTTAAGTTTTTGCAGTTTATGGACAGGACGTGGGAGTGTAAGGGTTTAAAACACGTATCATTAAAAAAAAAAATGCACGGACAAGAGTATGTATGCATGCCATTCAGCGGCAACAGATTTTTAATGACACGTTCGGAGGTATAATTATTCAATGTGTGTTGTATGAAGTATGTATGTGACACGGTATGACATACTCTTGTTATTATGTTAACTCATTTGTGAGATTTGATGGGCGTGTTTTTATGACTACGGGGTGAAGAAGAGATGGGGGTGGGCAAGGCTATGAATGTAACTATTTCATGAAATAACCCTTTGACTCCTGCACCCTGTCCACCAGCATCCTGTATTGTCAACCATGCTAGCAAAGCAAAGCCCTAACCCTTTGACTCCCTCGCCCTATCAACCAGCTTCCTGCAGGAAGCTGGTGGACAGGGTGAGGAAAATGAAAGGCTTAAGATAACGAGACCCATTATTTATGTAGGGTGGAGAAGTTAGTGCTCACGGGAGACATGGATGGATGTGGAGACAGGCAACAAAACTCAGCATATGATCACCTCAATACGCCATGGGATTAACCATTTGACTCCCTCATCTAATCCATCAGCTTCCTGCTGGAAGCTGGTGGACAGGGTGAGGGCATCGAAGGGTCAAGTTTTTGCAGTTGATAGATAGGGTAGGGAAGTCAAAGGGTTAATGACGGTACATATTTGTTGTCGATGGTGGTGGTGGTGGTGGTGGTGGGTGGTGGTGGTGATCGTAGTGAAAGTACTGGTAACGGTGATACATTTTTAAATATGAATACAATTATTAACATCCTATCTCCCTCACTGCATGAAAATGACGAGGAAGTTTATAACTGGTTCTACATTACAAACATGACCAATGAGTCATAAAAATGTGTTTATCAGTTACTGATTCCACAGGACCATGCTGTGATAACATTCACGCGTGCACAAGCACCTGCCCTACCCACTACTTCCACCCACCCATCTACACCTACACATACAAAACCGAGCGAGTCAAACCAGGCGAGGGGGAGGGAGAGAGGAGAGAAGATGGCCTCAAAGTTTGAAGACATTAAAACTCACACACAAAGAAGTAGGGTCTATTACACAACGACATGCCCGCCTATGGGGAGAAATGCGCTCTTCCTGTTATAAAAACATTAGCATATGGTTTGTTATATTTTTTCTTTTTCTTTTACATTAACAAAAATCCAAGTTTGTCGTTATGGGTTTTCCATGTGAAATTCGAGCTCATCCGGTGGAAAGCGTGTCGTCCTGGAGTGCGCACCTTCCCCTCCTCTTTGTCCGTCTGTCTGTCTGTCTGTCTGTCTGTCTCTCTCTCTCTCTCTCTCTCTCTCTCTCTCTCTCTCTCTCTCTCTCTCCACCCCCAAAAAACAAACAAACAAAAAAGAACCCAACAACAACAACAACATCGCCTCACATGTAGCGTTTAGGCAGACGGTTATGATACGTGTCTACCTATGTTTTTATTTTAGATCCCAATCTCCTGGCATTTGCGATGTGTGTGTGTGTGTGTGTGTGTGTGTGTGTGTGTGTGTGTGGTGTGTGTGTGTGTGTGTGTGTGTGTGTGTTGTATGTGTGTGTGTGTGTTTGTTGTTGTTTGTTTGTTTGTTTGTGTGCGTGTGTGCGTGCGGTGTGTGTGTGTGTGTGTGTGTGTGTGTGTGTGTGTGTGTGTGTGTGTGTGTGTGTGTGTGTGTGTGTGTGTGCTGTTTAATGTCTGTTTAATATATGTTTGTTTCGTATTGTATTGTGGTGTTTGTCTGTGTGTTTCCGTGTCTGCGGTAGTGTGTGTGTGTCTGTATGTATGCTAGTGTGGGTGGGTATGTATTATGTGTGTGTATGAATGTTTGTGTGTGTGTATGTGTGTGTATATATGTGTGTGTGTGTATGTGTTTGTTTGTATGCGTGCGTGTGCGCGCACGTGCGTGAGTGTGTGGACGAGATGATAACTTGTAAAGTGAGCGCAGGTTTTGCAGTTGGTAGATAGGGTGCGGGAGTCAAAGCGCTAAATGAAAACACACAGACATCATCCCAGTTAACAAGAAACTAGGCTAGTAGTACATTTAATCAAAACAACGGCTCTAATTTCATTGTACACCCGAACATGTAAACACAGTGAGTGCTAGACAGGCAGCTGGCGATGGCAAGTACTGATACAGTTACTGTTGTTTAAAACCCAGCCGACTGTGCAGAGCCATATCAGGGCCATAACCATGTCAAACCGTACACAATACCTCACTGAGAAAAAAACAAAAACAAAAACAAAAACAAACACACACACACACACACACACACACACACACACACACACACACACACACACACACACACACACACACACACCACATACACACAAACACGCATGGCAAAATAAGGTACACGTATCAATGCATTCGCGCACATAATCTAAGGATATATCCCACTGGCATTGACCTCTCCGTCCAATTTATCACACAGGGGAATTGAAAAAAATCAAACTTTTTGAATACAAATTATGTAAACATAACTAAGGACACTAAAACACACACACACACACACACACACACACACACACACACACACACACACACACACACACACACATGCGCGCGCGCACACACACACACACACACACACACCACACACACACACACACACACACACACACACATACACACACACACACATACACATACACATACACACACACACACACACATACACACACACACACACACACACACACACACACACACACACACACACACACACACACACACACACAAATTGCTTCTGAACATCATATTTCTTTATAGCCAAAAATGAACTCAATACATGTACCCAGTTATCAGTCACGACGAAAGCACGTACGGCTTTATAGAAAACAATACAGGTGAATGGACCAGCAAGGCAGAAATTGCCAGGATAGAGACGACAGAAAACAAAGGAGCAAGGCAGACACAAAGAGAATGACAAAAAAAGAGGAAATATCTGGCACAGAATTTCCAAAAAAAAAAGTGGGGATACTATTTATACTGAATGAACCCCTGGCGCCCCTGTGTGTGTGGGGGGGGGGGGTGGGTGGGGGGTGGGGGGTGTTAGCGGTGACAAGATGGCGCGGGGAATTGCGCGCCGCACAGGCCAACACAGCCTCTCCCTTGTTCTCTCTACGCTGTATGGTTACATAAACCAAGCATTAACCATCGGGAGTATCCAGGCAGGGATTCTGTCCTCACCCCACAACAAGACTTCCGAAACTGACCTGCCCAATGTTTTGTCGTCAAACAAAAGCTTAATATAAAGAAAACATGCCCACGTTGTTTCAGAGAGGGTGGATGTCATTATGTAAGTGAAATTTGTCACAGGTGTGCAACCGACCTCAAAGTGCTGATCATGTATATATCACTCAACGATCATTGCCATGCTGAACACTCATATCCTGGATATGTCAGAATACCGAAAACAAGCCAGTGCGAACAGCGAGAGAGAGAGAAACAGAGAGAGAGAGCGAGAGAGAGAGAGGAGGGGGGAGAGAGAAAAATACACACAAAAAGAACACAAATACATACAATACACACACGCGCACACATGCGCACACACATTCCAAATATGGAGACACACACGTTCACATACGCGTACACATGCATGCAAACACGCGCACACACACAAACACACACACATATATATACATACACATACACACACATTCACTTATTCACAAACACACACACACGCATATATACATACCACGGACAAACATACACACACACACACTTACTCACACAAGCACATACAGATGCAGACACACTATATGCACACGCACATTACCAAACCAAACAGAAAGAGAGACA
>CM060313.1:47584555-47597055 GCA_030674185.1 Monoplex corrugatus
GATCAGTCACTCATTTACCAAAACAATTGACATTGAGACAATACCAAATGATCATTCAACGCATATTTAGCATTTCGTGCATCTTTTAGTTCAGAGATAACTCAATCTTCGGCGGTCAGCAATGGTTCAGGCCATAGACTGAATTGAAGGTTATGTATAAACGCACATACACACATACACATCTATATACACGCACACATACATAATCACTCATACATATATACATACATAGATATATATACATATGTACCCACACATATACATAATGTAGATACTATCACCTATATATGCACATAAGTACACCAACGTCAATGTGAATACACAGGCACCTATGCACATGTGTCTCTATATGAGCACCCCTTTCATATTCGAATAAACATTTTTTTTTTCTTTACAATTGAAATTAATTATTGTCTAAAATTCTAGTGCTAGTATCTACATAACTATTTACTTTTCTTCTCCTTTTAACAATTTTTTTCTCCTATTCATGGCGTGGAAAACGTATCTGGATACGCTGTGGCTTCGGTGGCTATTTGTTGATTGGAGCAGTATGCACATAGGCATGCTGACTAAATCCTTTAAAAATTTCGCCCTGAGATCAGCGTAAGTGGAACATCTAAATAATAAGTGTTCTTCGTTTTCAGATTCTGTCCTGCAAAATGGACACACCTTTTCTTGATCAGATTCACTGTATCTATTTATATTATTGTTTAGTGGTAAAACGTTCAACCTTGTTTGTGAAAGGGCAACTCTGAAACAGTATATATCAATAGAGTCAATGTACTTCTCTTTTTCAAAGATAGTCTTAAATGATCTGTAGCTTTCATACCTATCTCTGTCTCTGAGTGACCCAGACCATTCTTGAATATATAAGTCTACAAGTCTCCGTTTAAATACACGCAAAAAGGCTTTTACATCACCAACACCTTGTTGCAGCCACACGATATTAAATCCCGTTTCACACAAAATTTCCCTTATTTTTGAAGCCCAGCATTCTTTCCCAGCCCTGTCAAGTTCCACTAACATTTGGTAAGCCTTATAAGGTAACCTATTTGGATTCATTTCCAGTAATTTAAACCAATATCTAAGACAGGTAGTTGAGGAGTTGACATAAAGAGGATATCTTCCCAAATCCCCATATACCATCTTGTTAGGTGTCCTGACTGGAACACCCAACAGTCTTTTGCACGATACCAAATGTACTTTCTCTATAGGCTCGAGTCTGTTAAGTCCCCATATCTCAGAAGAATACAACAAAATAGGTTGAATTTTTGCATCAAACAACTTGAAGAAAGTTTCTATAGTCATGTCTTTATATTTTTGAAAAGTCCTGTTTAATAGCAAAGTTGCTTTTTTACCTTTTGTCACCAAATGTTCTGTGCCGGCCTTGGTGCTAATCATTGTCGTGAAACTGAACCCCAGATAACAATATTTACTAACTACTTCCAATTTTGTCCCTTTGTAAAACCATTGTTCATGTCGTCCTAAGAAGCCCCCTCTTCTGAAAACCATAACCTTAGTTTTTTCAAGATTAACTTCCAGTTTCATGCTGGCACAGTATGTCTGCAAGACTCTTAACTGGTTTTGCAAACCATTTGGTGTTGTTGACAGAAGGGCTACATCATCTGCAAAAAGAAGAATGAATATTTCCATTGAACCTGGCATCAGCTGGATGCCATGTCGCCCCTTTTCATCCATACAATTGGCTAATTGATTTATTAATACCGAAAATAAAGTAGGGCTTAAGACACATCCTTGTCTCACGCCTATGGAGTTATCGAATATTTCAGATAATTCCCGGTTTGCCCGAATACATGAGCATAATGATTCATACATTGCTTTTAGCGAAACCAAAAACTTCCCTTTTACTCCTTGATTTTGAATACACTTTAAGAGTTTGTCATGCTGAACCGAATCAAAGGCTTTCTTAAAGTCTACAAAAGCAACATATAGTTTTCTACCTTTCTTGCACATAGTTTTCTGAACCATAGCGTACAGACTGAAAATTTGATCCACTGTAGAATATTTTTTCCTAAAACCTGCCTGACTTTCTGATATTAAATTATTGTTTTCTAACCAAGCATACAATCTAGTATTCAGTATTGATGTGTAACATTTTGAAACAATGCTTAATAACGACACACCCCTGTAATTGTCCACTTTATCAGGATCTCCTTTCTTAAATATTGGTATGATAATAGCTTTTGACCAGTCTTGAGGATAAATTCCTCGGTCGAATAAAGTGTTAAACAGCTTCCAAAGAAAATTATGGATATTTGTGTTACCATTTTTTAACATCTCGGCTGTAACACCGTCCATTCCACTGGCTTTACCTATCCTCAATTTTCTGATGGATTCTCTGACTTCTTCTATAGTTATCTTAGAATTTAATGGGTGTTCTGATGATTCATTTAAATCTACTTCGACACTGCAGCGCTCATCATTTGTTGATCTGTTATCTTGAAATACGTTTTTAAAATGACTGAACCATTCATCAATACTTATATTGTTAGTGAGTTTGTTTTTGGTACCATACCCTATATTTCTTAACTCAGTCCAAAACTGCGATGAATTTGAAATATTTCTGGCTAAGCATTCTGCTTTTTGTTTATTATACTGCTGTTTTTTATTCTTTAATAATTTTTTATACTTCTTCCGTGCTTCACAAAACACAACTCTATCATCCTCATCTTTTGTTTTTCTGTAGTGTTTGAGAGTTTTTCTGCTTTCTGCTTTTGCTTTCTCACATTCACCATCAAACCAATCAGATCTTTTTCTCTTCTCTGTACATTTCTTACGGTACATACAAGCACCAGCTTCTTTGAGACATTCAACAAATATGGTTAAAGCCTTATCTACATTAGTGTCTAGAGTATTCGAAGCCAATGTAAGTCTTCTCTGAATGTGCTCACTTTGTAATTTGTTTGTATAATCGTCTTTCTTATTTTCTTGCCATATGAACTTTTGTGTGATGTTATTTTTTGATACTTTTCCCTCCGCTTTTATTCCTGTTTCAAGCTTTCGCTCCACTTTCATTATAACCGGTAAATGATCTGATTCTGTGAGACTGTCAACATCTAATGCAGCAATTTTAATTGATGAAAACAGATCACATGATACGATGAAATAGTCAACTACACTCGACCCTGAAACCCCAATGTATGTATAACTACCATCAAAGTCCAGTTTACACAGACCATTTAAAATGATACAGTCAAACATACTGCATAGCTCGAGCAGTTGGTTTCCAAAAACATTTGTGCGGCAATCATGAGACTGTCTCAAAAAATCACTGTATACCGAAAGGTCAGTTAAAACACTGCCACTGTCATATCCAAATGAACAGTAGTTACCATCAGCTGTTCTTGCATTTAAATCACCAGTCAGCAAAACATAAAAGTCGTCGTGCGAAACTTGTAAATCTAACAAACATTGTTCCAACACTTCCATACCAAACCCATCATGCTGATTTTTCCAGTATGTGGAATCATGAGGGGGAATATATGTACATACAAACATTATAGGTTTATTTGTTGAAAACAAATCTTTGTTGATTTCAACAATAATAGCATTTTCGTTTCCAACCTCAATTCGTTTAACAAACGATTTTAAAGTCTTTCTTACCATAACTATTATTCCACCGGAATACCTTCCTTGATGAGACAGTTTCTTTGCTTTTAGTGTAAATACAACAAACTCTTGAAACAAAGATGAATCAAAATCATTCGCTATAAAGGTCTCAGTGAGACAAATGAAATCATGCTGCGAAATGAAATTAATGAAATCCTCATCATCCAGTTTCAGTAATAATCCATTCACATTATAAGTGAGAAATTTAATCTGTGGATTATTAACATTATGAACATGTAAATTCACCACTGATGGACACGATCTCATTTGGGATTCGTCCACATTTTGGGCTCCTGGTAAAGAACTTATTCTTTTGTTTTTACTACTTGCTGTAGTGGCCCGGCCGATGTCCTATTTATCAGTGCCCGAGGCACCACTAGAGCTAGCTTTGGACTTACATTTCATACTTTTATCGCCTTTTGAACTATCAGCAGCTGTTCTTTTCATAGAGTCCAGAATACTGGTCTGACTGCCTGACCTGCCTGTTGTACTGCGCATCTGTCTGCTTCTCTTTTTAGGAGGGGCAGTACGTTTTGGCCGCTGCTGCTTCGGTGAACATGAACCACTGTCCTGTTCTTTCTCTGCAGAATCCTGCTGGGATTCTACAGGTGCTGCTTGCGTGTGCCTAGTGGACTCGTCAATGTGTCCATCTGACTCTCTGTCTGTGTCAGCCCTAAGTGCTGTTCTGACTTGTGTCATTGTTTTGTCAGTGTCTTCACGACTAACATCATCAAGGTCACTATCATTTTGCGCATCACTTTGTGAGACACTAACATCGTCTCTTACATCTGTAATACCATTTGGTGCTTCAGTTTCAGTATTGTCGTTTTCTACTATCTTCTGTCCCTGAACCTCGTCTGTGACAACTGATAAGTCATCATCAGTCACATCGATTTTATTATCGTCTTTCTCGCCATGATTATCGTCCGTGTACGAAACACTAGCGTTATTGTCATCACTGTCTCTATCAGTATGATCATGTGCGCACTCCTCTCTGGTTATTTTTCTGCCAACATCTTTAACGTGGGTCATTTGGGTATTGACTCGTGCTCGTCGTGAAACATTTTCATGGGTGACGGCAGTGCCTTCTTGGCGGTAACTGTTGGTATCATTTTGTCGGTGTCTGCCTGTATTAATAGTGAGTCGTCTGTTGTCACTGTCTTTAAGGAACACCACTCTCCTGTGTCCTGTAATGACCGGTTCTCGCTGACATCCCTTCTGTGTCACTTCACTATAAGAAAAGTCTCCAGGAACAACAGGTGTGGCGGTATCCTGGTTGGAACCGTAACGAAACGGGCTCTTCCAACTTCTGTGACTTTCGATGTCTCTGTTATAGGTAGGGTTTGTATGGGAATGTCCTCTCCTCTCTGACACGTCCCTGGGATGTTGATACTGGTGTTCGTTGTCAGTAAGGGAGATCCTGGTGTTTTGTCTCTTCTTCCTTCGGTTCGTGACCATTTCCTGAACGAAATCGTCGTAATGGTTGGTGGGGTGGTCTCTGTTATAATGTCCATAGTTGAGCCTTGCCGGGTGTGTATTTACGGGCCGTGGATCTCTACTGTTTTTGTATTCTTCACGTCCAATGTCATGGGCCTGAGGCCAGTCTTCCATGCACTGTGTAGTATCTGGTGGGAAGTATTGTCCATTTTTGTACTTCTGGTGGTATGTGTCCTGGCTGTTCCTCACATGGAGCTTTCCCCTGTGAATGTACGCTGTTTTGCCAAGCCCACGATGAAATGCGAGCATTTCCCTTTGGTAGGTAGTGAGGTCGGAGGCCACTCTGATTCCGTTGTACCTCATGCTGTCTCTTAATTCTGGATCTCTCAATATGGCCATTTTGTCAGCCCAGCGACAAAACTGCACCAGGACAGGACGAGGACCGCTTCCGTGGGTGCGCGGTTTTCCAATGCGAAATGCATGTACAATGTCTTCTTTGTACCAGTCTGGTTTCCTTGTGTGACCGTTGAGGACTTCTACGATAATTTCCGTTGTGACGTAGTCGTCCTCCCATTCTTGCTCCGCTACATTGATGAATATCAAGTTACATGCTTTTGCTTCTTTTTCAGTTGCTTCCAGTTTTCTTTCGAGTTTTTCAATTCTGTCCATCATTATTGTGCTATTTTCTTGGAGATCGTCAATTGATTCTCTATTTGTAAAAACACATTCCTTCAGCTTCCTGACTTCAGTAAAGAACTGTGAAAGTTTGTCGTCTAAGTTGCTGAACTTTTCTTCCATGGTTCTCTGTACTGCTGCTGAATGCAATTGTAGTGCATGTTGTATCTGTGCAAATCGCCAGTCAATCAAGTTAGGGTAAGGGGGTGGGTCACAATTTCCCTGAGCCATAATGCCGTTAAAGACAAGCTTCTTTTCACGCTCAGCGAACAAATGTTCACACAGAGAAATGATCCTTGGACGTTCTACAATTCACAGTGTCTTGTCTCTAAAGCAATGAAAGCACGTGCAATTTTCAACAGTGTACTGGTCCGACGACACATGTTAACTTGATTTGTTTTAACACATGGTGAAAACAGAAAATCCTTCATTGTCTCTACTAATTAATTCCGATGTTAATTGTGGACCATCTACTGACCTGATTCGTTGATCCATGTCATTTTCAATTGCACACAACCTTTATAAACTCCTCTGTCAAAAATCTCTGTCCGCATTACTCTCAAACTGTCACAAATCGATGAAGAAGGGAGAGGGATGATCGCACGTCCGACGCATGTGCCGACAGAAAGAGAGAGAGGAGAAAGAAAGAGAGAGAATGAGAGAGGGAGAATAAAAGAAAGAAAGAGACAGACAGAAGACAGACAAACAGACAGACAGACAGGCAGACAGGCGGATAGACAGGGAGACAGACAGAAAGGGGAATCAATGTTCTGGGTGGTTGTTTTACACATGTTTCTTTTTTCAATTATCAATGATTTCTTTAATGTTTCAAAAGACAGAAAAAAAATTCAGTTCAGTCTGCACTGTCCTGATGAAATTAGCAAGCTGCCAACATGTTCTTCGTGAACTTTTACGGACAGAATGTATCGATTTTAATCATCAGTCCACCTGTTTTTGGCTAAGATCCGCAAATTGAAGAGGACGGAATTCAAAACCTTGACAAGGATGTTCAAATCCTTTTCTTATTTCTCAGTGAATAATAACTGAGTAGGTTACGGATGGCCGTAACCAATCTCACTTATTTTTGTAATTTCCTCACAGAAAAATCGGTTCAGAGGTGTCCAAGAATGCTGCTTACTCTGGATAACCACCAGCGTCCTGCATTGTCAATCATGCTAGCTGAGCAAAATCTTAACCCTTTGACTCCCTTACCCTATCCACCAGTTTCCTGCAAGGCAGCTGGTGGATAGGGTGAGGGAGTCAAAGGGTTAAAGTTCTTGCGGTTGGTGGACAGGATGCGGAAGCCAAAGGGTTACTATTCTGTTCTATTTCTATTGTGAATGACACGTTTTGAGGACGAAGGTGATCGTGTTCATAATCAACACACCACTACTACCACCACCAACAATAACAGTGGAAACAACAACAACAACAACAACAGCAATATCTACAACGGTCACAAAAACAACGGAAACACCAACACCACTAACAGCGCTCTCAGGTTTCAAAGGCAAACATACCTTGCAAACAGGGAACGGGCGATGTTAGGACCTTTCAATTTCTCTTCCTGTCAAACCTCAGCCAAATTAACAGGCACGAAATCCCAGTCTTTCTGGTCGTACGGGAGAGGGAGGAAAGGGAGTAGTTAGAGCGAAGAGGTAGGGACGGAAAGAGAGAGATGGGGGGTGCAGAGAGGGAGAGAGAGAGAGACAGAGCTAGGCAGACAGACAGAGTGAGAGACAGAGCGAGAGGGAGAGAGAGACTGAGACAGAGACAGAGAGAAAGACAGAGACACACACACACACAGACAGAGAAACAGAGAGCGAGAGAGAGAGACAGACAGACAGAGACACAGAGAGACAGACAGGCAGAGAGAGAGAGAGAGAGCGAGAAAGAGAGACACACACACACAGAGACAGAGTAAAAGACAGAGACTGACAGGGAGACAGAGACAGAGACAGATAGACAGACAGAGAGACAGAGACACAGAGACAGACAGGCAGAGAGAGAGAGGAGAGAGAGAGAGAGAGAAAGATACACACACACAGACAGACAAAGTGACAGAGAGAGAGAGACAGACAGAGACAGAGAGACAAAGAGGCAGATAGAGACAGACAGACAGACAGACAGACAGAGTAAGAGAGAGAGGTAGAGACTAAAACATACAGAGAATGAGAGAGAGAATGAGAGCGAGCGAGAGAGAGAGAGAGAGAGAGAGGGAGAAAGCGATAAACAGAGAGATACATAACATAACATAATTACAATATTTATATAGCGCAAAATCTTGATAAAATCAAATCTAAGCGCTGAAGCAGACACACACGCAAGCACGCACGCACGCACACACACGCACGCACACACACAGACACACACACACACACACACACACACACCCACACACACGCATGGCTATAAATGGGGAGAAAGAATAAAAGCAATAAAAGCAAGAATAAAAGCAATGGAAAATTATAGAGAGCATAGCATATACAATTATATATTATAACCATCTGATTCCCTCCGAGCGGAGACAGGCTGCAGAGGGGGGGGGGGGGGGGGGGGTTGAGTGAGGTTAGGATTTTATGCGGAGGAGAAAAGGTGAGTTTTGAGAGCGGACTTGAAGGAGACAAAAGTAGGTTGCTGACGGACTGAGAGAGGAAGTTTGTTCCAGGAGAGTGGACCAGAAACAGAGAAGGCTCGTGGACCATAGGTATTGAGCTTAGTGCGTGGAAAGCGAAAAGTCAGAGGATCAGAGGCAGAGCGGAGGGTACGTGAGGGAACATAGATCTCAAGTAGGCTTGACAGGTAATCGGGGGCTGCGTTATTGAGGCTTTTGTAGCACATGGTGTCTAGTTTGTACTGTATGCGCTTTGATACAGGGAGCCAGTGAAGTTGTGCCAGGAGAGGAGATATGTGGTCAGCTTTTTTCTTTTTGAGTACAAGGCGTGCAGCATTGTTTTGAATTCGCTGTAGGATGTGAATGGTGGAGGCAGGAAGACCAGACAGGAGTGAATTGCAATAGTCAATGCGAGACATTATGAAGGAGAGAACGAGTTTTGCAGTTGTTTCGACAGAGAGATACTTCCTGATCAGCCTTATACGATGGAGATGATAGTAGCAGGATCTGGCAGTTTGAGAAACAAAGTTGTTCATGGAGAGGGTAGAGTCAATGCAGACACCAAGGTTTTTAGCTGAATCAGAAATTGGGACTGATGTGTTACATAATGGGAGAGAAAGAGGAGGCAGCTGAGAAAGTTTCTGACGGGTGCCAATGAGGATAGCTTCTGTTTTGTCGTCATTAAGCTGAAGTCTATTGTGTGTCATCCAGTTCTTAATGTCCGAGTAACACTCAGTGGTGCGAGTCAACAGGCGCTGTATATTATCAGGTGAGTCACTGTCTTGAAGTTGGGTGTCATCAGCATAGAAGTGGTGTTTTATAGAATGGGAGTTGATGATGGTGGACAGGGGGGAGGTGTAAAGAGTGAAAAGAACAGGGCCAAGGACAGATCCTTGTGGAACACCACAGGTCAGGTATGCAGGTTGAGAGTAAGTGCCATTGATGAGAACGGTTTGTTTTCTGTTTGATAGGTATGAAGTGAACCAAGACAGAGCAATGTCAGAGATGCCAAAAGTATGATGAAGTCTAGAAAGGAGAATACCATGATCAATGGTATCAAAGGCTGCAGACAGATCAAGGAGTGTGAGGAGAGAGACTTTGCCAGTATCAGTTGCAAGGAGGAGATTGTTGAGAATGTGTAGTAGGGCAGTTTCAGTGCTATGGCACTGGCGGTAGGCTGACTGGAAAGGATTGAGGAGATTGTTGGCAGACAGGTGAGAGTTCAGCTGGTTGAGGACGACTTTTTCAAGGAGTTTTGACAAGAAAGAGAGATTAGAGATAGGCCGGTAATTTTTCAGTTCATTTGGATCTAAATTGTGTTTCTTGAGGAGAGGGTGAACAATAGCAGACTTGAAAGAATCTGGGACAGTTCCAGTTTGAAGAGAAGTGTTGATGATGTCAGTGATGAATGGGAGGAGAGTAGGGAGACAGTCGGCGTAGACAGAACCTGGAAGAGGATCCAGTTCGCAGGTTTTGAACGACATGGATCTGATTGTGTTGAGAATTTCTTCTTGTGAGACTGGGGTAAAAGTAGTAAGAGGTGTGCCAGAGAAGGAAGGGTCAGGTGGGCATGGTTGACAGGGTGTCCTGTCAAGCCTGTCACGAAGAGTTTGTATTTTGGTGGTGAAATAGTTGGAGAATACAGATGGGAGTTCTTCATTTGTATGTTTTGTTGGGAGAGGTAAATCTTTTCGTGTGCCAAGGAGATGATTCATGGTTGTAAAGAGTTCTTTTAAAGAAGAGGCATTCAGGATTTTGGTTTGGAAATAGCTTGTTTTTGCTGATGCAATGAGGGTGGATACTTTTGTTTTAGAGGCTTGGAAAAGTTGCCTGTGTACAGTGAGTTTGGATTTGCGCCAGCGGCGCTCTGCTCTGCGGCGGGCACGTTTTGCACAGGCGATCTCATGAGTGAGCCAGGGGGTAGGGGGGCGGTCAGGTAAAAGACGGGTTGTGGCTGGAGCATGAGTGTCCAGAAGATGGTGGAGAGTAGTATAGAATTCATCGGCAAGGTTATGTGACTTTTCAGAAAGGAGACGGGAGGCATCAGATGAAAATGTGGAGAGGTCGATAGATTTGAGATTGCGTCGAGTCACTGTGCGCATGGTACGGGAAGGAGGAGAAATGTCGAGAGAACAGAGAATTGCAGAGTGGTCAGATGGAAGGGCTGAAGTTAGACGGGTAGAAAGAACTAAGCAGTTGTCAGTAGCGGAATTGTGGTGATCACGAGAAATGATCCAGTCAAGAATGTGACCTTTTTGATGGGTTGGTTCAGAAATGTGTTGAGTCATATTGTGATTGGACAGAGAGTTGATGATATGTCTTGTGTCATAACGGTGAGTGTTGTCATAGTGGACATTGATGTCACCTAGAATGATGAGATTTCCAGGTAAGAGGCAGTAGTGGTCAAGCAATTGGTCAAAGTCAGACAGAAACGTGGATGTGGTGAGTTTGTTGGCAGAGCTAGGTGGGGGTCGATAGACACAGGAGAAGGTGATGGGGTGAGGGGTGGATTGGAAGGATACTTCAACGTGCTCGAAAGAAGGATGGGAGAAAGGCAGAGACTGCGAGAAAGATAGGCGGGAATGGAGTGAGTCGTTGTAGAGGATGGCGATACCGCCACCTCGGGATGAGCGATGGAAAGAAGCAAGCCTGTAACCACTCGGAGTGAGGCTAGCATGTATAGGTTCGTGACCAAGGGGGTTAAGCCATGTCTCTGTGATAAAAGCAATGTCAACATGCTCATCTACGATAAAGTCAGCAATGACATCGGCTTTGCCATCAGTGCATGTTGACTGAGCATTAAAAAGGCATAGTTTCAGCCTATCACAGTCATATGGTGGCAGCCGAGGTGGCGACGAAGGCGGCACCAACGGGACAGAAGGCGAAAGCGGCACCGGCGGGACAGAAGGCGAAGGCGGCACCATCAGGACAGAAGGCGAAGGCGAAGACGGCAGAGGAGGAGACAAAGCTTGCAGCAGCGAGGTCGAGGGCAGGGGCAGTGGAGGAGAAGAAGAAGCAGGAGACGAAAAGTGGCGTCGGGCAGGAGGCAGGTTGTGCCAAAGACGGTGGAGACGTCCACCACGACAGACACAGCGAGAGAGAGAGAGAACCAGAGAGAGAGAGAGAGAGAGAGAGAGCCAGAGAGAGAGAGAGAGAGAAAACGAATATGAATAAGAAATGTATTACTGCCGCAAGCTTTGTCAGCCCATTCACAATGAAGATGGGAGTGGGGACTTAATGAAACAAGTGACAGTAATGCAAATGTCCAATATTAAATCACAAAGAATGTCAGTTACATGGTGACCGGATCATGACTTGGAGGAAGTCTGTTGGTATTAATAATCATCAATAATCATGAACCATCATCGATGAGACTTTTTAATAGTCAGTCAGTCAGTCGGTCAGTTCACAATTGGTCATATGGTTGGAATATCAGTGGGCTTTTTCTCAGCAGGTCTAGATAAGAGAGAGAGAGAGAGAGAGAGAGAGAGAGACAGACAGACAGACAGACAGACAGACAGACAGACAGAGACAGAGAGAGAGAGAGAGAGGACAGGCGGAAAGAGAGAAGGGGGGGGGGGCAGAAAGAGAAAGACTGACAAACAGACAGATAGACAGACAGACACAGAGACAGAGAATACGTACATGATTTGTTTCACTGTGTTAGGCATCATCCTATTCACAACGGACTCGCAGGGAAGGCGGTACGTGTTCACAAAACCATCGGAGAAAAATGAACACGAGCAACATGTAAGTCTTGGAAACATACTCAGAGAACAGTTACACACACAGACACAAAGACAGAACTCTGCAGAACTCTCAGAAAGACCAAGGTACTGCAGCCTTGGGCCACAATTCGAACAAGGGGATGGCTCGGAACGGGGATCAGGTTTTGTTAATTGCATGCATATTTCACTACCAGTCTGCACCAACCTCATCCTCCTTAGGGAACGAATGAGCGGGGAAGGCGAGAGGGAGGGAAGAAGAGAGAGACGGAGAGGAAGGGAATTAGAAAGGGACAGAGACACAGGACCAGGAAAGAGAAAGGGGGAGAGAGATAGGAGAGAGGGAGAAGTTGAGAGAGAGAGAAGATGAGAGAGAGACAGAGAGAGAGAGAGAGAGGAGAGAGAGGGGGGGGGGAGAG
>CM060313.1:47602055-47604555 GCA_030674185.1 Monoplex corrugatus
ATTATACAAACAAACAAAAGAAACAGAAAAAAAATAGAAAAATCCTATGACCGCAAAGTGTACGTAAATAAAAAGAAAAAAAAAGTCATATTTGTTCCTGCTTTCATTTAATGTCTTAAGTGATACAAGAGGTAAAAAATTATGTACCTATCTTACATAATGGCTAACGTACCATGAGTAAACATTCAAAACAAACGAATAAACTGAACTATGTACTAATGTATTTACCATATAAATTTAGCTGCCTATCTACCTACTTATTTAGCCACCTATCTCTCTTCCCCCCACCCATCCCCATTTCAAGACCTTGCCAGCACATAAGGCTGCGCGCAGGCTTGGAAGTCTGTCAGATGATTGCTGGCCGATTTGGGTGGAGCTCGTATGGAATTCTCCGAGCGCATTGAATCCCTCCTGAAAAAAAACCCTCCAAGCTCATTAAAACTGAAGTATGAATGGTTTTAAATTAGTAAGCAATAGATTTTTCTTCCCTATAATGCCATGCCGGAGGCTGCCAGAGTGTGAATTCAGACAACACACCTCAAAGTCGGACACAATCATACTGTTCAAGAGACGGTGGAAGATGTCGAACCTCACAGTATCAATATTATCAGATTTCTATATGGAAATATAAGAGGGTGGAGTAGGGATGAAAGACTTTGGAGAGATTAACATAATGTCTAGATATATCACTTCGTTTTTAAGCCATATAACTGTTTCACATATACGATCACATGACTTTATAAATCTGATCTCTCTCTCTCTCTCTCCTCTCTCTCTCTCTCTCTCTCTCTCTCTCTCTCTCTCTCTCTCTCTCTCCCTCTCTCTTTCTCCATTTTTGTTGATTTCGCTTCCAAAAAACAAATCAAATGCAGATAGCACTGTTTGCTAAAATGTTTACTATTTTCAACTCCTGTGATAGAGCTTACCTTTTATGTTTATAGTGATAACACACACCTAACAGTAAAGTATTTGTTCCGTTAGATTAGGGGCAGGTTTGGGTGTTGGCCGAATGAAACTGTACGAAAAATCCCTCTTCAAGAAAGTTCGAATTCTGTATATGAGTCATACATTTTAATACAGATTGACAGCTCAAGATTTAAAGGATCTAGGACAGAATTTATGATGATCCTCGGTGGAAAAATCATCGACGGTTAATAAGAAGTTACGGATCATTGACTTACGGATGCAGTAACAGATAAGACATACCCCTAAAAGTACGAAAAGTATCCCGATGCTCAGTTAGCTCAATCGCGTGGATTATGTTCGTCCACAACTGCTGAAGCGGGACCATACCTAAGCATGTAAGATCAAGAGATGCTGTGTATCAAAGGACGAGATTTGGTTCCGAGTCACTGATTTCTGTAATTACGATGGCAATTCCTACCTTGACATTTTCAAAGATGGTAGAGAAAGTGTGGTAAAAAGTCTATAAAAGAATACCTAGATCTATGCATGCGTTCCTATGAAAATGCTGGTTCAACGAACAGGAGCAAGCGAGTACACACCTATTGAATAGTTCAGTGACACGAATAACAGGAAAACCGTTTCTGATGGTATGATTAAAAAAACACATCGTGTATTTTGTTCACAAAACAACATGGTTGCACATGTCTGGCCAACTCGCCTTTGTCAAGCATACACACATTCATATTCATGTTCATATTCAAATTCATATTCATTGCTTTTGTCACAGTAATTTTCCATTTGAAACTCGAGTTGCTCTTCTCTTTGAGAAGTCGCTGCAGTGCAGCATCACCGAATTTTCATTTATCTATGTATTTTATTATTTATTTACTTTTCTATTCATTTATTTATTTATCTATTTATTTATTTTATTTATTTATTCATTTTTATGCATTTATTTATTTACTTATTATTTATTCATTATTTATTTATTTGTTTATTTAATTATTTATTTATTTATTTATTTATTTATTTATTTATTTATTTATTTATTTATTTATTCATTTATCTATTTTGCCCAAGACTTCAGAAAGGCAAGACGGTTAACTGACCTTCAAGGGGAGGGACCTGGAAAAATCAACTTATCTCTCCAACATTTTATAACAAGGCAGTCGGGCGAATCCCCTGCTCTTCACGATTTTCAACTGCCGTGGTATCTTTAGCGTACGCAGGCCAGAAGGCACACGGGTCCGACTGGTTTTTCGTACCCTTCCAAAGGACTAGACGTTCAGTTCGAGTTTCAGGTCAAAACTGAGAAGAAAAGTCGAGGCCTCAACGGGGAAACGAATCCTGGAACTTCGAGTTTAGTTACTGGCCGGTGAACGTCAGAACCATTCAGCCACTCTTCTAATACATAAGACATGGGACAACAATAACAACAGAAACTGACGGTTACTCTGATTCAGTTACCATATATAAAAAGTTGTTAAACTTTATCAGTAAAAAAAAGTTAAGCACGCTGTCCATCTGTTTATTCGTTGTGTATTTTTTTCTTTTTCTTTGTTTTGTTTGTTTTGTTTTTTGTTTTTTTTCTTTT
>CM060313.1:47609555-47614555 GCA_030674185.1 Monoplex corrugatus
CAAAGTCTACAACAGTGGTTGTGACAAAAACACAAAGTCTGCAATAGTGGTTGTGACAAAAACAGTCAGCAATAGTGGTTGTGACAAAAACAGTCTGCAATAGTGGTTGTGACAAAAACAGTCTGCAATAGTGGTTGTGACAAAAACATAAAGTCTGCTATAGTGGTTGTGACAAAAACAGTCAGCAATAGTGGTTGTGACAAAAACAGTCTGCAATAGTGGTTGTGACAAAAACAGTCTGCAATAGTGGTTGTGACAAAAACAGTCTGCAATAGTGGTTGTGACAAAAACAGTCAGCAATAGTGGTTGTGACAAAAACAGTCTGCAATAGTTGTTGTGACAAAAACATAAAGTCTGCAATAGTGGTTGTGACAAAAACAGTCTGCAATAGTGGTTGTGACATAAACAGTCAGCAACAGTTGTTGTGGCAAAAACAGTCAGCAATAGTTGTTGTGACATAAACAGTCAGCAATAGTGGTTGTGACATAAACAGTCAGCAATTGTGGTTGTGGCAAAAAAACCCAGCACGTTTGTATAAAGTATCAATTCTCAATCAGAATGACTGTCAGGGTTTCAGCAAACTGAAACAAGAAACATACAAAGCTGGGATAATAGAAATGCTATCGATTACACAAAGCAAACAAGCAACGACGATCAGTCTCTCTCTCTCTCTCTCTCTCTCTCACACACACAACACACACACACACACACACACACACACACACAAAGACACAAACACACACACACACACCACCCACAAACAAACACAAACATCAACCCAACCCAACCTCCCCACCCACACAAACACAACGATACATATATATACACACACAAATACCCACACACACACACACAAAGATACACATACAAACACACACGCACGCATGCACGCACACACAAAGGCAAACACACATACACACTCAAACACACATACACACAAACTTATACACAAACACACACACATTTACACACACAAATACACAGACACCCACAAACACACACACACACACTTACACACACATACCCACAAACACTCCCTGCCCCCCTCCCACCCACCCCCACACACACAACCTGAAAACAACAGCAGCAGAACATAACTTTTTCATCACTGATATAAACGTCACCATAGTTTGTCAACGTTGCTTTGTAGGCCAACCGTGAAAAGTTGACACCACCATCGAAGAACCACCGTAAAAGTCCAGTGGGGACAAGTTATATCCCTATCAGATTTTGATGCAGTTCTTCCCGTTTATACCTCAGACTAATACGATGGGCACTGCACAAACATGTCAAAAAATAACACCACGACCCGAACTTGAAGCTGCAAACGTTGTGAAAGGATTGACGATTGTCTTTTAACACTGTAAAATCATCACTGAAAATTTAATGTGACATTGTATAAAGTATGCAGTATGTTTATGCATCATGTATCACACACACACACACAGAGACACACTCACACACACACACACACACACACACACACACACACACACACACACACACACACACACACACACACAGACATACACACACACACACAGAGACATACATACACACACACATACATACATACATTATCTACCTACCTATTTATCTATGTATCTATATGTCTCTCTCTGTATATATGTGTGTGTGTATGTATGTATATATATATATATATATATGTATATATATATATATATATATATATATATATTATTATGAGACAGGAGACAGTGACAACAGGTCGTACAAAAACAAAAACAAAAACAAAAAAAGACAACAACCGGGACACAGGCCACAGAACTTAGAAACCGAAATCAAATTTCTATAATTTCATAAGGTTAAACCATTTGCTTGCATGAAATCTGAAAGGAAAAGATGACTTGTGCAATACTTATTTTCTGATGTAATGAAAAATGTCAGATCATCCAGTGAAAAGTCAGTAGTGTTGCTGGACATAAAAAGGTCTACAAGTGTGCAATAGTAATAGCGCGCGCGCGCGCGCGTGTGTGTGAGTGTGTATGTATGTGTGTATGTGTGTGTATGTGTGTGCGTGTGTGTGTGTGTGTGTATGTGTGGGTGAGTGTGTGTGTATGTGTGTGTATGTGTGTGTGTGTGTGTGTGTGTGTGTGTGTGTGTGTGTGTGTGTGTGTGTGTGTGTGTGTGTGTGTGTGTGTGTGTGTGTGTGGGGTGTGTGTCTAAAACAAACGCCAAGTTCATCAATTCTTTTTTTTCATCTCCACTTTCACCTACCACGCCAGACCTGGACCCTTACCAAGCACCTGGACCCTTACCAAGCACCTGGAGCACAAAAACACCACCTGTGAGACGGTTTGTTTACGAAGAGCTGTCAACAAAACCAGATGTGACATGATCAAAAACAAACATGATCAGAGCAATGGTGTGAACAACACCAGTCTACATTCATATTTATCTGCAGAAAATAAAGTAGTTTGGTCATACGACCAAACTTGCAGCCCTACCAGCTGGTTCAACCAGCATACAACAAACAGACGAAGATTTAAACCAAGAGGCAGACCAAGGAAGACCTGGGTCGAGGGTGTGAAGGAGACTTTGACATCACAGGGCATTTTTTCTCTTTGTACATTTCAGTTTGCTGCTGTCACCTTTATCTCCCAGTGACAAGCGGGAAGATGAAAGAGAGGAGACAAGTTAAAAGAGCCCAAGCAGAAAGACGAAAGAGAGGAAAGAAATTTTGTAAGTGCCAATCAATATTACTGTTAGAAACTTTACAAGTGCCGATCAGTATTACTGTTTGAAGCGTCTCCTGTTCTCAAACCGGGTTAGAAATGCCATTTCTTCTAAATCTCGCCATTAAGTTCTCTAAACATCATACGAAAGTGACCATTTAGTCTATATATTGCACAGGTCATAACATAACAGTTAAGAGACTTAGCAATCAGAGGATTTTGAAAGGATTATAGTCAGACCAAAACCCAGTAGCAGTCACTAAAATTTTATGGAGCGATGCATTCTAATCTGGGTTAGAAGAGTCCTATCTCCTTCAATCTCACTATTATGCTCTAACCGTCAAGGGCCTGTGACCAATATCGCGCAGTACTGTTGAGTAACTGGCAATAAACTTTACGGGACTGAGTAGGAAGATGAGACGGGTCTTCAGAAGCACACTAGCCGACGGACTTTCAAAAGCACACTTGCCGACAGATCTTCACAAGCACATTTGCCCAACTCAGACAACGGTCAACAGTCCTGCTTGCTGTGAACTGGGCCGATAAGTCCTTGGAAGGATCGACAAAAACCTCGAAGGGTGTCAGTTTGAGGGTTATCGCCCCCCCCCCCCCCAACACTTCAGCGAGTTTAAGACAGACGGATGAGGTGCAGTCACCACTGACAATGGCGGATGTCTCCTGTTGCCTGGAGGTACCTGAGACCGGTTAACAAATAGGTCCTGTTGGCTAGGGCTCCACTAAATAAAAGGCTTAGTGTTGGGCGGCACACAACGGATCACGTTCGTTTCTACCTTGATTTAACGTCTTTCCGCTATAAGTAACACTAGACGAAAGTAAAAAGGAGGAGGATTAAGAGTGAGAAAGTATGAAAAAAAAAGAAAAGAAAAGAAAAACAGCCAGAGACAGAGTTCTAAAACAAATATGAGCTGGATGGAAAAGGCTTTAAAAACCAACCAACCAAACAAACAACAACAAAACCCAAACAAAGCACCCAAACATAGTGTGAGTGTGGTACTAGTAGACCTCCGTCAGTCGGCGTCGACTATGGATGATGCGTCCTAGTCTCGTGTCGAGTCGAGCTGACGTCTCTGGAGCAGCATCGGCTGTGACTGATAAAGTAGGCCTACATCATCGGCACGTTCACGTGAAGAAAACGTTCTTGTGGGTGTAAGAATTTAAGTGCTAAACACTTGCTTGAGGCGGGCGGGGGAGGGGGGGGTGGTAAGTTTGTTCTGAAGACCTTCCACTGTCAAGCTCTCCTCAGAGTGCCTTGCTGCCAAACAGGACTATAATAAAAAAAAATTATTCAGTTTGCGTGTGCTTTGTGCCCTGGAGGTTTCGTTGTTGGTGGTAATTGCTTTGGTGAATGATGAGAGTGCGTGCCTAGATTTCATTCTTGAATCAAGATTTGGCGCTTTATAAATGTCAGTAGTAGTAGTAGTAGTAGTAGCAGTAGAAGCAGTATTATTATGATTATTATGATTATTATTATCATTATTATATTATTATTATTATTATTATTATTATTTATTATTATTATTATTATCATTATTATTATTATTATTATTATTATTATTATTATTATTATTATTATTATTACTTTCGAGCAAATCTGCCAGCAATTATCTGTCAGACGTTATAACGAGGACAATAGCAGACAGACAGTCACAGAACCCTTGAAATGCGGAGGGTGGGTGAGGGGAGAAGGGACCCTGGATACACTACGCTGACATTACCAGAATGATGGAAACGTTATGACGGGCAGCAAACAGGTCAGTTTGTAACGTTGTGATTTGGGATTGAACTCGAGACATCAGACCTTGAATCGACTCAAGTTCATATTGCTTATAGCCTAGCCGACTGATAGAGCCACATCAGGGCTAACACAACGTCAAAAACAACAACCAGGTTCTTGAATCGATCGCTCTATCAAATGAGCCAACCAGCCCGCACTGAAGCGTCAGTAGGATAACCAGAAACGTACATATTGTGATTATGTGTATTAATCCCTTTAGTTTAAAGACCAGAAACGTACATATCGTGACTATGTGTATTAATCCCTTTAGTTTAAAGATCAAAGATACTGATCCATAAGTTGGGGTTCTTTTTTTATCATGTCCTCGTCGACAATATCAAGTATTTGCCAGAATGGCTTATCTCCCTTCTTTGTTCCTTTTGTCATACTCCAGTTATGCACGTAATCTTCCAAATTTGGAACCTAAAGAATCCGTATTTTATACTTTTCCCTCTATTTCAAGCTGTATCGGCATTCCACAAAAATTCAAACTTTAAAATACTATTACT
>CM060313.1:47619555-47627055 GCA_030674185.1 Monoplex corrugatus
AAAAGAATCACAGACAAATTCGGATGAAATCTTGTCCTTACCTTTTGATCATCCTAACGCTGCACCAATCCACTCAAAAAACGAAACAGCAGACGAGCAAGGTAATCCAAAAAAAATATCACAGGTAAACTCCAAAACAGACGGCACTGACACTCTCATTCAAATGCACTTCGCGTCACCGCCATCGTCGTACGTCACGTGATAGGGGCCGAGGACGGGATGTGAGCGGCGCGTGCGCTAAACCAACCAGTCACAAGTGGCACGAGCGCGCGCGAGGCTTTTGCAGTCGTCTTGCTTGCCTCACCTTCATTATTATGGCTTCGTGGCGGGCAACACCTGTGTCACCGTGTGTGAAAAGTTTACCGTTTATTCAAGCTCCAAGCCTGTCCCGAAAAGCGATCGATGGCCAAACAGGCTGTCCTCGTTTCGTTTACCACGTTCATCGAACGAAATTGTTCGGATTATGAGCACTAACCCGAAGTCCGCCTATTAATTTTCAATGACTTGTGGAAGGTCTTTTGATCGCACTGAAATTTTCAGACGGTGGCCACGTTTTGATCTACACTAGAACAGAGACAGATCTATACGTGTCCGGTCAGAAACAAGACGTGCTGCTGTCTTCTGTTTAACCCTTTGACTCCCGCAACTTGTCTACTGCACTGTCAACAATGCCAGCAAAGTAAAAGCTTAACCCTACGACTCCTTCACCCTATGCAGGAAGCTGGTGGATAGAGTGAGGGAGTCAAAGGGCCAAGTTTTTGCAGTTTGTGGAGAGAGCGTGGGAGTCAAAGGATTAAAAAGGTTGTCAGTTATACATTCTTAGTGTGTTTTTATTTTTTCTTTTCTTTAATTAATTTAAGGCAGATTGTTTCATGTCGACCGAAGAGCGACGTGTGTATCTGGGTTGTTAGAGCGCCGTGCTCGTAACTCAGGGACTGTGAGTTCAATCCTCCGGCAGGTTTCGTTCTATTTACACGGGCTGGTTGGTTCTTTTGATACAGCCGTGGACTCAAGATCTCATATCTTGAGTTCAAATTCCCACAGCCTGCAACATTAAAAAAACAAAAAAACTGGCCTCTACGCCGCCCATCTTAATGTTTCCATCATTGTGGTGGTGTCAGCTTAATTACTGTCTTAAAATCCCTCTTCACCCTTCCCATTTCAAGACCTTGCCAGGCATAATGTTTTGCGCAGGCTCAGTGGGGTTTGCCACATAACTGCTGGCAGATTTGGGTTCAGCGTATATGGAATTATCAAGCGCCATGAATTTTCTTAACCCTTTGACTCCCGCATCCTATCCACCAACTGCAAAAAGTCAACCCTTTGACTCCCACGTCCTATCCTCCAGCTTCCTGCAGGATAGGGTGAGGGAATCAAAGGGTTAAGTTTTTGCTTTGCTAGCATGGTTGACAGTGCAGGATGCTGGCGGACAGGGGGCGGAGGTCAAAAGGTTAAACAACAGCAAACAGTGCAAACTGTGTAATACAAATGCATTAGCAAGAGTTTTCTCCACTGTTCCCATGTGGCTCTTCCCAGATTTAGACCAATGTAAGCGGGTCGCTGAAGAGTCGCCAGTGCAGGACTCAGGAGACATGGCGCCAAAGTCAAGGTCATACACACCACAGAAAGAACGTAAAACCAGCACTTTTTCTTTCGTTGGTTGGTTGGTTGGTTGGTTTTTTGTTTTGTTTTTTGTTTGTTGTTGTTTTTGTTGTTGTTTTTTTTAGGAAGGTGTGTCTGAACGGCACTTCGCCAGGACCTTCTGACTTCTGACTTCTGACTTCTTCACATTCTGTTTTCATTGGTGTAACAGTCTGCCACTGTCCACCCAAATCTGCCAGCAGTTATCTGGCAGACTCCCTGAGCCTGCGCAAAACCCCATGGAGCGGCAAGATCTTGAAATGAAGACGAGAGGGGCAGGAAGAGAAAGGGATCAATGAAACAGTAAGATGATACCACCAGAAATGATGGAAACATGAAGATGAACAGCGAACAGGGCAGTTGTTTTATTTTATATTTAATATATATATATATATATATATATATATATATATTGCGGAAACAGATGAACAGCGAACGTGGCAGTTTTTAATAACGCGGAAACATTAAGATGAACAGGAAACAGGGCTGTTTTTAATATTGCGGATACATTAAGATGACAGTGAACACGGCAGTTTTTAATATTGCGGAAACATTAAGATGACACTGAACCCGGCAGTTTTTAATATTGCGGAAACATTAAGATGACTGTGAACACGGCAGTTTTTAATATTGCGGAAACATTAATTAGGATGAGTAACGAACAGGGCAGTTGTTGATATTGCTGAAACAGAAAGATGAGAAGCGAACAGGGCAGGTTTTAATATTGCGGAAACATTCAGATGAGTAACGAACAGGGCAGTTTTTAATACTGGGGAAACATTAAGATGAACAGTGAACAAGGCAGTTTTTAGTACTGGGGAAACATTAAAATGAACAGTGAACAGGGCAGTTTTTAATACTGGGGAAACACTAAGATGAACAGTGAACAGGGCAAATGTTAATACTGGGAAATATTTAGATGAACAAAGAACAGAACAGTCTTTAATACTGGGGAAACATTAAGATGAACAACGAACAGGGCAGTTTTTAATACTGGGGAAACATTTAGATGAACAACGAACAGGGCAGTTTGTGATACTGGGAAACATTAAGATGAACAACGAACAGAGCAGTTTTTAATACTGGGGAAACATTAAGATGAACAACGAACAGGGCAGTTTTTAATATTGCGGAAATATTAAGATGAACAGTGAACAGGACAGTTTTTAATATTGGGGAAACATTATTACGGAAACATTAAGATGAGTAACGAACATGGCAGTTTTCAATATTGGGGAAACATTAACCCTTTGACTCCTGCACCCTATCCGCCAACTGCAAATACTTAACCCTTTGACTTCCTCACCCTATCAACCAGCTTCCTGCAGAAAGCTGGTGGATAGGGTGAGGGAGTCAAAGGATTAAGTTTTTGTTTTGCCAGCATGGTTTACAATGTAGGGTGCTGGTAGACAGGGTGCAGGAGTCAAAGGGTTAAGATGAACGAAGAACAGAGCAATTTTTAATATTGTGGAAACATGAAGATGAGCAACGAACGTGGCAGTTTTTGATATTGCGGAAACAGATGAACAACGAACAGGGCAATTTTTTATACTGCAGAAACGTTAAGATGAACAGCGAACAAGGGCAGTTTTTAATATTGCGGGAGGGAACTGAACTCGAGAAATGAGATTTGAGTCTATAGAGCTCTGCACACAGATCAGACGTTATCGAGGGTTTTGATCAGTGAAATGTATGTCTCCCGTTCGTGCCCACTGCTGTCTACAGACAAGGAATGTGACTGGCAAGTGATCGTCTTGTTCACCAATGTTGTGACGGTCCATTAAGCACCCGATTTCTGTCCTGGTGGCCGTGCCTTTTTCTGTAGCTTTTGTGTTTGAGTGTGTAGTTACACCGGTGGTTATTATAATTATTATCATTATTATTATTATTATTATTATTATTATTATTATATTATTATTATTATTATTATTATTGTTGTTGTTGTTGTGTTGTTGTTATTATTATTATCATTATTATTATGATTATCATCATTATTATTATTATTATTGTTGTTGCTGTTGTTACTATTACTACTATTATTATTATTATTATTATTATTATCAATATTGTTTTTATTATTATTATCTTTTCAGCATTATCACCATCATAAACATCATCGTCTTTTTATTATTATTATCATTATCATTACTGTTGTTGTTGTTGTTGCCATCACCATCGTCTGCTTTCTTATGACAACGATACATTTTTCTTAAAACATTTTTTTTATTCAAAGAAAAACATTGCAGCATACAACAGAACATTGAATACAACAAGCAGAAGCTTATGAACTGTATTCATAGTGTGTAGAACTTACGAATGAATTGCTGCAGCAATAGAAAGTTCAACAAATCTGGGAAGATACATTAACATTATACATTATATGTAACAAAAGAAAAGAACAAAAAATAAAAAATAATATGATATTGAGGGAGCCTTGTGAGATCCCACGCATATGCGCGGACCGGCACCAGGCCAGGAGCCACGAGACAGCAGCAAGCAATACCGCTGAATGCGGTACATCGCAGTCTTTCCATGCCTAGGGATACATTGAAGAAATGTAAACTTGATGCGGCTCAGCCACACAAAATGTTGGGGAGGACAACAAAAATAATAAATAAATAAATAAATAAATATAATACAATTTTTGAGCCAAAGTGAAACCCATACATTTGAGATTTAAAGGCGAAAGCTCAGCCTTTACGCCAATCAGGCATACACCAATGGAAACCATGAAATCTTAGTGACATAGTTACATAGTACAATGTCAGTTTTCCTCAGACACTGTTATGCATTGATTCAAAATCAGTGCTTCAGTCTCTCGAATTATTGGTCATCTTCTGCTCGATGAAACATCAGGAAAACATTGCTGTTTTTTTGTTGTTTTTTCTTTTTTCGTGTAAATTTTGTTGTTGTTTGAGTACGCTTGACAAAGGCCAGTTGGCCGAAAATTTATGCCTGTCTTGTTTTGCTATATTAATTTATGTTCAAATTCAGATAAGTATTCGTATTCGATTCGTATTCGTATTCGGATTCGGATTCGGATTCGGATTCGGATTCAGATTCAGATTCATTTCTTTTGTTACAGTTGATTTATCACGTGAAACTCGGGCTGACCCTCCCGTTTGAGAGCGCGTCGCCGCAGTGCAGCGCCACCTCTTTAACTAAGACTTCAGAAAGGCGAGAAGGCTGATTGGCCTTCAAGGGGAGGGACCTGGGAAATCAACCCATCTTTCCGATGTTTTTATACTGCCGCAGCCGGACGAAAACCCTGCTCTTCACGATTTTCAACTGCCGTGGGATCTTTTGCATGCGCAAGCCAGAAGGCACACGGGTCCGACTCGTTTTTAGTCCCCTTCCGAAAAACTAGACGTTCGGGTCAAACTGAGGAGAAAACCGGGTCTTCAACGAGAAAGGAACCTTGGAACCTCGAGTTTAGTTACTGGCAGGCAAGCATCTGAACCACTCTGCCACTCTTCTTTCTTAGATGCGCTTTCTGATTTTGTTTGTGTGTTTTTGTGGTTCCTGCCTGACTGAAGGCGGGCGATCACTTTTTTCTTGGGATCTTGAATTATTAGTGAACCCGATAGCTAATGACATATAACTCCTTGTAATTTAAGTGTTCAAAGTTATGTTTAGCCAGTATGTTATTTGAATAATTGGTTCGTAGCAAGTTACTTCATCGGTTTGTTTTTCACTTACCCTTTTTTGTTGCCTTTTTCTTCCTTCTTTCTTAAAAAAAGTGACTGTATACACGTATACCTCTTTGCCTTTCCCCTGCCCTTCATACATTCTTTCTTCTTCCTTCTTCCTCCTTCTTCTTGACTGAGAACATGGTTTTTAACTGTTGTATTTTTTCATAACGGGTTGTTCTTTTCTTTTTGACGTGGTGTTAGCCCTGATATGGCTTAGTAGTCGGCTGGGCTATAAGCAATCTTCATCTTCTTCTTCTTCTTCTTCGTTTGTCTTCGTCTTCTTGTTCTTTTTGTTCTTCTTGTTCTTGTTCTTCCTGTTCTTTTCTTCTTCTTCTTCTTCTCTCTCTCTCTCTCTTCTTCTTTTTTTTTTGTCAAAAATTACTTAAGTGAGTAGACATTAAACCAATAACCACCGCCACACCATAAAATCTTAACTAAACATAAACTGTGCCGTTACAAAAAAAACAAAACTGTTTGACAGAAAACGATACGCCCTGTCAATCAGACTGAATTCTGGTGTAATTTGTCAAATATCCTGTTGATGTGAGATACAAGTCAATGCTTAATGGGCGATGCCATGGCATTTCAAACAGTAAGGCGTTATTGAGGTGTTCAGCCATAATATTAATGTTTAAAAGCCCAGCCGACTGTGCTGAGCCGTGTCAGGGCTTAACCATCTCATAAACCACACACACACACACACACACACAACACACACACACACACACACACACACACACGCAAGCACGCATACATACACACACACACAAGCATACACATACTCTCTCTCTCACTTACACACACACACACACACACACACACACCACACACACACACAACACACAGTCACGCATGTACGCACGCATGCACGCACACAAGCACGCAGAGCAGCAGCAGCAGTAGTAGTAGTAGTCATAGTCATAGTCGTAGTCATTGTAGCAGTAGTGTATGTGTGTGAGTGTGTATCTGAGTGCATATGTGTGTGTTAGCATGTATGTGTATCTGTGTGCGTGCGCGTGCGGGTGTGCGCGTGTATATGTGTGTGCTTTATGTCAATGCAACTTCTTCTTTAACCTGGCAAAACATGGCTTGTAATGATGAGGGTCGTGTGTGTGTGTGTGTTTGTGTGTGTGTGTGTGCGTGTGTGTGTGCGTGTGCGCGTGCGTGTGTGTGTGTGTGTGTGTGTGTGTGTGTGTGTGTGTGTGTGTGTGTGCGTGTGTCAGTAAAACTTTTACATTAATCTTACAATAAATGGTTTATGATGACGATGGTTGTGTGAACGCGCACGCGCTCGTGTGTGTGTATATGCGCGCACGCGCGCGGGGTGTGTGTGTATGTGTCTGTTTATTTCATACAACTTTTGTACTAACCTGAAAATAAATGATTTGTGACAATGATAGTTGTGCGTGTCTGTGTGTGCGTGCGTGTGTGTGTATATGCGTGTGTGTATGTGTGTGTGGGCGAGTGTGTGTACTGTTTTTATCCTGCTACAGAATATTACTGACTACCATTGCTCATTAATGATGAAACACATTCAGTCAGTACTTCAATGAGATTTTATTCAGGAGTCAACCACAAAACGTGGTAGTGTCAAATGTATATAAAAACGTGGTATCAAATACGTAAAACTCATTGTTTTCAGGATATCGCACTTTAAGAGATTTCTTTATGCTCACCTTTTGTTGTTGTTGTTATTGTTGTTGTTCTATTTGTTTTTGTTTTTTTGGCCCCACTTTCTACGTCACTTTAATAGCCATTGAAGCTGGCACATTTTACAATGCCTTGATGATGATGACAATGAGGATGATAACCATGATGCTATGGAATTCCGTCTAGACTTAAGACTGCGTGATAGGGCCACATCTAAGGTTACTATCATAATACATATATCCTTGCCTCAACCATGCACGTGAGATACAGACACCTGCAGCGTTGCTCGGGAAGATTTAACCCATTGACTCTCGCATCTTGTCCACCAGCATCCTACATTGTCAGCCATGTCAGCAAACCAAAAACTTAAGCCTTTTGACTCCCCCTCCCTATCCACCAGCTTCCCGCGGGAAGTCAAAGGGTTAAGTTTTTGCAGTTGGTAGATAGGGTGCGGGAGTCAAGGGGTTAAACAACACCCTCAGTGACGCGTCCGTGAAGTGGATGAGACTCGACTGTG
>CM060313.1:47634555-47644555 GCA_030674185.1 Monoplex corrugatus
TTGTCGTTCCAGATGACTTTTAGCTTGGTCATTGCAGCTGTGGTCTGGGCAATCCTGGAAAATACTTCGGGCTTTGATCCTTCATCTGATACTATAGCTCCCAGATATTTCAATCTATGGACGGTCTCAAGTTTCTTGTTGTCTATGGTAATGTCAGTGCTGATGCCATTGGTATTAATTGTCATCAACTGGGTTTTCTCTGCACTGATCTGCATGCCGTATGCTGTGGAGGCCTCATCAAGATGTTTTATCAAGCTGACTAGCTCTTGCTCTTGCCCAGCTAGTCCGTCAGTGTCGTCAGCAAAACGCAAGTTTGTGATTTGTTCTACCTCCGATGCTGACTGTTCCCTCGTGGTCTTCAAGTGCGTCAGCCATTATTCTCTCTAAGAAGACGTTAAAGAGAGTGGGGGAGAGCAGGCATCCTTGGCGTACTCCAACTGTGGTTTGGAACCATTCTTCTATGTTGTTGTCATGGTAGACTGCACTGGTCGCCTTTTCGTAGAGGCCTTCTATGGTTCTGGTCAGGTTGGCATTGATGCTGTACAGCCTCATGGTTGCCCACAAGGCTGCGTGCCAAACTCTGTCGAATGCCTTCTTGAAGTCCACGAAGACGTGGTAAAGGCCTTGCTGGTGTTGCAGGTATTTCTCACAGAGCAATCTGAGATTGAAAATTTGATCTGCGGTACTTCTTCCTGGTCTGAAACCTGCCTGTTCTTCTTTTATTATCTCCTCAGCTTGTGGCTTCAGTCTACTGAGAAGGACTTTTAGCATTACCTTACTTGGATGGCTGATCAGGCTGATGGTACGGTAGTTTTGGCATAGTTGTAGGTTGCCTTTCTTCGGGAGAGTGATGATCAGGGACTGGGTCCAAGGAGTTGGCCACTCACCTGTCCGCCAGATCTTATTGCAGATGTAGTAGTAGGCCTCCCTCGTTCATGGCTGACCATGGACAAAGTACATCCGTTCTAATGTCTAGATGGGCTATCTGCTTGGTCCAAGCAGCGTCGCCTGTGACTATAGAGACCAATGCGAGAGAGGCAGTCTCTGTCGCAGCGGTCGCATGTGTATGCTGATGCTGGTCTGTTGGCAGTCATCCCTTTTCTGCGAACTCGTTTTTCTGCTGCAGCAGATGACAGTTTGTCCTCACCAATCCGCAGCTGTTTCTTGAGAGTGGTTCTCCAGCTGTTGCGGTCGTCTGCGAGGTCCTCCCAGGACTCAGTGTTGATCTCAAGCGCCTTCATATCACGTTTGCAAACGTCTTTGTATCTCAGCTGTGGGCGGCCAATGTTTCTCTGCCCTGTGGCAAGCTCAACATAAAGGATGTCTTTTGGGATGCGACCATCTTCCATGCGGCGAACGTGGCCCAACCAGCGCAGCCGACGCTTTCTCAGCATGGTATGCATGGTTGGGAAGCCAGCGCGGGTCAGGACTATTGCAGATGATGAGTAACATAACTATCATGGCCTCTCCTCCTGCCTGGACCAGTTCTGAGGGAATGTTGTCCACTCCTGCCGACTTGCCTTTCTTCAATGATTTTACTGCAGCTTCAATTTCTTCTCGCACGATGGGGTAGTTGTCGTTGTTGGTTGGTGGAGGAACGTCTAACACCTTGGGATCTCCTGTTGTGTGTGTGTATAATTCGGAGCAGTACTATGTCCACCTCTGCAGAACATCTTGATCTTCTGTGAGACATTTCCCTGCTTTGTTCTGTATGGTAGTGGTTCTGCCTTGTTTTGAGCTTGTTAGTCCTTTCACAAGCTGGTAGGCTTTCTTGCTGTTATTTTTCTGCAGGTTTGCTTCGATATCTTGGCATTGTTCTTCAATCCATGTTTCCTTTGCTTTCCTCATGCCTTCTTTAACTTGACTGGTTGGCTTCTCTGTATAGTTTAGCTCCTTCATCCGTACTCTTCTTTTGCTTTAGTTCTCTGTGTTTGTTGCTCAGCTTTAGTACTTCTTCCGTGACCCAGGGCATCTTTGTTGGTCGGTGTTTTCCAAGGATGTCGTTGGCTGCTTCGGTCACGGCAGTGTTGAAGTTGTTGATCAGAGTGTCTACTTCGATGTCCCCATTGTCAAGACGAGGCCTTTCTAACGTCTTGGTAAAAAAAAGTTTGTGGCGCTGTCTGCGGCGACGCGCTCTCAAAGGGCAGAGCATCCCAAGTTTCACATGGTAAATCCACTGACAACAACAACAACAACAACACAACAAAAAACCCAACAAATAAACAAACAAACAAAAAACAAACAAAACAAACAAAAAAATGAATGTGAATAATTATGAACATGAGTATCATAATATATCCTGGCGTCAACTAGGCCCGAGAGATACAGATACCTGTGGGTGTTGGTCAGAAGATTTGAGCAACACCCTCGATGAACATCCGTGAAGTGGATGAGACTTGACCGTGTGGTTCTAGTCTTCAAGATAAGCCCATAGCGCACCCAACTCTGGTAGGAGCCAGCTGAGGTGGAAAGATCCCACAGTGATTTTTGAAGGGACTGATGGGGATTGGAACCCACAGCCCTTCAGTTTGCAGTCCTTTGCGATAACCACAGAACAACAACAACAACAACACACACACTGACTTACACACAAACAGACAGACAGATAGACAGACAGCGACAGACAGATAGACAGACACAGACACACCACACACAGACACACACACACATACACACAAAACACACACGCAACCTCCCCCATCACACACACACGACACACAGACACCAACACAGACAACACACACAGACAGATAGACACGCACACATAACCTCCAGTGTATCTTAGATATTCTTTTAAAACAAGAGGAGGGGGAACAGAGATAAAAAGAGAATGAGACAGAGAGGGAGGGGGTCAGCATGAAAGAGAGACTCAGTGAAAGAGGGGGGGAGAAAGAGAGAGAGAACGACAGTGGAGGGAGAGAAGAGAGAGAGACAGACAGACAGGACAGGACAGACAGATTACAGACGTAGAGACAGAGAGAGAGAAGGAAAAAAAGCAAGCCAGAGAGAGAAAGAGAACGAGATAGATAATAATAGATAGATAGATGGATAGATAGATAGAAGAAGAGTGAGATAGTGAAGATAGAAGAGAGAGAGAATGAGATGAGAGAGAGAGAGAGTGACAAAGAGTGAGAGAGAGAAAAGAGAGAAGAGCAGAAAGACAGAACGACAGAGAGACAGAGACAGAGAGGTAGACAGACAGAAAACGAAATAGAGAGACAGGCAAACTAGGAGAGCAGTAAAAGCGATACAATTAGAACTGCACGCATATGATGAAAAATTGGAGTGGGTGGGTGAGGGTGTATCAACCTTAGAACGTTCCCCACCTCTACCCCATCCTCCTCTGTCTTTATTAACTCAACCTGAAAAGATTCAAAGAGGAGAGGAGAAGAAGGCAATAAATATATAAAGAAATGCGAGAAGAAAATGGAGAGAGAGAGACAGAGACAGAGAGAAGAGACAGAGACAGAGAGAGAGACAGACAGAGAGACGGAGATAGAGAGACAAATAGAGACACAGAGAAAGACACACACACACACACACACACACACACACACACACACACACACACACACACACACACACACACACACACACACACACACACACACACAGATGAAGAGAGAAAGAGAGAAAGAAAGAGAGAGAGAGAGAGAAAGAAAGAAAGAGAGAGACAGAGACCAATACAGAAAGAGAGAAAGAATAAGAGAAGAAAAATAAAATCTGAAGTTAAACAGAACAAGCAGGGTTGACAGACACATCGGATGAAAATGAATTAACCTTGCCACCTTAGAACAGGTCGATTTGAGAAAGGCTAGTGCCCTTTTTCTTCTCAATCCTCCCCCCCCCCTCTTCCCCTCCCTCCTGCCCCCTTCTCCCCCCCCCCCCCAGCCCGTATCTAAAATGCGTCAAACGCATTCCCGCACGCACAAACAGTCCATGTTCCAAAGCATGCTCGCTGCACTTTACGGGAATAGAACAATATCCAAACGTTCAATCAAGTAAAAACGAGACACTGATAAAACATGATATAAAACTAAATATTAGAAATTATAATAACACGAAGTGGTGAGGACCATAGTAGGAAAAAAAAAAGTTAACTGATGCAAATAAAGACAAGTATTTACAGACACGCAAGCAGTGCGTGTGTACAAATGCATGCACAAATACACGTAAACTCTCTCTCTCTCTCTCTCTCTCTCTCCCTCCTCTCTCTCTCTCTCTCTCTCCTCTCTCTCTCTCTCTCTCTCTTTCTCTCTCTCTCTCTCTCTCTCTCTCTCTCTCTCTTCTCTTCTCTCTCTCTCTCTCTCTCTCTCTCTCCTCTCTCTCTGTCTCTCTCACCTCTCTGCTTCTCTCATCTCCGTCTTCTCTCCTCACTCTTCGTGGCTTCTCTTCTCCTTGCTCTTCTCTTCTTCTTTTCTCTTACTTCTGTTCTCTCTCTCTTCTCCTCATCTTCTCCCCTCTCCTCTCTCTTTCTTCTCTCTCTCTCTGTCTCGTCTGTCTTCTCTCTCTATTTCTCTCTTCTCTCTCTCTCTTGTCTCTCTCTCCTCTCTTTCTCTTCTCTCTTCTCTCTCTTCTTTCTCTCCCATCTCTCTCTCTCTCTCTCTCTTCTCTCTCTCTCTCTCCTCTCTCTCTCTCTCGTCTCCTCTCTCTCTCTCTCTCTTCCTCTCTCCTTCCTCTCTCTCTCTCTCTCTTCTCTCTCTCCTCTCTCTTGCAGATTTTCTACACAGACGTGCTCTCATCTTTCTTTGTTTTATTGTCTTTTCTCTTTATGCGCATCCCCTTCCCTCATGTTCTGCCCTCTTCTCTCTTCTGTCTTTGTTCTGTCTGTCTGTCTTTTTTATTTGCTCTCTGTCTCCTGTCTCTGTCTGTCTGTCGTCTCTCTCTCTCTACTCTCTGTCTTGTCTCTCTGCTGTCTTTTTATTGCTCTCTGTCTCTGTCTGTTGTCTCTGTCTGTCTGTCTGTCTCTCTCTCTCTCTCTCTCTCTCTTCTCTCTCTTCTCCTCTCTTCCCTCTTTCTCTTACCTCCTCGTGGAGATTTTCTCACAGACTCTCAGCTCTCATTCTTCTCTTGTTTTCTGTCTTTTTCTCTTTATTCTGCATCTCCCCTTTCCCTCATATTTCTGCCCTCTCTCTCCTCTGTCTCTGCTGCCTCTCTGTCTGTCTTCGTCTGTCTGTCTCTCCTTTTTCTCTCTCTGTGTGTTCTCTCTCTTTCCTCTCTGTCTCAGTCTTTGCCTGTCTGTCTGTCTGTCTGTCTGTCGTCTGTCTCTGTCTCTCTTTCCTGTCTGTCTGTCCTGTCTGTCTGCTCTTCTCTCTTTCTCTCTGTCTCTCTGTCTCTGTCTGTGTCTGTCTGTCTGCCTGTCTCTCCTTTCTCTGACTGTCTGTCTGTGTTTTCCTGTCTCTCTCGCTGTCTTTCTCTCTCACTCTCTCTCTCTTCTCTCTCTCTCTCTCTCTCTCTCTTCTCTCTCTCATCTCCTGTCTCCTTTCCCCTCTCTCAGACTATCCCCATCCGCCAGACTCCACCCCTCTCCGGCCCTGTCGCCCAGTAACTCAATAACACGTCCAATGCAGTTTGGAGGATGCCCAGCGAAACATCAGACCTGTCAGGAACTAAGGCAACCACTGCCGTGAGACTATCACGTCCCTGTCGCCGTTATAACAGCTTTCGTTCACATCATGCTTAACCTTTTGTCTCCCTCACCCGTCCACCAGCATCCTGAATCGTAAACCATGCAAGCAAAGCAAAAACATTAACCCTTTGACTCCTCACCTCACCACTCCTGATCGTACCACAGCGCAACTTAACCTGACTCCCTCACCGCCACACATCCGAATCGTAAACCATGCAAGCAAAGCAAAAAGTTTAACCCTTTGACTCCCTCACTCTGTCCACCGGCGTCTTGAATTGTAAATCATGCTAGCGAAGCAAAAACATTAACCTTTTGACTCCCGCACCCTGCCCACCAGCGTCCTGAATTGTAACTCATGCTAGCAAAGAAAAAACCTTAACCCTTTGACTCCCTCACCCTATCCACCAGCTTTCCTGCAGGAAGCTGGTTGGATAGGTGCGTGAGTCAAAGGGTTCAGTTTTTGCAGTTGGCGGATAGGGTGCGGGAATCAAAGGGTTAATACTACCTACACGAATACCTCTGCTTTACTGTGTTAGGCACAAAGCCCGTTCACGTGTAAGAGTAAAGGAATGGGGATGATTGAGCGGTTATTCCCCAACGGAACTTGAAAGTTCATTATTATAAGGTCATGGTCACTGTCAAGGTCATCATCATCATAATCAAGTGCCTTGACACATGGCGTTGGGGATCATGGCCTTCCAAGTCAAGGTCAGCTCCCGGAAACATACATACTTGCACGCGTACATACATACGTATACGTAGATACATAGATATCAATAGAAACATGCATACCACACACACATACATACAGTATACATATACATACATACATACATACATACATACATACATACATACATACATCATGCATGCATGCATCATACATACATACATACATACATACATACATACATACATACATACATACACGCTCGCGCGCACACACACGTACATAATACCTACCTACCTACTTACCTACCTACCTACCTACCTACCTCTACACACACAAACACGCCGATGCCAATGCCGCCGCCACACCACCACCGCCGCCGCCGCCAACACCACCACCACCACCGCCGCCGCCACCACCACCACACCGCCGCCACCACCACCACCACCACCACCGCCACCACCATCACACACCACCACTACCGCCACCACCGCCACCACCCACCACGCCACCACCACTACCGCCACCACCACCACCACCGCCACCACACCACCCACCACCACCACACCGCCACCACCACCACCACCACACGCCACCACCACCACCACCACCACTCACCACCACCCCACCACACCACACCACCACCCACCCACCACCACCGCCACCACTACCACAGCACTAGTCAACTAACATATGCATGTCAAGTGATGAAAGATAAAATGTGAGAGGTAAGGCTGATGTAATCCAGTTTCACCGTGAAATAGGAAGAGAACACAAATCTGTCAAATCCAACAGCCAAAAACAATAAAGAAAAACTGGAGTACCTGGACAAAAAAATCTAGTCAGCCATGTCCATGCAAACAAACAACAAACAAACAAACAAACAAACAAACAAACAAACAAACAAACAAGCAAATAAGCAAACAAGCAAACAAACAAACAAACAAACAATCAATCAAACAAACAAACAAACAAACAATCAAACAAACAAACAAACAAACCCTGAGAAGAATCATACGTATTTTCGGATGAAAGCACGATAACAAACTCATGTTGCGCTTCACTGGACACCAAAAAGATCGATGTAATAGATGTTATCCTGGAGGATGAGGTGGTAGACATCTCAACTTTTGCTCAGGGCCAGCATCATGAGGGCGATGTTCATTTCCTCTCATCGCTGCTTTACCTTTCCCATCCGTGAAAAAGATCAGGTAGCCATGCACAGTTTTGAATATGGAGCAGAAAGCCTTCCCTCCCCGCTCCAACGCCTCTTCCCCCCCCCCCCCCCCCCCGAGTAAGATTCGAACTCTCAGTCAGGTATGAAGGCAAGAGCTCTATCAATTTACCAGCCAATAACGAACAGTCCTTGCCCTTCAACCCCTCCCCTTCCCCTCCCCTTCCCCCTTCCCCTCCCCTTCCCTTTCCCTTCCCTTCAATCCCTCCCCTTCCCCTTCCCATTTCAAGACCTTGCCAGTACTCGGGGCTTTCTCTCTCTCTCTCTCTCTCTCTCTCTCTCTCTCTCTCTCTCTCTCTCTCTCTCTCTCTCTCTCTCTCTTTCTCTACACAAGCAACACAGAGTCTGATTTGCTCTGTCCCTTATGTATGCAAGCCGAAGAAGAAGAAGTACATTTTGTCCTGTGTTGTCCAGCTTTAGATGAAATCCGTTCAAGGTTTACCCCTCAAAAGTAGTATAGATGCCCAAATATGTTTTAACTGTGTGTGTTAATGTGTTCAATTAAGAATTTTGGTTTGTTCCTGCTCAAAGCAGCTAAAATCAGGGAAATTGCTTTAACGTAATATAAGTTTATTTTATTGTTGAGTGTTAATCCTAAGATATGCTATCTGATTATTTCATTGTACCGATAAGCACCCCTTCAAAAGGGACTATGGCCTTTCTTGAATAAAACTTCTGAAGTCTGAAGTCTGAAGTCTCTCTGTCTCTTTCTCTCTCTCTCTCTCTTTCTCTCTCTTTTTGTTTTTTGTTTTTTGTCAAGGTCAAGTAGTTTTTCAGATGGTTGCTAACAAATTTAGGTGGAGCGCATATGGGATTAGCCGAGTACTGAATCCCTCTCGAATAACAAACTCGAAACTCTAAATTGCAAATCTAATACTAGGAAAATTAAACCAACCAACCAACCGACCAAAAACCAAAAAAGTACACTATCAATCAAACTACCTACCTATCTACCTACCTACCTACCTACCTACCTACCTACCTACCTACCTACCTCTGTATCCGCTAGTCACTCAACGAACTAATCAATCAGGCAGTCCACTGATCAGATAAATGAACAGGGTTGGTCTTCTTCCTTTATTTCTGTTTCTTTTCCTCCTTTATTCCTTTCCCACCCACCACCCACCCCCTTTCCTTCTCCTCTTACTGTAACTACACTTCAGCTTTTCAACTAATTGGAAAGTAGGGGACAGAGAGACAGATTGAAGAGATGCGGGCGGAAGAGTGGGGGGGGGGGGGGGGAGAGGAGAAGAAGAATTCAAAAGGCAAACTCGGAGGTGTTTGTGCGTCCTTTATATCCAGAGAATCCGACAAAAGCATCGGTATCTCACAATGCAGCTATAATTTTTTAACCCTTTGCCACCTGCACCCTATCTACCAACTGCAAAAACTTAACCCTTTGACTCCCTCACCCTATACACCAGCTTCCTGCAGGAAGCTGGTGGATAGGGTGAGGGAGTCAAAGGGTTAAGTTTTTGCTCTTCCAGCATGGTTGACAAAGAAGGATGCTGTTGGACAGGCTGCAGGAGTCAAAGGGTTAAGGCTTCTTTCAGCAATTTTTATAGCTGGTCGTCGAATACTCTGAGAGTGGTAGGACTTTAAACTCAACAAAACAGAACAGAACAGAACAGAACAGAACAGAACAGAACAGAACAGAACAGAACAGAACAGAACAGAACAGAACAGAACAGAACAGAACGGTGTTTGTGCACGTAAAGTAAAAAAAGAGGGTAGTAAATAGAATAGATCATGAAGGCAATACTCATGTTGAAAAGAAAAGTTTTTTTCTTCATCCTTAACTATGAAGTTTTGAGTTTGTTGAAGACGGATTCGTTACATTCGAACAAAAACAAAAACAAACAAAAAACACACAAAAAATGTTTTTTCTTCATCCTTAACTATAAAGTTTTGATTTTTGTTGAAGACGGATTCATTGCATTCGGACAATTCCATATGTTTTCCCCCGCCAATATATGCCAACAATTGTCAAGCAGATTTCCTGAGCCTGCACAAAACCTTATGCGCCGGCAAGATTTTGAAACGGGAAGGGGGTGCGAGAGGAGGACATATAAAACACTAGGCTGACAACCACCAGAATGATGGAAACAATAAGATAAGCAGTGAACAGGCCAGTTTTTTTTTTTTTTAATTTTACAGGCTGGTATTGAGCTGGAGATATCAGATCCTGAGTCCACCGCTTTATGAAATGTACCAACCAGCCCTCAACAAAGCACTGGAAGCTAAATTAAGTATCCTCGTATTTCTGCCTGCAGAACTCAGCATTATCTGCACTACTGTAAAACAGGAATGTTGCACTGAGCGTGTAAGGCATCACATGAATATTTCATGTTGGCGTCATCGAAGCGACATCAGGCCAACAACCGATCCATGAAATGGTCTGTGTGTGTGTGTGTGTCTCTCTCTCTCTATGTCTCTCTGTCTCTCTATCTCTCTCTCTTTCCCTCCC
>CM060313.1:47654555-47694555 GCA_030674185.1 Monoplex corrugatus
TGTTTTTAAGTTTGTAAAATTTATTCCAAATTTCATTTGCGTTCACGACATAGCTGTGCCACCCCCAAAACGTCAAAATTCAGTACACAGCGTAAAGATAAATGTTTTTTTTGTTGAAATTCCTCCGCAGGGATGCTGGGACTCATTGAGGTTATAGCCCTGATATGGTTCTACGCAGTCGGCGGGGCTTGAAGCAACAATAAAGATAACAATAAGTGGTATAAAATAGTTCCATTGAGCAGTAAAATGGACAAGTGAAAGCCTATTTTGGCATTATACGGTTCAATTTTATATCTCATATTTAGTAGTCTTTGGAAAGTAAGAAGGCTTGGAACACACTTGTCAATCTCGTATTTATAGATAAATGGTTTTGCGAGCATTATCATACAGTCAAAATATTCTATTAAAAAAAAAATTGAACAAAATACAGATTTCTCTGCCTTTGTTCAGCATGTGCACCCTGTGTTTCATTACTTATCGCTAATATTTTCTTTTGCAGAATAGGCACCAGGCTGTTATCATGCTGTTTTGTCAATGGTTTTACACTGTAACTTACAGTACAAACGGAACAAGAGGGATGGTCATCACGTCAATGTAGGTAAGTAGCAACAATATCCTAACCATACTTACGTATATGTGAATATGTGTGTGATTGTTACTTGTTTAATGGCAGTTCATTTTTTGTGAAATTTACACACACACACACACACACACACACACACACACACACACACACACACACACACACACACACACACACACACACACACACACACACACACACACACACACATGCAAATTGGGGGGTGGGGGTGGAGTGGAGGAAAGGCAGATTACAATTACTGTTAGTTTTGTTTAAAGCCCAGCCGACTGCATAGAGCCACATCAGAGCCATAACCAGTTTCAAAACGTACTACTTCAACAAAGAGAAAAAAAAAGAAAAGAAAATTAAGTACACATATCAATGCAATCGCACGTACAATGTAAGGAAATACCCTTGGTGTTGACGACTCCATCCAATTTATCACACAGGGGATTTAAAAACATATCTGAATACAGATTTAAACACAACTAAGGACGTTAAAACATATAAAAACGAGCCTGAATTACCTAAAATTGCTTGCGCATTTTTCATTTCCCTAGAGCCAAAACATGCACTTAAAATACATGCACTCAATTATCAGAATCCTATGAGAAAGTATGTAAGACTTTATCGAACACATACAGGTGAATGAACCAGCAAGGCAGAAAATGATAGGAAGAAATGACAGAAAGCAAAGGAGGAAGAAAGAAACAAAGAGTGACAGAAAAGAGGAAATTTCTAGCACAAAAGGTGGGGATACTGTTTATACTGAAAATGCCCCGGCATCCCCACAGTAGAGGAAGAACAGACGGCTGATGGCACTACATGTATGTATATAGTCGAGAAGGAAGAAAAACTTGAAGAAGGTAAAACAAATAAAGTAAGATTCTATAACTATTTTATACAAAAATCTTACTAAACAAAAACTGTATACTAAAGTTAAAACGATTTACATATAATTAACCATTGGACTTTTTTTGCTGGCCTACAAAGAACTCGTGCATTAGTGATGTTGATTAATTGTCGTAGACTGTTCTTAGAGAGTATAGGAATATATCTTTTATCTTAATGCAAGAAAGAAAATAAGTAGTTATTGTCTTCTGTTCAGAGAGATACGCAATATTCTTGGTGTTTTGAATGAATGCATCAAATATCCACCTCTACAGTAGGGGATTGTGTAATTTTGCTGACATTAAACTGTTTATTTATTTTGCAGATTACAAAATTCATGTTTTCATTATTATACTGTTTTCTGACTATCTTGAAGTTGCTTCCAAACTTAGGTTTACACTAAGATATAATACTCATTAATGGAAAGGGAGCTGTATAGTATTTAACTCTTTTACTCCCACACCCTAGCCACCAACTGTAAAAAATTTACTCTTCGACTCCTTCGCCCTATCCACCAGCTTCTTGCAAGAAGCTGGTGGATAGAGTGGGAGAGCCAAACGGTTAAGTTTTTGCTTTGCCAGTATGGTTGACGATGCAGAGTGCTGTTGGACAGGATGCAGCAGTCAGAGGTCCAATTCGGGTGAGCTCATAGCCCCTTGTTTATCAGCCCTGTCAACTATATCATGGTGTCCGACAGAAACACACACCAGCGCCTCCAAAGGATAACATATGAAGTAGGTGGCAAATTTTTTTCATTGTTTCTGATCTTTTTCTGTAAATCGAATAATTCAGAATTCTGAAATACCCATTTTGATTCAATACAAAACATTATCTAATATTGTCCAAGGAATCTAAAGCCACAAATATTTTGAAGAATTTAGTCATAGGTATTGATCTGTTGCGTCTTATGTGAAAAGATTTCTCTATGTTTAGATAAATCTGAAATACAGGAATCTGCTTTTTTTTCTCCAGTAATGACAGTTAAATTTACCTTTGAAAGTAATTGGGATAAATGTTTTTGATATAATACTTTACTTGAATTGCTTGTAAGTTTTGCATTATATTACTCTTCTTAAATCAGTGTGGTGTAAGTCAAATGGTGTTCTTTGGATTTCCTAGAGGGTATTGGTGAGAGAGAGTCTTGTTGGGAATCTGTTTCTAGATCAGTTCCAGGGCCATTCATGAAGTCATATCTATATCACAGTGAATATTGCAAGTCTGACCTGTGAAGATATTGACCTAGGTCGTTATTGAAAGTCAAGTGTCTTTTTCAAAATATCAATGATGGTGTGTTAAGAGATTTATCTTAGTAGAGGCGAATTTTCTTCGTTCACGAAGTGGCAGCATCTTTAATTTCACTGTGTGCACAAAAGTAGGCAGATCAAGCGCAGGTTTTAAATATTTATATTCTGTGCTCTGTGGTGTGACCCCAGTCTTCCCATTGAGCCCATCCCTCTGTGGGGATGCCGGGGGCTCTTTCAGTATAAATAGTATCCCCACCTTTTTTGAAATTCTGTGCTAGAAATTTCCTCTTTTCTGCCACTCTTTGTTTCTGCCTTGTTTGTTTGCTTTCTGTCATTTCTTCCTATCATTTTCTGCCTTGCTGGTTCATTCACCTGTATGTGTTCGATAAAATCTTACGTGCTTTTTCTTAGGATTGATAATTGGGTACATGTATTAAGCGCATTTTTGGCTCTAGGGAGATGAGATATGCAGAAGCAATTTTAGGTAATCTATGCCCGTTTATATATACATATATATATATGTTTTGGTGTCCTTAGGTATGCTTAAATTTGTATTCAGGTGTGTTTTTAAAATCCCCGGTGTGATAAATTGGATGGAATAGTCAACGCCGGGGGCATGTCTTTAGATTATGTGCGCGAATGCATTGATCTGTGTAATTAATTTTCTTTTCTTTCTTTTTTCCTGTTGAAGTTGTGTATGTTTTGAAACTGGTTATAGTCCTGATATGGCTCTACATAGTCGGCTGGGCTTTAAACAACAATAGCAATAACAATAACATTGAGCCCATAGCACACTCACCTCTAGGTAGGAGCCAGTTTGGGCAGAAAACCCCCTCAGTTATTCTTCACAGTACAGTACTGACGTTTTTCGAACCTGCAACTTTCCAATCAGCAGTCCGTTCTACTGACCACAGCACCACGGTGAATGGCCCAAAGAGAACCGAACCTCTGATCAAAGGGATTAAATCGACTCGGCAAGGGCCTTTCACCCTGGGGGTTGATGTGTCTACAGTGAGAAGGGCAACGTCGTTCGTTTCGATTCGTTGAGTTTAAAATCCTACCACTCTCAGGGGATGCCTGGGGCTCTTTCAGTATAAAAAGTATCCCCAACCTTCTGGAAATTCTGTGCGAGAAATTTCCTCTTTTCCGTCACTCTCTTTGTTTCTGCCTTGTTCCTTTGCTTTCTGTCACTTCTTCCCATCATTTTCTGCCTGGCTCGTCCATTCACCTGTATGTGTTCGATAAAGTCTTACGAACTTTTTCTTAGGATTTGTAATTGGGTGCATGTATTAAGTGCATTTTTGGCTCTAGGGAGGTGGGATATCCGGAAGAAATTTTTAGGTAATTTAGACCCGTTTTCATACATGTTTTGGTGTCCTTAGGTTTGCTTAAATTTGTATTCAGGTGTTTTTAAATCATTTGTGCGATAAATTTGGCAGAGTGGTCAACGCCGGGGGCATGTTCTTAGATTATGTGCGCGAACGCATTGATATGTGTACTTAATTTACATTTTTCTTTTTTTTCCTCTGTCGAAGTATTGTGTGTGTTTTGAAGCTGTTATAGGCCTCGTATGGTTCTACGCAGTCGGCTGAGCTTTAAACAACAATCACAGTAAAAATATCCACTCCCACAGTATATGAGGACTAGTTATAAGAATGTTGCTCAAAGAAGCCTTAAAACATTTTGGTTGCATTGTAAGATGCCGATGCTGTTATCGGACTCTCCCTTGTACGTATAATCATATTATTGATCAGCAGTGGTAACGTCGTAACACCACCCGCTTTGTCCCCTCACCCTGGGTCTCCACTCCCTCCACCCACCTCTTCCCTCGGCCACACCCTGTTCCCCGCCTTCCATCCGCCACTGTGTCAGGGGGACATGAGACTGGGAAGCCAGGGAAAGTCATTTCTCTTCTGCTGACATTAGAACCCGGTCGAAGTCGTTGGCGCGCGCGCGCGCGCGCTTGTATGTGTGTGTGTGTGCGTGCGTGCGTGTGTGTGTGTCTGCGTGTGTGTGTGTCTGCGTTGTGTGTGTCTGTGTGTGTGTGCGTGTGTCCGCGCGCGCGTGTGAGAGAGAAAGAGAGAGACACACACACATACAGAAGAGAGAGAGAGAGAGAGAGAGAGAGAGAGAGAGAGAGAGAGAGTGTGTGTGTGTGTGTACACGCGCGTGTCCGGCTATCTGCGTGCGTGGGCGCGCGCATGTGTGTGTATATAGACGTGTGTGTGTGTGTGTGTGTGTGTGTGTGTGTGTGTGTGTGTGTGTGTGTGTGTGTGTGTGTGTGTGTGACAGACAGAGAGAGACAGAGATGAGTGTGTGTGTGTGTGTGTGTGTGTGTGTGTGTGTGTGTGTGTGTGTGAGTGAGTGAATGTGTGAGTGAGACAGAGAGAGAGAGAGAGAGAGGGGGGGGGGGAGACTTAAGAGTTGTGAGACTGTAATAAGATACAATAAGAAACAGTGATAATAAACAATAACAAACTTCTAAAGAATAACACATTTTTCAGCGTGCATGTGTATCACAGTTTCAAAACAGCAACGACTAAGATGTGTGTTTGTGTACGTGTATATATATCTCCAACAACACACACACACACACAACACACACACACACAACACACACACACACACACACACACACACACACACACACACACACACACACACAACAACACACACACATATATATATATATATATATGTGTGTGTGTGTGTGTGTGTGTGTTGTGTATGTGTGAGTGTGTGCTTGCTTGCGCGTATGTATGTGTATGTGTGTGTGTGTGTGTGTGTATGTGTGAGTGTGTGCTTGCTTGCGCGTATGTATGTGTATGTGTGTGTTAACTTGCGTGTTACATGGACATATTATGCAACAGTACTTGCTTTGGCTTATAATTATTCATATTTACATTTCCTCGTGCTCTTTGTTTTGCGTACCACTTGTTTATCATCTCAGCCTGCCCCTTCCCCATCCCCGTTATCTGTATTGATTTTGTTTTTATGCACGTTAAAGATTTCTTCTCTCCATTGTCTTCCTCTTTTTCCTCCTTTCCCATCTTCTTTCTTCTTTCCTTTTCTCCTGTGTAGCATACTACAAATGTTTTATCATGATACCAAGATTATGGGAATCTTGATGAATGTGCGGTGTGCTCAGTGATATAAGTATGCAAATTATGCTCAACATAATCTTGACCTATATGTTGTACATGTATGCAAAATTTGTTTTTTTGATCGCATTAAGGGTAAAACATATCGCAACGTTGTTAGTGTCAGAGTTTCAGTTTTCAGTGTTTCAAAATGACGTCGAAACAGTTCCATATACACTAACGTCACTGGTGCCATGTGATGAAAAAGATCCAGAATGATCATAACACAAACCTTAAGTCTGCACATAAATCCATGAGCTGGCGAGGTCCTTAGGAGCTATCTAGCCTGTGGGAATGTCAGAGATTGGTATGACGACTGCCTTGTCCATGGTGTGTCTCGGATTCTGGCCTGAGGCCCACGTTTATTAGAACACTTTCGTTGGGTGCTGTCTGTCTCTGTCTCACTGTCTCTCTCTGTGCTGCTCTCTCTCTCTCTCTCGAAAGAACGAACGAACGAGCAAACAAGCAAGCAAGCAAACAAACAAACAAACAAACAAACAAACAAACAAACAAACAAACAAACAAACAGTGTTTTAGAGTAAAACGATAAGAAAAACTCGTTATTGCCATGTGACAGGGAATGTTTTTAAAACAGCTGATTTCTCAGTGTTTTTTATTTTTTTGTTTTTTTTAAAAATGTTTAGTAACAACAGTGTTTTGCTTAAGTTTTGTGTTTGACGTATGATCTTACCTTGATGCTTTGACTCCTGCACCTTATCCGCCAACTGCAGAAACTAAGCCCTTTAACTTCCTCCCTATCCACCAGCTTCCTGCAGGAAGCTGATGGATAGGATGCAGGAATCAAAAGGTTAAGTTTTTGATTTGCTAGCAAGGTTGACAATGCAGGATGCTGGTGGACAGGGTGTGGGAGTCAAAGGGTTAATTGAGAAGGGGTGGATCCTTGGGGTCTTGGCACCGACGCGATGGACTTGCAGGTAGAGATGCCTCTTATAAAGTCAATATTTGGGTTAGTATTTCACAAAACGGCATACATATATAGCAAAACGACTTAGTTCCGCTGTTGTGTGTAAAGACATTGCAAGGAGAGTAAAACAGGTGTTATTCTGATTTATGCGTGTATCATTCTGTTCTGTTTATTCCATTTTTTATCTCTAAAAGATACATTTTGCTCCTGTTACTCTTGTCAGAATGTATCTTTTAGATACGCAAAGCCAGAACAAAATTGAGGCAGCCTTGACGAGGTTTCTAAGAAGAATGTTGAGAGTTTCATGGACAGCAAAGAAAACAAACGAGACAGTCTTGATGGAGGCAGACACAAGAAGATAATTGATAAGGAAGATTAGGAAAAGACAGGCAACATTTATATGCCATTTTATGAGGAAAGGGGAATTAGAGCATCAAGTCACAACAGGAAAGCTGGAGGGAAAGAGAATACCAGGTAGATCCAGGGAGAAAATATTTCAGGGTGGCTGAGGACAGACAGGGTGAAAGATGTGCTTGCGGCAGCAAGAGATGGATACATATAGAGGGCCAAGATCACCAGCGCCATGTGGCAGGGCACATGATGATGATGATGATGATGATGATGATGATGACTCTTGTCAGGGAAAGAGTTTTTGGAATTTGTGAAATTATTCACGTTGTGTAATATGGAGCAGAAGTGCGGCTGGTGCAGTGTATTGTGAGAAAGCCTGTGTATCTGCCTCTAGGAAAATATCTTGGCTGTATCTGTAGAAACACCCGAAAGATTGAGTCTTTGGTAAGATCGGTATCCAGTGTGGATGAATTTTTTTAACAGATGAATCTGTTTTTGATTGAAGTTGAACTCAGACAGCAGTGTCAAATGAAGCGTATCAGTATGTTGTGTAATCTACCCGCCACAGGTTAAAAATGAATTTTGTGGGTCAGGATCAAGTTACATGAGTTTGTTTTCGGGTACATACGGGTAAATTAGTGTGTGGGCAATGTCAACGCACTTTTATGTATGTTTCGTACAACACTTGATTGTGAATGGTACGAATATAACTTTTTTGTTCACAACACTGATGAACTTAATTTTTATGCACATTATAATGCATATTCCCAGACTTTTAAAACATTATTTCAATTTGCTTTTTATTCATACTTAACGAGATACAAAGACAAACAACATTAGCAAAGCAGAAGCATCGATATCAAAGATTTAAATGTTCAAAACACACGGAAGACGTCCATATCTTCGACAAGAAGAACATAAAGAACAATCATTATCAACAATGCATAATGTATAAGATAGATACGTAAACACACACACACACGCACGCGAGCGCACGCACGCACGCACACACACACACACACACACACACACACACACAACACACACACACACACACACACACACACACACACACACACACACACACCAGATAATCCTGGATGACAAAGGACATTGAAAATGCATTATTACTGTGACAGAATTTACACATGAGGTTTTTAAGATCAGTGTTAAATACTAGCATTGTGGACAAAAACAACAACAAATAAAGCGACATTATTTGTCATTTGCTTAAAGAAGCAAGAGAACATACAATTATTCATATGTAGAGAACACACAATTATACAATTATTCATATGTAAAGAACATACAATTATTCATTCATATATGAGCTGATTCCCCCAGTATATTCTAGATAACCTTCATTTTTTCACACTTATCTTTCTTGTGGCATCCAGTCATGAAGAACGGGCCAGACGGTGTGCTCCCCCTGTGGGGATGCCGGGGGCTGTTTCAGCATGAATAGTATCCCCACCTTCTGAAAATTCTGTGCCAGAAATTTCCTCTTTTCTGTCACTTTCTTTGTTTCTTCCTTGTTCCTTTGCTTTCTGTCATTTCTTCCTATCATTTTCTGCCTTGCTGGTCTATTCGACTGTATGTGTTCGATAGTCGTACGTACTTTTTCTTAGGATTGATAATTGGGTTCATGTATTGAGTGCATTTTTGGCTGTAGGGAGGTGAGGTATGCGGAAGCAATTTCAGGTAATTTATGCCCGTTTTTGTACATGTTTTGTGTCCTTAGATATGCTTAAATTTGTATTCATATGTTTTTTTAATCCCTGTGCGATAAATTGGAGTGGTCAGCGCCAGGAGCATGTCCTTAGAGTATGTGCGCGAATGCATTGATATGTGTACTTAATTTTCATTTCTTTCTTTTTCCTGTTGAAGTTTATATGTTTTGGAGCGGTTATAGTCCTGATATGACTCTGCGCAGTCGGCTGGGCTTTAAAAACAAAAACAATAACATACAACAAACAAAAAAGACGATGTGTTGTTTATCGTATAAGGCCTTAAATATTCGAAGCGTCTTTCCTTCTCTCTCCTGCATCTCTCTAAGTCTCAATTTCTGAACAGTAGTGTCTATCTTTGTGGCTAGTATTAATGATGTCATTGTCGTTATCTTCCTCATCGCTGTTTTCGTTATTCTCATTTTGCTCTTTTGTTTCCTACATATTTTTGTCTGCACGTCATTTGTTTGTTTATTCTTTTTTTTGCTTTTTTGCTCGTTTCTTCTTTGTGTCTTTGTTCTATTTCCTTTCATTTATCTTGAATTTTTTTCCTTTCCATAGAAAGAGACGTTTTTATAAGAAATATCAGCAATGGTTGTTCTTTCGTTCTTTATTTCTTTTTTTCCCATTCTTTCTTTTGGGGTTTTCCCGTTTTTTTCTCTCGTTTTTTTCGCTCTTTCATTGTACCTTCTGTGTTCTTTATTTCTTCATTCTTTCTTTCTCATATTTGTTTTTATCTATCTATCTATCTATCTATCTATCTATCTATCTATCTATCTATCTATCTATCTATCTATCTATCTATCTATCTATCTATCTATCTATCTGTCTATCTATCTATCTATCTATCTATCTATCCATCTATCTGTTCTATCTATCTATCTATCTATCTATCTATCTATCTATCTGTCTGTCTTTCTATCAATGTATCTGTCTGTCTTATCGTCTCTCTCTCTCTCTCATTCTCTCTATCTTCTCTCTCTCTCTCTCTGTACATTTATCTGTCGGTTTGTATCTATCTCAGTGTTTCTATTTATCTGTCTGTCCATCTTCTCTGTATCTGTCTCTTGTTTATCTGTGTCTTATCCCCAACTCTCTCTCTGTCTGTATCTATCTCTGTAGTGTGTGTGTGTGTGTGTGTGTGTGTGTGTGTGTGTGTGTTGTGTGTGTGTGTGTGTGTGTGTGTGTGTTTTCCTGTCTATGTACCCATCTATCTACCTTTGTCTAGCACCTCCCCATTTATCTCTTCCTATTGCCCCCAACACACAGTGTACACTACACACTTGCACACCTTTTCTGTGATTTCACTCTACAAGCGGGCCACCGCCTATAAAGCTGCGCAAAGCGTTGAGAGGCTCCTGGCTGTTGTGCCGCCGCCGATGGAGATATGGCGGGCGTTGTCGAGGCGCGAAATTTAGCATGGGTAGAGAGAGGGAGAAGGGGCTAGCAGTGATTGTTAGAGAGAGAGGGAGGGGGAGGGAGAGGGGGAGACAGAGATAAGGAGCTGAGATTGTTGGAGAGAGAGAGAGGTAAGGAGCGGTGATTATGAATTGGAGAGAGATAGAGAGAGGGGCAGTCATTGTTGGAGAGAGAGAGAGAGGGTGATTGTTGGTAACAGAGAGAGAGAGGGGGGGGAGGTGATTGTTGGAGACAAGAGAAAGGAGAGAGAGGGGGGGAGGTGATTGTTGGAGACAGAGAAAGGAGAGAGGGGGAGGTGATTGTTGGAGACAAAGGGAGAGAGAGAGGGGGAGGTGATTGTTGGAGAAGAGAAAGGAGAGAGAGGGGGGGAGGTGATTGTTGGAGACAAGAGAAAGGAGAGAGAGGGGGGGGGGGGGTGATTGTTGGAGACAGAGAAAGGAGAGAGAGAGGGGCGGTGATTGTTGGAGACAGAGAGAAGGGGGGGGGCCGGTGATTGTTGGAGACAGAGAGAAGGGGGGCGGCGGTGATTGTTGGAGACAGAGAGAGGGGGGGGGCGGTGATTGTTGGAGACAGAGAGAGGGGGGGGGCGGTGATTGTTGGAGACAGAGAGAAGGGGGGGGGGCGGTGATTGTTGGAGACAGAGAGAAGGGGGGGGGGCGGTAATTGTTGGAGACAGAGAGAGAGAGAGAGAGGGGCGGTGATTGTTGGAGACAGAGAGAAGGGGGGGGGGGGAGGGGCGATGATTGTTGGAGACAGAGGAGAGAGAGAGGGGCGGTGATTGTTGAAGACAGAGAGAAGGGGGGGGGCGGTGATTGTTGGAGACAGAGAGAGAGAGGGGCGGTGATTGTTGAAGACAGAGAGAAGGGGGGGGGGTGATTGTTGGAGACAGAGAGAGAGAGAGAGGGGCGGTGATTGTTGGAGACAGAGAGAAGGGGGGGGGGCGGTGATTGTTGGAGACAGAGAGAAGGGGGGGCGGTGATTGTTGGAGACAGAGAAGGGGGGGGCGGTGATTGTTGGAGACAGAGAGAGGGGGGGGGGGCGGTGATTGTTGAGAAGAGAGGGGGGAGGGATGTTGGGGGGGGGGGGGGCGGTGATTGTTGGAGAGAAGAGAAGGGGGGTGTTTGGCGGGGGGGGGGGCGGTGATTGTTGGAGACAGAGAGAGAGAGAGAGGGGGCGGTGATTGTTGGAGACAGAGAGAGGGGGGGGGTGGTGGGGGGAGGGGCGTGATTGTTGGAGACAGAGAGAGAGGAGAGGGGGCGGTGATTGTTGGAGACAGAGAGAAGGGGGGGGGGTGATGTTGGAGAGGAGAGAGAGAGGAGGGGGGGCGGTGATTGTTGGAGACAGAGAGAAGGGGGGGGGGGCGGTGATTGTTGGAGACAGGAGAGAGAGAGAGGGGCGGTGATTGTTGGAGACAGAGAGAAGGGGGGGGGGGCGGTGATTGTTGGAGACAGAGAGAGAGAGAGGGGGAGGGCGGTGATTGTTGGAGAAGAGAGAGAGGAGAGGGGAGGGGGTGACTTGGAGCAGAGACAGAGAGGGTGGGTCGTGATGTTGAGAGAGAGAGAGGGTAGGAGCGTGATTGTCAGAGAGAGGAGAGGAGAGAGAGAGAGGAGAGAGAGAGAGAGTGAGAGAGGAAGAGGAGAGAGAGAGAGAGATTCTTTATTTTCTTATCGGTAGGAATTACTAGCTAAGAAACAAATTTCTTTTCTTTTGTTGTTTTAAATGTTTGTCGAAATCAGATCAGGGCTTTTCTTCTTGAGGGTAATGAGTTAAGGAAAATAACGCTTTATTTAGATATCCACCTTCGCTCTTCAAGGGTCTACGCTAACACAAATACTACTCATAATGACAGACCACACATTATATTTATAACGATTAATAACATCAATAATCACTTAATCTGCAATGGAAAACACCAGAGAGAGAAGAGAGAGAGAGAGAGAGAGAGAGAGAGAGAGAGTTTTGAGATTGATTGTTGTGACAAAAAAGTGAGACGGACAAGCTATTCGAACAAACTGTCTTTTTATACAAAAATTACTATGGAAAATTCAAGTTGTGTAGTTATCAAGTTCACTGTGACCTCGCAAAAGCTTCATTTGCAATAAACCTTGACGCCAAGCGAGGACGTTGTTTGAAAACACATTTAGATAACGTCAGGTATTCCTGAGAAAGTGCTGTTCACACACAGACACACACAGATACACACACACACACACACACACACACACACACACACACACACACACACACACACACGCACACACACACACACACACAAACACAGACACACGCACACACGCACACGCACACACACACAAACACACACACACAGACACACACACACACACGCACACACACACACACACACAGACACACACACACACACACACACACACACAGACACACGCACACACACACACACACAGAAGCTGATTTCCAGCACTTTTAATTCAGTCCCGTGTCACTGCGCGATCCTGTCGTGGTGGACGTCTCCACCGTCTTTGGCACAACCTGCCTCCTGCCCGACGCCACTTTTCGTCTCCTGCTTCTTCTTCTCCTCCACTGCCCCTGCCCTTGACCTCGCTGCTGCAAGCTTTGTCTCCTCCTCTGCCGTCTTCGCCTTCGCCTTCTGTCCTGATGGTGCCGCCTTCGCCTTCTGTCCCACCGGTGCCGCTCTCGCCTTCTGTCCCGTTGGTGCCGCCTTCGTCGCCACCTCAGCCGCCACCATATGACTGTGATAGGCTGAAACTATGCCTTTTTAATGCTCAGTCGGCATGCACTGGTGACAAAGCCGATGTTATTGCTGACTTTGTCGCAGATGAGCATGTTGACATTGCTTTTATCACGGAGACATGGCTTAACCCCCTTGGTCACGAACCTATACTTGCTAGCCTCACTCCGAGTGGTTACAGGCTTGCTTCTTTCCATCGCTCATCCCGAGGTGGCGGTATCGCCATCCTCTACAACGACTCACTCCATTCCCGCCTATCTTTCTCGCAGTCTCTGCCTTTCTCCCATCCTTCTTTCGAGCACGTTGAAGTATCCTTCCAATCCACCCCTCACCCCATCACCTTCTCCTGTGTCTATCGACCCCCACCTAGCTCTGCCAACAAACTCACCACATCCATGTTTCTCTCTGACTTTGACCAATTGCTTGACCACTACTGCCTCTTACCTGGAAATCTCATCATTCTAGGTGATATCAATGTCCACTATGACAACACTCACCGTTATGACACAAGACATATCATCAACTCTCTGTCCAATCATAATATGACTCAACACATTTCTGAACCAACCCATCAAAAAGGTCACATTCTTGACTGGATCATTTCTCGTGATCATCACAATTCCGCTACTGACAACTGCTTAGTTCTTTCTACCCGTCTAACTTCAGCCCTTCCATCTGACCACTCTGCAATTCTCTGTTCTCTCGACATTTCTCCTCCTTCCCGTACCATGCGCACAGTGACTCGACGCAATCTCAAATCTATCGACCTCTCCACATTTTCATCTGATGCCTCCCGTCTCCTTTCTGAAAAGTCACATAACCTTGCCGATGAATTCTATACTACTCTCCACCATCTTCTGGACACTCATGCTCCAGCCACAACCCGTCTTTTACCTGACCGCCCCCCTACCCCCTGGCTCACTCATGAGATCGCCTGTGCAAAACGTGCCCGCCGCAGAGCAGAGCGCCGCTGGCGCAAATCCAAACTCACTGTACACAGGCAACTTTTCCAAGCCTCTAAAACAAAAGTATCCACCCTCATTGCATCAGCAAAAACAAGCTATTTCCAAACCAAAATCCTGAATGCCTCTTCTTCAAAAGAACTCTTTACAACCATGAATCATCTCCTTGGCACACGAAAAGATTTACCTCTCCCAACAAAACATACAAATGAAGAACTCCCATCTGTATTCTCCAACTATTTCACCACCAAAATACAAACTCTTCGTGACAGGCTTGACAGGACACCCTGTCAACCATGCCCACCTGACCCTTCCTTCTCTGACACACCTCTTACTACTTTTACCCCAGTCTCACAAGAAGAAATTCTCAACACAATCAGATCCATGTCGTTCAAAACCTGCGAACTGGATCCTCTTCCAGGTTCTGTCTACGCCGACTGTCTCCCTACTCTCCTCCCATTCATCACTGACATCATCAACACTTCTCTTCAAACTGGAACTGTCCCAGATTCTTTCAAGTCTGCTATTGTTCACCCTCTCCTCAAGAAACACAATTTAGATCCAAATGAACTGAAAAATTACCGGCCTATCTCTAATCTCTCTTTCTTGTCAAAACTCCTTGAAAAAGTCGTCCTCAACCAGCTGAACTCTCACCTGTCTGCCAACAATCTCCTCAATCCTTTCCAGTCAGCCTACCGCCAGTGCCATAGCACTGAAACTGCCCTACTACACATTCTCAACAATCTCCTCCTTGCAACTGATACTGGCAAAGTCTCTCTCCTCACACTCCTTGATCTGTCTGCAGCCTTTGATACCATTGATCATGGTATTCTCCTTTCTAGACTTCATCATACTTTTGGCATCTCTGACATTGCTCTGTCTTGGTTCACTTCATACCTATCAAACAGAAAACAAACCGTTCTCATCAATGGCACTTACTCTCAACCTGCATACCTGACCTGTGGTGTTCCACAAGGATCTGTCCTTGGCCCTGTTCTTTTCACTCTTTACACCTCCCCCCTGTCCACCATCACCAACTCCCATTCTATAAAACACCACTTCTATGCTGATGACACCCAACTTCAAGACAGTGACTCACCTGATAATATACAGCGCCTGTTGACTCGCACCACTGAGTGTTACTCGGACATTAAGAACTGGATGACACACAATAGACTTCAGCTTAATGACGACAAAACAGAAGCTATCCTCATTGGCACCCGTCAGAAACTTTCTCAGCTGCCTCCTCTTTCTCTCCCATTATGTAACACATCAGTCCCAATTTCTGATTCAGCTAAAAACCTTGGTGTCTGCATTGACTCTACCTCTCCATGAACAACTTTGTTTCTCAAACTGCCAGATCCTGCTACTATCATCTCCATCGTATAAAGCTGATCAGGAAGTATCTCTCTGTCGAAACAACTGCAAAACTCGTTCTCTCCTTCATAATGTCTCGCATTGACTATTGCAATTCACTCCTGTCTGGTCTTCCTGCCTCCACCATTCACATCCTACAGCGCATTCAAAACAATGCTGCACGCCTTGTACTCAAAAAGAAAAAAGCTGACCACATATCTCCTCTCCTGGCACAACTTCACTGGCTCCCTGTATCAAAGCGCATACAGTACAAACTAGACACCATGTGCTACAAAAGCCTCAATAACGCAGCCCCCGATTACCTGTCAAGCCTACTTGAGATCTATGTTCCCTCACGTACCCTCCGCTCTGCCTCTGATCCTCTGACTCTTCGCTTTCCACGCACTAAGCTCAATACCTATGGTCCACGAGCCTTCTCTGTTTCTGGTCCACTCTCCTGGAACAAACTTCCTCTCTCAGTCCGTCAGCAACCTACTTTTGTCTCCTTCAAGTCCGCTCTCAAAACTCACCTTTTCTCTCCTGCATAAAATCCTAACCTCACTCAACCCTCCCCTCTGCAGCCTGTCTCCGCTCGGAGGGAACCACATGGTTATAATATATAATTGTATGCTATGCTCTCTATAATTTTCCATTGCTTTTATTCTTGCTTTTATTGCTTTTATTCTTTCTCCCCATTTATAGCCATGCGTGTGTGTGGGTGTGTGTGTGTGTGTGTGTGTGTGTGTGTGTGTGTCTGTATGTGTGCGTGCGTGTGTGTGCGAGCGTGCGTGCCTGCGTGTGTGTCTGCTTCAGCGCTTAGATTTGATTTTATCAAGATTTTGCGCTATATAAATATTGTAATTATTATTATTATTATTATTACTTTCATTTTGACCTTGACACTTTGTCCTCCAAACTTGATTAATCCCCGACCGACGTGTCAATGCTCAACATCTTTGACTTAAATTTGAAAGGTCCATCCAGACAGAGCTGAGAAAATCTTAACAACACATTTAATTGTCTTATACACACACACACACACACACACACACACACACACACACACACACACACACACACACACACACACACACACACACACATACCAGAGAGAGAGAGAGAGAGGGGGGAAGTGAGAACTATGCGATCAGTATGAACTAATCTCCCAGACAGAAGTAGATAGACAGGCAGGCAGGCATGCAGGCAAGATGGATAGATGGACAGACAGACAGACAGACAGATAGACAGACATACAGACAGATAGATAGACAGATAGATAGACAGAGGGACAGATAGGTAGACAGATAGATAGATAGATAGACAGATAGATAGATAGGTAGGTAGGAGACAGAGATAGACAGACAGACAGACAGATAGATAGACAGATGAACAGATAGGTAGACAGATAGATAGATAGACAGATAGATAGATAGATAGGTAGATAGGAGACAGACAGAGAGATAGACAGATAGACAGATAGACAGACAGACAGATAGACAGATGGACAGATAGGTAGACAGATAGATAGACTGATAGATAGATAATTAGGTAGGTAGGTAGATAGGTAGACGGATAAATAGACAGTCAGATAGATAGATAGACATGAATAGATAGATAGATAGATAGATAGATAGATAGATAGATAGATAGATTCAGAAAAACAGCAACGTGGAATGAGAAGAGAGAAGAAGCATGGCAGAAGCGACCACCGGCGCCGAAGTCTGTGCTGCTGCTGTTGCTGTTGCTGCTATAACCAGCACCCAGACCAACCACGGCCCAACCACTCGCCCGCTCTCCCCGTGCCGAGGCGTGGATTTATTTTCTCACTCTGGTCTGCTTCTGACTTGACTGGACCCGCCACGGAGGTTTAGCCTGGGATGTATATCGGCTCGTGGGTTTTTGCCCGTTACTGTGCTTTTGGACGGTTGGGAAGTTTTGCTTATTGGTTTTAATTGTTTTTTTTTTTTTATTATGTGTGTGTGTGTGCGTTACAACACTGTGAGAAGTATTACAAGTTTCGATCGTGTAAGCCTGTGCTGTATAGATTTGCGAGGTTTTAGGTGTTATTGTGCTGGTGACAGGTGAATAGTTTTACCACGGTATTTGTTTTATTTTTGCTTTAATTTTTTTTATGTTTGACAACGGTGGAGAAGTTAAAATTTTCAACCAAGGTCGCTTGAAGTTCTGACTCTAGATGATGATGTGCGACAGTCGTAGATCTCGTGTTACGCCATATAGCTTTTGATTTTATTGGTTTTTGTGTAAACAACTTTGGGAAATTTCTAACTTTTGACTGAGTTAGCCTGATAAACGATGTGTAGATGTGTGCATTTTGGCTGTTGTTGGTGTTTTTTTCGGATAGCCGGGGATATTTAAATGCTTGATTAGTTACTGGAGGTTTTTTTTTGTTAGTTTTTGTTTACGTGGACAGCATTGCGGGATTTCTGACTTCAAACTGCGTTCGCTTGAAATATCAGTACAGACTCGTGATTTTGAAGTTTCATTTGTAATAGCTCGGTTCATATTGAAATCATACACGTTGCTCTTTACAAAGTGATTGATCATTACATTTATGTAATGATAATAACATGCTTGATTTATAGGAAAACAAACATACAAACAAACCTTTTAAACATTATAAATTAATGCAGCTAGTTGTATATTGTTCACTCGTAAGGCGATTTTGTGTACCTTTGTTTTTGTCGTTTGTTTTCTTTTCTTGCAAACAACGTTGGGAATTTCTAGCTTTCGACCGAGTTAGACGTGTAAAGGTTAGCTGTTATTTTGGCATGGAGATGTTCAGAATTTTGTTTTATTTATGTTCATGCGTAGACAACACTAGGAAAAGTCCAACTTTTGACCTCTTTCGTTCTGTTTAAAGTGTTCAGTTTGATTTATTTGTGTTTGATTGGAAAGCTAAACATTTTGATTGTGTTGAGTAGAAAATTGAAGATATATTTTGTCTTGTTTTGTTTTCCTGTTTATTTTTGTGATCATCATTTTCAGTATCTTTTGATTCCGTAACACGTGTGGTCGTTTGGCTTGATTGATAGGACACAGCACAGAACAGGATTCTGTTCCTCATTTTGTGATATTGGACAAAAACAGTCCACCTTCCTACCCACCTGTGAACCAGGAAAAAAAAAACACGAAATAGGAATCAGAACGCGTATTTAATACAACCAGACAAGACAGGCGCAAATTTTCGGCCAACAAGCGTAAGATCATAAACAGACACCAAATACAAAAATTAGGAGAAAAAGACTGAAACTTCCCTGCTGCTTCATCCAGTGTGAGAAAAGGACTCAAGTTTAAGCCTGGTGTGTACAATTTGATTTGATTTTGTGCGGGTTGACAGTTGGACATTGATTTGTTTCAGAAAAATGTGACGTCGTAAGGAAACAGTTCGTCATTTGATCGGATTTGGACTTACTGGTCTACTTTCGACACTGGACAGCGATTTAACGTTTGACGTGCATTGTGTTTTGAGCTTTTGTCTCCTGATCGAAGGTTTTGTGGTATCGATGAGATGAAATCTTAGATGACGTTGTACAAAATAAATTTGTTTTTTGTGTGTGTAAGCTGAAGTCTTAACATATTGTAAGATGTGTGAAAACAATTATTTAGAAAGACACTTTCGGTATAGCTTTGTGTAAGCTGATGTTACTACATTCTGATGTCTGTGAACACATTCAGGAAACACACTTTTAGTAAAGATTTGTGTAAGCTGAAGTCGTAATATATTGTGAGATCTGTGAAGATAATTTAGAAAGACAATGTAAGAAAAGGATACGAACGAAAATTGACTGCATGTGACATTATTGTAATATTGCAGGAAAATGTAATCACAGGTAGCGGCTGGGGTGTGCAGTTGTAGTTGTGATTGTGTATTGATGTGTATTTTACTGTGACGTTGTTGGAGTATATTACCCACGTGAGGGAGCAGTGTTACAGGACGCTTTGTGTGTGTGCATGTCATTTTTCTCGGGAACTGTAGGTTTGTATCGTTTTGTCATTTTTTTTTAAATTGCAGTAAATGTGGCGTTTCAAAATTTGAGGTTCAAAGAGTAGTCAGATGAGGAAAGTGCAGGTGTAGAAAAAGTGAAAACAGACAACCAACCAGCCAAACAACCATACAACCATACAAACATGCGAACAAAACCGTCTCTATTTCTGTAATGTTTTATTTCCATTAAAATAGTTTTTAAGTTTGGATCATTGAGTTTGGAATTAGCAGTTTTTTTTCAGGGATTCACCTCACTAAGACAGTACTGGATGCTGTCCATTCAGATCTGCCAGCAGTTACCTGGCATCTCCCCGTGGGGATGCCAGGGGCTTTTTCAGTATAAGTAGTATCCCCACCTTCTGGAAATTCTGTGCTAGAAATTTCCTCTTTTCTGTCATTCTCTTTGTTTCTTTTTTCCTCCTTTGCTTTCTGTCATTCTCCCTATCATTTTCTGTCTTACTGGTCCATTCACCTGAATGTGTTCAATTTAGTCTTACGTACTTTTTATTAGGATTGATAACTAAATGCATTTTTGGCTCTGGGGAGGTGAAATATGCAGAGGCAATTTTAGGCAATTTATGCCCGTTTTTTATATATGTTTTGATGTTCTTAGGTATGCTTAACATTGTAAATCCCCTCTGCAATAAATTGGACGGAGGGTCAAAGTGATTGATAGCTGGGTACATGTATTGAATGCATTTTTGGCTCTAGAGAGGTGAAATATGCGGAAGCAGTTTTAGGCAATTTATGCCCGTTTTTTTTATATGTGTTTTGGTGTTCTTAGGTATGCTTAAATTTGTATTCAGGTGTGTTTTTTTTTAAAATCCCCTGTGCAATAAATTGGACGGAGAGTCAAAGCCAGGCGCATGTCCTTAGATCATGCTCGCAAATGCATTGATATGTGTATTTAATTTTTTCTTTTTCTTTTCCTGTTGAAGTTTTGTATGTTTTTACTTAATTTTTTTCTTTTTCTTTTCCTGTTGAAGTTTTGTATGTTTTTACTTAATTTTTTTCTTTTTCTTTTCCTGTTGAAGTTTTGTATGTTTTTACTTAATTTTTTTCTTTTTCTATTCCTGTTGAAGTTTTGTATGTTTTGAAGCGTCGGCTGGGCTTTAAACATCAATAACAATAACAATAACAGTTACCTGGCAGGCTCCCTGAGTCTGTGCAAAACCATGTGTGCTGGCAAGATCTTGAACTTAGGAAGGGGAAGAGGGACCTGTGAAACACTAAGCTGACACCACCAGAATGATTGAAACATTCAGACAGTGAAAGGTCAGTTTTTAATGTTGCGGGCTGGGATTGAACTCAAGACATCCGATTTCGAATCCAGGACTTTTTCATGAAAACTTGTAATGGGCGATGCTAGTAAATGTCACAGAACTGTCAGTGGAAATCTGTTTCAAACGTAAACTTAGCAACAGGCTCATAAAAATGAAAACGGAGCAAAATTTCACAAAAATGTTTAACAATGTTAGGGACACTAGCTCTTACTCTTAGTGCCTCCCCAGCTAAGTTCTCCAGAACTCTCATCTCCATTACCCTTTGTGTCAATTTCACTTTCCATTTCGTTGCTTGCACGTGCACATCACGCAGCGCAGTCACCCTGTAGCAACGAATGCACGCAGTGGAGCGTGTGTGGAGAGAAACAACAAACCCATCCACAACAACACACAAGTCTTTCGGTAACGCACGCACAGATATGTGGGCGTGCACACACACACACACACACACACGCACGCACACGCATACAACACACACACACACACACACACACACGCACACGCACACGCACACAACGCACACACACACACACAACGCACACACACACACATGCACACAACACACACACACACACACACACACGCACACACACACCACACCAACGCACACACACACAACGCACACACACACGCACATGACAATACCGGAACAATAAGAGCAACGGGAAGAACAACTGAAATATGTACATACATAGAAACACGTTCACACAGACACACACACACATACAAAGCACACGTAGAAAACACACACACACAAAGACAGGGACAGACAGACTGACAGAGAGTCGCGCATGTACGCACATACATGCACACATCCAAAACACACATGCACAACACACACACGCACACATACATACACACACTACACACACACACGCAGCGCGCGCGCACTCACACATACACACACACGCACACACACACACACACACACACACAGCGCACACACCACACACACCACACACACACACACACACACACACACACACACACACACACACACACACACACACACACACACACACACACACACACACACACACACACACACAGAATCGCACCATCGGCGAAGCCACGATGTTGATATCAGAAAGGTTTCACTCTGACGGCTCCAGCAATATCATAGGATAGGCATTCTCGTATTGTAGGGTTTCTCTTCAGATTACCAGTCTTCACTATGGAACATCACTATCATAGTATTGGAAATGACACGTTGTACTGATAATCAACCCTTTGACACCTGCTTCTTATCCGCCAGCTGCAAAAACTTAACCCTTTGACTCCCTCACCCTGTCTACCAGCTTCCTGCAGGAAGCTGGTGGAGAGGGTGAGGGAGTCAAAAGATTAATGCAAGAAGCGGGTGGATAGGGTGAGGGAGTCAAAGAGTTAAGTTTTAGCTTTATGATGGTTGACAATGCAGGATGCTGATGGACAGGATGCGGAAGACAAAGGGTTAATGAGGACATTGATAAAGATAAATCCCAAGATGTTCCTCGCATGTAAATGATTACTGTTACTTGGCTTTACGTATAACTTCTTTTCCCTTAACTCCGAGGACAGTCGTTCGGGCGCCGCTCTAAAGAACAGTTCACGGCGTTCTTCCACCTCTGTCTGTTGTATGCCAAAGCCTGGATCTCTGCAGATGTTTTCCTGTCTACTCCACAATGTCGTCAGTTTGTTGTTTTTTTGTCCGTCTTCTCCGTCTCCCTCCCTGAAAAGTGCCCTGGGGGATTGATTGAGTAAGGCCACTGGATCTTGTTACATGGCCACTGTAGCGTAGTGTGCTTTTCTCAGCTGATCTTTTCACATGGTCCAGTGTGCTACGTGATGGTTTGGCGCTCTTGTTTATCGGTGATATGTTCAGTGTAAGTGATGTTTAGTATCTTTTGATAACATGCTCATTTTCTGTGGCTTGGATTCATCTTTCCAAATCCGTTGTCGGGGTCCCTGTCTCGTGTACAATACAGAAAGATGGAATATAACAGTACACCAGTTTGTCCTTATTCTGACGTCTGCTTTCTGAGACTTACGTCCCTCATGTGCGTGCAGTTATTCTTCTCGGCCCCCCCCCCCTCGACAATTGAACACACACACACAAATATATAACACACACACGCACACACACATACACACACACACACACACACACACACACACACACACACACACACACACACAACACACACACACACATACATACATACATGTAATATCTCTTAGACTGAAAAAAATGTTGAACTGAAAAACACATACGCACACATACACACTCTCTGTCTTCTGTCTCCTGCCGTTGTTTATCATATTTTTAGTAAAACAAGACACACAGTATATTCAAAAGAACTCAAATCTATACAAAGTGGAAAAATACCAAGTAAAGTAAGAAATTCATGATGAAAGCGTGCGCGCTATCGTCTGTGTGTGTGTGTGTGTGTGTGTGTGTGTGGGTGTAGAGAGAGAGAGAGAGAGAGAGAGAGAGAGAGAGAGAGAGAGAGAGAGAGAGAGAGAAGAGAGAGAGCGAGCTCCATCAAAGTCTGTATAGCAAGGGAAAAATGTACAGCGTCTTATTTTTCTAATGTGCGTTATGGGCAAACCAAAGCAACCTCTGTTGTTGTTTTTTTTCTTTTCAGATACATGGTTAGCTAATTTACCAGCATGTAAGCTGTAATACCATGAAGATTAGTTCGAAAAATAAGTTGTATCTTTCTCTGGTCTGTTTTTATCCCGTCTGGCAGTTTTCAGATGGGGCGGTATATCCATCTCGAGCGTCGTCTTCAGATATGCAGTTGGGTTGATTCGAGGTGGCGTTATCCCCAAGCTTGCCAAGCTCGACATTGCTATCTAGAATACCCAGCCTCCTTTTGTATAGACGCACAGAGTTTCTACTGTCGTAGACGACACCTTCTGTTCCCCTTAAATGTATAAGCTCCACTGAATAACATACTGACGTGAAATACACACTGACTCATCGTCGTCATAATCATGTGCCCTGCTGCATGTGTTGGTGATCATGGCCGTCCATACGAATCTATCTTTTGTCGCTGCAAGTACATCTCCCACCCTTTCTGTCTTCATCCACTCTGCAAATCCGTCCAGTATTTTTTCCCTGGGTCTACCTGGTGCTCTTTTCCCCTCCAGGTTTCCTGTTGTTACTAGGTGCTGACATTTCTCTTGCCTCATAAAAGTGTCCTGTAAATGTTGCTTATCTTTTCCTAATCTTCAGTAATGTTCTTTTTGTGTTTGCCTCTTTTAAAACTTTCTCTTTGTTTTCTTTGTTGCCCATGGAATTCTTAACATTCTTCTTATAAACCACATTTCAGCGGCTTCATTCTTGTTCTGACTTTGCGTGTTGACTGTCCACGCTTCGCATCCGTATAATAGTACAGGTTCAATATGACACTGAAAAAAATCTCTTTCTGTTAATTGATAGGCATTTGTCGGTATGAACGCTTTTCGACACACCGACTGCCTCCCTGTAAACCTGCTGAGTGAGAATGTCTAACGATATGGAATGATTATTTCATGACTTCTCTCTTCGTACAAGTCCCAAGAGTGACCATTAATGGTAGGCCCGCACTGTGTCTCGTCCAGTCTTTCTGCACACAGAGCTACAGAGTGACGACTGATGTGTGAATCAGATAAATGAATAATCTGTTCTCACCTACGCAAGGACTAACTGGGATATTAGTGGTGTGAGTCGCTATCTTCGTTATTGGTCTCTGGTGTTCTGGTAAACGCCCGTTAAGGCGACAGTTTCGGCCAGATAAAGTTCAGGAATCGATTTGTAGAGTTAATAATTGATGAGTGAAAAGAAAGGATCACATTCTCTCCCTTTGATGTGTGCTGAATATTTCCAACATTTTTTTTTCTTTGGTGCGTGGTTTATACCCCCATTAAAGTTGTGTGGTTCCTGCATAGCAGCCTGTCCAAGTTGGTAGGAGTGGCCTGATCCAACCCGAACTTTTTAATCCAAAATGGCTGAAAACTCGCACAATTTTCTATATACAAAGAGCGTAATAAAACAATAATAGCGCTGCTTTCGGTTATGTTGTTTCCAACAGCCTTAATCGGCTGGGGGTTACTAATGCTTGATCACGTAAATCATTTTTCAAGTTCAAAAACTTGCATGAAATTGCACTACTGCAACACTGGGCATAATGTTTTGGTCAAAATTGCTTCTGTTTCTTTGACGTTTTACATACACCCCCCTCCTGAGTTTATTGAATATGATATGAAGTAGTTATGAAGATGTTGTTTGTAATAACACTTTTTTGTATTCATGGGTGGGGAAATTTTAAACCGAAGCTGTACCCAAAATAGTATAGAAAAAATGTGACATATCAAAAAGATGATGCTTCGAGCAGTTAAACGTGGTACTTAATTTATTTTGTCTAAAATGATTAAATTTTGGCATTCGGTAAGCTTTTAATATTTTCATTGTAAGTATGTTAACTTATACGGGTTTATTTTACGCTTTTTTTTGGAAAGTTATTTAATTTTTTTTTTATTAAATCCTTTTCAGATAAAGCTGTGTATGAAATACGTTTCAGATATTTTCTCAGATTCCACATCATATCATCAGTTAAGTGTTAAGTACAACAAACCACAAAACAGGCGACCTTGATCCGTAAAGGGAAATATATTCTGTCTCCCTCCTCATAAAATATTAGTGAAATGGGGGAAAGCAGACGACCCAGCATGTCCGCTCTGTCAGAAGAAACAAACAGTGGAACATGTCCTAAGCTCTTGCAAAGTAGCGCTAGCCCAAGGAAGGTATACATGGAGGCACAACCAAGTTCTGAAAGTGATCACAGATGTGGTTAGCGAAAAAACCATGACCCCAAACGCACCAATTGCTATGACAACGTTCTACAAAGCAGGAGGGAAACAGGTCTGGCCCGAAAGGGCTATGACAACCAGCACATTGCCAAAGGGTCTTCTGGATGGAGCAGTCGACTGGGAGTGTACAGCAGACCTCCCAGAGTGGAGAAATTACCCAGATGTCATCAGCAAGACAGGCATGAGACCAGACATCGCTCTCCACTCTGACTCCTCGAAACAAGTGATTCTGATAGAACTCACTGTGCCATACGAAAGCAGAATGGAAGAAGCACATATCTACAAGACCGAAAAATACGCCGGTCTTGCCAGCACCCTGAAGAAAGCAGGTCTGCGGGTCAAAATCTTCGCCATAGAGGTCGGGGCAAGAGGGTTTGTGGGCACCTCCGCTTATGATCTCATGAAACAACTCGCCATTTCTGGGAAGAAGAGGACTAGAGCCCTTAAAGCGATGGCAGAGGCAGCAGAAAGGAGCTCAAGCTGGATCTGGGCAAGGAGGAACGAAAAAAGTGAACTTCATAAGGATTAAATTCCCTACAGATGATGTGTGCCCCGTTAGCACATTGGTAAAACCGCGTACCGCAGTTCTGAAGCGCAGAATCGCCCAGGTTCGATCCCCGGCGTGGGAAAAAAAAAAAAAAAAAAAAAAGACAACAGCAGAAGGGCATCCAGGAGTCATGACCTGGATGTGGCCCGGCCCCCCGAGAGTGTAAGGAATTCAGGGCCGAAACACTTGTCTAAAGGGGGTTACTTCTCTGAAGACCTTCTGTTGTCTAGCTCTCCCTAGAGTTTCTTTCTACCTTATTGTACGAAAATAGAACACCTCCAACAACAGCAGCAACAACAACAACAACCACAACGACGACGACAACGACGATAATCATACATTTTCTTTCCGTGCAGTTGTCTTGAGTGAAAAGCGATATAAAACTAGCACCCCCCACCTCCCCCTTTACGGGCAGACGGAACAAGAGACACGAAATAAATAAATCCAGTCTCAACCCCGCATCTTCTGAATGGAAAGTTCGACGTTTAGCCACGTAACTGTCATGCCTGTCTGTTCTGATCAATTATTAATTTTTTTTTTTTTTAAACAATTTTTTAGGATCATTGCACTCAGGGAGGTTACCTTTGTGCTCACCTTTTTTTCCATCCCATTTTCTGCGCCACTGTAATGGCCTCAGAAGCTGAAACAGTTTTTTGTTAACAATGCGATGATGATGATGTTGATATGGATGATAATCATGATGATATGGAGTTCCATCTAAGATTGAGACTGCGTAGACAGGGTTGTACTCTACGCTTACTATCATAACATATCCTGGCGTCAACCAGGCCCGAGAGATACAGACGCCTGCGGTGTTGGTCAGAAGATTTGAGCAATACCCTCAATGATGCATCCGCGAAGTGGACGAGACTCGACTGTATGGTTCCAGTCTTCCCAATGAGCCCATAGCACACCCAACTCTGCGTAGCAGCCAGTTAGAGCCGAAAAATCACACATTGATTTTTTGAAGGGACTGATGGGGATTCGAATCCACAACCTTCCAGTCGGTAGTCCGTTGCGTTAACCTCTACACCACGGCAACTGGTCCAATTATTAAAGTTAGTTGCCCTTGGATTATTCTCAAGGTATCCTGCTATGTTTGTTTGATTTTTGCTATAGCATACATGACTTTGAAAGAAAGAAAATGAGTATGGCATGATCACCCAGAGTGGTGGAGTCAAAATTTGATGTCTCTTGTTCAATCCCAGCCAGCGACATTAAAATCTGGCCTGTTCTCTGCCCATCTTATTGTTTCCATCATTCTGGTGGTGTCAGCTTAGTATTTCAAAAGTCCTTCCTCCTTCCCGAATTTCAAGACCTTGCCAGCGCATAGGGTTTTGCGCAGGCTTAGGGAGTCTGCCACACACTTGTTGGTAGATTTTGGTGGAGCACATATTATGGAATTGTCTGAGTGCGATGAATACCTCTTAAACAAACTCCAAACTCCAAACACCCCTCATCATTACGTTTATAAAGAAACATTTCCATTTTCTACATTATTTGCTTTTTCTAATCTCCCTTTTGATAAAATGATTACGTAATCATTGAGTATAAACATGAGATGATTTTAAGACTGTCACATAGGATGTTTGATCGAACAGAAACCACCTGTCATGGAAAACATCTGATCTGCTGCTACTGCCATAAGTCATCAGACTTTGTTGCTTTGTTGACCTTTGTGTGCGCTTGACAAATTCCAGTCGGACAAAAATGTGTGCATTTTTTTGTTTCATTAACAAATACGCGTTTGTATTACAGAAAAAGCCGAGATGTGGTTTCTAAGGAGAATGTTGAGAGTTCCATGGACATCAAAGAAAACAAACGAGACAGTGTTGGTGGAGGCAGACACAAGAAGATCATTCATAAGGAAGATTAGGAAAAGACAGGCAACATTCATAGGCCATTTTATGAGGAAAGGGGAATTGGAGCACCTGGTCACAACAGGAAAGCTGGGGGGAGAAATAGAGCACCAGGGAGAAAATATTGGACGGACTTGCAGGGTGGCTGAAGACAGAGAGGGTGGAAGATGTGCTTGCGGCAACAAGAGATAGAAGCAGATGGAAGGCCATGATCGCCAACGCCATGTGGCAAGGCATTTGATGATGATGATGATTACAGAAAAATGCAAGTCTTACCCACTCACTACGGGCCTTTAGTGATGTAATAGACAACAGTGATCAGTGTAATGAAATGTTTTTCCCCCAGTTTTATTGCACAGAGGTCTACAGCATGACCATTACTGTGAAAAAAAAAACCCTCCATAATTACAGGGCCTCCCTAAAAAATGGACAGAAAATCAAATGTGTTAACCCTTTGACTCCCGCACCCTATCCACCAAGTGCAAAAACTTAACCGTTTGACTCCCGCACCCTATCCACCAAGTGCAAAAACTTAACCGTTTGACTCCCGCGCCTTATCCACCAAGCGCAAAAACTTAAGCATTTGACTCCCTCACCCTGTCCACCAAGTGCAAAAACTTAACCGTTTGACTCCCGCGCCTTATCCACCAAGCGCAAAAACTTAAGCATTTGACTCCCTCACCCTGTCCATCAAGTGCAAAAACTTAACTGTTTGACTCCCGCACCTGATCCACCAAGTGCAAAAACTTTAGCATTTGACTCCCTCACCCTGTCCACCAGATTCTTGACCATTCGATTCCCTCACCATATCAACCAGCTTCTTGCAGGAAGCTGGTGGACAGGGTGAGAGAGTCAGAGGGTTATGTTTTTGTTTTGCGAGCACGGATGACAATGTAGGATGCTGGTGGGTAGGGTGCGGGAGTCAAAAGGTTAACAGAGTGCCAGCTTGTGTGAAATACATTTCGACTGTCATTCTGTAGTGATAGTTGTAGATGTAGGTATAGATATAGGTAAACAAAAAAACCGGGGTCTTTAACATGCGTCTTCACAGTGTGTTTTCAATTTTCACATATTATGGCTTATCAAGTAAAAAGCTATCGAATCCACAGTGATGTGGTAATGAATACTGCTTGTAAAGGTGTGTATTTTTAAATTCTCATTCCATTTATTGATTCATTAGTTAAATTTAATTTGATTTAGTTTAGTTTAGTTTAGTTTAGTTTCGTTTCGGTTAGTTTCGTTTCGTTTCGTTTCGTTTCGTTTCGTTTCGTTTAGTTTAGTTTAGTTCGGTTTAGTTCGGTTTAGTTCGATTCAATTCAGCCCATGTCCAAGTCCCAGTCCTAGTCTAGTCTAGTTTTATTGGCTGTCTCCAGTTTTGTGTCGTCTCAGAGGAGTTGATCCCATGCCGCTTATGTGTTGGCGCCTCACCACACGATCAGTCCCAAGTTCATTGATTCAAAGTCCTGGTGCCAGAAAGCCAACGAAAGCCACTGAATTCAGGTCTCTGTAAGGCCATCAACCAGAGGAGATTGCACTGCTGCTGAGTCAGGCCAGTGAAGTCTAGCAGTGCCTGTTCTGATACCAAAGCACTAAGGACACTATCTCCTACTAAGCCTTCTGCTGACGACAGTAACTTGCTCTGCCATGGAGCCAGACCGGGTGTAGAGACCCTCGGCAAGGAGACCACCAACACCATGCCTCCACCTCCCCCAACTGTTGTCTTTTACCTTAACGGGTTGTTCTTTTCTTTTTGGCGTGGTGTTAGCCCTGATATGGCTCAAGTGATCGGCTGGGCTAAAAGCAATATGAACTTACTAACATCCCCCACCCACTAACCCACCCAAACGACAGGCATGAACCATTGACACCCAAGACCTGCAGTGTGAATTTGCCTCGGGCACGTAGTGGGTGGAGAAAACCGGTAGTGAGGTCATCACAAGATCAGGACATGAAGGCCTCATAATCGTCAGTTTTCATCATGGTGTGATGAACGATTATTTCCTGATAATGGTGACGATGACTACGATGCTGTGGAGTCCCGTCTAAGATTGAGACTGCTTGAAAGGGGTAATATGTCTTGGCGTCAACCAGGCCCGAGAGATACTGATACCTGAGGTGTTGGTCAGGAAATTAGAGCAGCACTGGCAGTGGGATATCCATAAAGTGAATAAAGCTAGACTGCTTGGTTCCAGTCTTTCCACTGAGCCGAAAACGCTGTCAACCCCGGCCAGGGCCAAAAAAAGTATTTTTTTGCTCATAATTTCTGTGAAAAAAACATCAAAAACATCACACTTGGTAAGTTAAATTGCTCCAAGGCAATAACAACAGAAATAATAAAGTGTATTTGTAACGATTCACGCTGGTCTGCATGCAAGCTTGTGGTATGAAATCCAAAACAAGTGTGACTGCCCGCGTTCAAGCAAACAGGAACTAGAAAAAAAATAAAAAACGCAAAAAAAGAATCAGAACGCGTATTTAATACAACCAGATAAGACAGGCGCAAATTTTCGGCAAACTGGCCTTTGTCAAGCATAAGGTCACAAACAAACAAACACACAAGCTTGTGGTAGTTGAGAATCGGAGCGCCAGAAAATGTGAAGTAGTCTAATCTCATCTATCCAAAAGGCGAGCCGTGTGAAATAGATTCAGTCTTTATATGTCTCCAGTGCACCCAGAAACCAGTACCATCTCTCTGTGATCACAGGACGCCACCCGCCACCGATCCGGGTCAATTATTCATCACCCCCAAATGTGAACCCCAATTTCCTTCATGTTCTGTGGGCGACAGCGGCTACCATCTCCAAATCAGTTCTAATTAAAAGTCATCGACGATCGATGACCATTGAAGTCGGCTGATAAAAGCTATCTCAGTTGATGAGCGGCCCATGGGGAGGGTCTCTTCAGCTTGGTACCCCGGGCAAACACCAAAGGAGTCTCCTTCCAAAGATTTCTTTTAACTCCCCTTGATTTTTTTTGTCGGTGTTGATTATTCGTAATCTTGGTGATGATTTCTTTCCCTTTATAGAGAAGATTTGTTGCTTTTCGTTCTTCGTTTTATTGATATTTCAGCTGTGGGTGAGATTATTTTGGTTTCTTTTTCTTCGTTTCTTTTTCTTTTTTCTCTCCATGAAAAGAGCCTTCCAGGCTTAATTAACGAGTGAACAAGACATGAAAATTCCTAGTGTTGACTGTAATTATCGGAAAACCTGCCCCTAACTGGTGCGCAAAAAATGAATTTTGTGATGTATGCAGGAAGATTTCTTGTCAGTGTGCAATTATGTGTTGCAATTACAGGGGAAAAACTAAGAGAAAGAAGTGATGAATTGAATTGTATTTAGTGCTGTTTTGTTATTTTTGCAGGTATCCAAGTAATGGAGTCATCATGATATGAAGTTGAGGAAACACCCGCTGTAAGGTCAGCATGTGTAGTCCACTTGTCTCTACATCTGAGTGAAAACATCTCCTTCGTCTCCTACTCTTCATCCTATTGTATATAGAATATCAACTGTATGTGTGTGCGTGTGCAGCTTCAGATGGTGATTAGGGGACCCAGATTAATGGGATATGCATGGCTGCCTTCAGCATCTTGATGCTGTTAGTGCACGGAATTAAATCATGATTGGTGATTACCGGGCGAAATATGTACCCCATCTTTTCTTCAGGCGATTCTTTCCACCAGTCTGCATGTATAAAAACGGTTAATCTGTCATTTTAGATCGGTAAAAAACGTGTTTTCGGAGGTGTTCAGTCATCACAAAGTGTGAAGTGCAGATTCAGTGTACATTGATTTTTTTGTTTTAGGTGTTGTATATCTTCGTGTAGTTGAATGCTGATGTCGTGCCAGAATTTGCTTTTTGTGACATGTAAATTTGGTGTGATAAAGCCGTTTCAGTTTTGGCCGTTAGTAAACGACGGTGTTTGAACCAACAGTTCGCAGAGTTCACTAGTGGAATTGGAGGATGTCAGTCGTTCGTTTATGTTCTTCAGAGAAACAAAGCGTGTGTTTCTGTGCAGGCGGATTGTTGATGACTTATTCTGTCTATGAAATATAGAGTTTAAACATTCCTCTTTAATCATGATATTTATACAAGTTAACTCAAATACCCCAGTTGGCAATTTTGAAGTGTCATCACAGAGTGAGAGTACCCCATCTTTGCCACAACTCCCCAGACTATGGCAGAAACACCAAGTGTTTGTGGTTGTGTGCGAGTTACTGTAACCTGCGGTGAAAAAAGGGTATCTGGATTAATAACTTGTGGCGAGGAACACGTATCTCGTTTTTTCCCCCACATTAGTATAGCAGTGATCCACTATAGTGTCTGTGTGTAGAGAGAATTTCGGTCTTCAGGATTAAGAGTGAGGAGACATACTTTACTGTGTGCATGTTTCATGGAAACTAAGTTGGTGACTCGTAGTTCCAGACTGAGGGATTCCTTACGACTTAGGTCCAATCCTCATGAATATGACATCTTGTATGTGTCTGTGAATATTTAGCGATTTGTGACTTTGAAGTGAAGGAGAGAACAAATCCACACCACGTGTATATCTGTGAACATTTAGCGACTTGTGAATTTGGAGTGAAGGAGGAGCTATCGAAATCACACCTTCTGTGTATCTGTGAATTGTGAATTTGGTGTGAAGGAGGAGGTACCAGATAGTGACTTGTGAATTTGGTGTGAAGGAGGAGGTACCAGATAGAGACTTGTGAATTTGGCGTGGAGGAGGAGGTACCAGATAGTGACTTGTGAATTTGGCGTGAAGGAGGAGGTACCAGATCTCATTGCAGCCTCATGCCCTTCCAGCCATGGGAAGCCCAGTTTATTGACAACACCACTAGCACCCTCAGCCTTGGCCAGACCCTGCAGACTTTGGGGCTGCTGGCATGGGGTCCGTAGGGCCCCCTCACCATAACCTCCATTTCCGTTACCACTTCCCTCACCGACCCCACGCCCCGGCCTCCTGTCGCTCCCTCCTCTACCGGTACCTGTATCTCTGGCACCAGGGGTTGTCCCTGTGGATCCTGCTGTCTACCATGGCCACCCTGAAAACTCTCAGCTCACCTGTGCCCACCAAGACCCCGCTTCTCCAGGTGCGAACTACTCTACTGTGTGACAACGCCACCTACGAGCAGTGTGTGCAAGAGGCTGGGGCCATGACGAATGAGGCGATCTCTTCCTCTTCGTCTTCTTTCGTTCCGCTCTTTCTCAACGTGTCTGTGGTTCAAATCCCGGGCGAGGGACCCGAGGCCCTGCGGACGTTGGAGAGGGAGGTGGGGAAAGGGGAGGAGGTATTGATGGCGATCGGGAATACGGATGCGGTGCGGACGGCGACTGTGCTGGCGAGGGGCATGGGCCGGCCGTTGATGGGATACGTTCATGATGATTCGAGGAAGGATTCCCACAAGGTCAGCATGTTTTTTCGGTTGTCGTTGTCGTTGTCATTGTCGTTGTCGTTGTCGTTGTTTCGTGTACCTTTCTTTGTTTTTGTGTTTCTCTGTTGCTTATTTGTGGTTGTTCGTTGTAGTCTTTATGTTTGTATGGGTCAGTGTGATTGGAGAAAATGACTCGGACGGAAGTAAAAGATTAAGGTTGTCCCGTAACTCTGAGGTCGTTGGGGAACGAATTGATGAGACCTCAACTTTTCTTGGGGCTAGGATTGTGAGGGCTGTGCCTGTTGTCACTCTCTCATTTCTTTGCCTTTCGCAGTCGTGAACAGGGTTAGGTACCCATTCATAGCTGGGTGAAGTGGAGGCTGCACGCACGAAAGTTTTTTTTTCTCTCTCAGGCTTGATTAGAGCACATGCAAACATGTGAAGAGAGATTGGAATGAGGGAGATCTGTTTTTATGCTGACAAGGCTTCACGGATGGAGAGAGTCCTCTTAGAAGATGTAATGGGACAAGGATTCCTCCAGTGTCCGTCCTAAACTGCATGTAGGATCTGGCGATATGAAAGCATTCGTAACATTCGTAATTTTCGGATTCTCCCTCATCCCCTCTTCCTTATCTTCTTAATCTCATTCTTCCGCTTCCTCGTCCTACATTTCATTCTTTTTCTTCTCCTCCCCCTCCTATTTCTCGTCATCTTGCTTGTCTGTTTTCTCGTCCACCGTTTCATTTCTGTTTATTTTTTTAATGATGTTTTTCCCATTCATTATTCTCTGTTTTAAAAAGGAGCTTCTTCCAGTCTGGCTCTGTTTCTGAATGTTCCTCAGTCTTCGTGTATCCGTTTGTCTTTCGTATTATGCCCGTGTGTTTGTCTATCCGTCTGTCTTTGTGTGCCAGCTTTTTCATTTTTGTATTTGTCTTTCTCTATCACCCCCTGTGGGTATGTCGGCGAGTCTTTTAGTGTAAGTAGTGTTTCCGTCCCATGGAAATTCTTTGCTGGAATATTAGTTTATTTACTCTTCTCCGTTACTCTGTGTTTCTGCCTTGCTTCTTTGCTTTCTGCGACCTCAACCTTTCTCATTTTCGTCCTTGCTTGTCCGTCCACCTCTGTGTTTTCTGTCTATTAGGATTGATGATTTGGTAATCTCAATAGCATTTTTAGCTCATAGGAAATGTAAACTGTCTAGTGGCAGTTCTAGTTACTACAGGCCAGTTTTTATGTACTTAGTTATGTTTGTGCATTTGTATTCAGGTTTGGTTTTTAATCCCCTTGGGTGTTAAATTGGACAGAATGGCCAACGCCAGGGGTATATCCTTGGATTATTTGCGTCAATGCAGTGGGGTTGTGTGCTTAATTTTCTTTTTCAGGTTTCGTTTTCCAGGTGAGTGTATGCTGTGTGAGATGGTTATACCCAGGTGCGACTCACTGTTGTCAGCTGGGCTTTAAACAGTAATAATAACTCTCCTTCTACTATCACGGGTAGAAAATAGATTGGCAACTCAACAAACAGCATTGATTCATCCTTTGTTTTGTCGATTAATGTCTTTATGCCTGGAAATAACTCTTGGAGAAGTTAAAAGATTGTTGCCTGGTAAATAGTGTATATTTACATCGCGAGAATGTGTTTCTGCTTGTGCATGATCGGCCAGTATAGATGCTTTTTCTCAAGGCATTTGCAGTCTCTGTTTCACAATCTTGGGCATTTTTGGGCTTTCCTGGTGGATCCTGCTCTCTACCATGACCACCTTTAAAACTCTCAGCTTCCTGTGTTCACCCCCCCCCCCCCGTGGGGATGCCGGCGGCTCTTTCAGTGTGATCAATTTCTGCCTTGTTCCTTTGTTTTCTGTCATTTCTTCCTATCATTTTCTGCATCTGCTGGTCCATTCACCTGTATGTGTTCGATAAAGTCTTACATGCTTTCTCTTAGGATTGATAAATGGGTACATGTATTATTATGTGCATTTTTGATCTAGGGAAATGAGATATGCCATGCGCTTGTATTTCTCTGTCTTTCTCTATTTTACATTATTTAACTCGTTTGCCAGCCTGTGGTGTGTGTGTGTGTGTGTGTGTGTGTGTGTGTATGTGTGTGTGTGTGTGTGTGTGTGTGTGTGTGTGTGTGTGTGTGTGTGTGTGTGTGTGTGTGTGTGTGTGTGTGTGTTTATAACAGTCAGCTAGTCTCTTGTCTGTCTGCATGTCTGTCTATTTCCCTCTGTACCTGCGTGTCTGTCTTTTCGTCTGTCCGGGTATGTATTACGTCTGGTTCTGTCTCTACCACCATCTGTCTTTCTGTCTGTCCTCCCCCCCCCCCTCTCTCTCTCTCTCTCTGTGTCCCCGTCAGTCTGAAATGTATTTCCCTTCCTTCAACCCCCTCCCTCCCTCTGCAATCCCTAGCAATCTTTAGTCTAAGAGAATTCTTTGTCACTAAATTACAGTTTCGACGAAAGGATGTAGCCTTTCATTGTGGGACCCAGTACTCTTTCATTATGGATAAAGATACTGTTATGGAGTAACGGAAAGGAGGTACCGGGAGAAGGGTCAACTACAATTACCATGCAGATCAAAGGATTTAGAGAACAGAGAGTGAGGGAGCCGTTGCATATCCGTTAGAGAGACCGACAGAACACTGCGGTGTACCGTGTGACTGTATGAATAAGAGAAACAAGATGGCCAAGGCATTCTGACAGTCTGCCCTTTTCATACAAAATCTATTACAAAAATTATGTCTTAAGATCACTGACAACAAAAAGCTTAAGTTGGAACAAAAACAAACAAACAAACAAACAAGCAAACAAACACAAACATGCAATCAACCAATCAACCAACTAACCAACGAACCCACACAACCAACCTACCAACCAACCAACCAACCAACCATCAAAACGCCTCAAACCAAAACCATACAAAACAAGCCCCTTCACGTACATCTAGGATAGTCGTAGACTTTGACAACAGTGAAAACATATCTTAAATATTGTCAGAAATATTTGACAGATTGCCGCTCACACAGTTTCGTCAAATAGTACTGATTCCAGGACTCTGGTCTGAATGGGCATAAAGTCACAGCACTTACGTTATATACACAATCGTCTTAGTGCCTTAGGTCCAAGTTAATCATGGCAGATTCCCTAAGTCTGAGTGCTGACAAGATTTTGAGTTTGGGTAAAGGCCAAAACGACGAATCCAACAAAAATAAAAGTTTTATTTCAGACGTTGCGCAAATCAAGTGGAAACTTGGCGGTGCCTGTCTCCTATTCCTAGTACTGTAAACTTTGTACCTAGTGCACCACTAAAGGTCCCGTTGACACGGAAAGGGGAAGAAGGAGGAGAGAGAAATGTGACCAGTCCTTTTTTTCTGACCAGTTGGGATTCGAGCCTGGAATGACAGAATTCAGAATGACATGCTTTCTAGGAAGGTATGCTTTTTCCATTACACACACACACACACACACACACACACACACACACACACACACACACACACACACACACACACACACATACACACACACACACACACACACACACACACACACACACGCACACACACACACACACACACACACACACACACACACGCACACACACACACACACACACACACACACACACACACACACACTGATGGCAGAAATACAGAATTCCTGTGTGGTGTGGCACTTCGTTTTTTGAGATTGTTTCATTTCGACCGGGGAAGAGGGGAGAGAGAGGGGAGAGTTAGAGAGAGGAGAGAGAGAGAGAGAGAGAGAGAGAGAGAGAGAGAGAGAGGAGAGAGAGAATGTGTGTGTGTGTGTGTGACACAGAGAGAGTGTGTGTGTGAGGGAGAGAGAGAGAGAGAGGAGAGAGAGAGAGGAGAGAGAGAGAGAGAGAGAGAGAGAGAGAGAGAGAGAGAGGAGAGAGAGAGAGAAAAGCGCGCAGAATACTTCAGTAACATTTTCTAGTCTGTTTCTGGATGGATTCGTACCAAATTAGTTCAAAGGGGTAGACACTTGAGGAGCCGCGAATGCGTAAGTATTGAAGTCATGGCGCTAAGGTCAAGATCATACGGAATCAGAGAAGTGCCTAAATGAGTACTTTTCGACGACGGTATATGTACAGCACTTTCTCAGAAACTTCAGACAATAATTACATTCTGTAATCATCGTTGTGACAGTCTACCACTCACGGTGATACGCACGTCATGTGTTTTAAGTGAAGCTTCTTCAAGGTCTCAGTGACCTTGAGAAGTACAAAATCTGGATTTTCTGTAATGGTTTTATTTCTGTAAAAAGGGAAATTGTTGGAATGGCTCGATCATCTTGTTTATTGTTTCTGTCTGGCTCCCACCCCCCTCTCCCACATCCGTCTGATACAAAATCTGTTGGGTTTTTTTTCCGGTTATGATTCTGTTTGTATGAAGAGGGAGATTCTTGGAATGGCTTGACAAGTCTTTAAAGAGTTTGTTGGAATGGCTTGACAATCGTGTTCTTTCTTCCTGGTTCCCACCCGCACTCCCACCCAGCCCATCTCCGTCTGAAATTTGGGGTTAGAGGGAGGCCAAGGGTAATGGGTAATTTGGGTTGGTATAGTTTTGAGATGTCATTTACGTCTGAGTATAGACACGTTACATGTGAGAAGAAGGAATGTTGAGGTTGTAATACGTAATGCGTGGAGAGCCGGTTGAAACGTCTACTCGGTGTCGTAAGACGTACGTGTAAATCAACAACAGGAAACTTGCTTTTAGAAAAACACGAGCAGACGCGTAGACTTCTCGGACGTTTGTGCAGGCAGGCAGGCAGGCAGGCGGGCTGGGCAGGCAGGCAGGCAGGCAGGCTGGGCAGGCAGGCGGGCAGGCAGGGCAGGCAGGCGGGCAGGCAGGGCAGGCAGGGCAGGCAGGCAGGCGGGCAGGCTGACAGCAGTTAAGACAGGAACACAGGCAAACAAACCTCTTCCCTCGGCCACATTAGAGAAGTGTTGTTTTAGAACAGTCCATGGAAATGAGGTGTTACCACGTGATGCTAAACATCAGACACACTGATCACATCACCAATAAACAAGTGTGCCAAACCATCAAGCAGCACACTGGACTATATGAAGATCTGCTGACTTCCGTTGAGAAAAGAAAACTTCGTAATAGCTATGCTTTGTTAGTCGACATTCTGAGTTTCTTGAGAAAGACTTTAAAGTCGAAAATTTGACCCCTCCACAAGGTGTTCGGGTGTTGTGTACAGTAAGAAAAGAAAACTGCATTGGTAATGGCCATTTAACTAGATCCAGTGGCCGTACTGAATTAGTTCTCCAGGGACCTTCCAGGGCGACAGATGGAGAGGAAGACAGAAAAAAACAAAACAAAAACAAAAACAAAAACAACAAACATGGACTTTCCCATTCCTCTCTGCTTTAAGCATTGAATGTCTGGGTGTTCTTCTTTTCGTCAGACGAGTTTGAGAGCGAGTCCTTGGTCTCTTTTAAAAATAAGAAAATAGCACTGATTTGTCATGTCAACCTTTCTGAAGAAAAACGTCCTGTTGTGAGTAGTATTGGGTGGGTGCATAGATTTATGTGACGTGATTTTCTAGTAGGGGTGGAGATGAGGTAGCACATACCCATTTAAAGGTAATACCCGAGAGAAATCTGATCAACGGACATGCGATGTCGTGAAAGCTGACACTGACATGAACAACACTGAAACTGAATCAAATTGAGTGGTTAGGCCAGTCTGTATTACAACGGCACACAAGAGGACAAAAGAAAACAAAGACATTGCAACAACAAACAAACAAACAAAAAAACCAGTAGAGCTTTTAAACATCATAGAGGAGAAGGAAGGGAACGTTGCGTTTTCATTGTTAAGAGACTCCCAAGACTCAAAAGACTAATGACTAAGGCCAGCAGTCACTATCAGAAAGAAACGGACAGGGGTGGGAGGAGAAACTGAAGTCAGGTTTTGATAATTTCCAGAGAGAGAGAGAGAGAGGAGAGAGAGAGAGAGAGAGAGGGGGGGGAATTTGGGTAAGAGAGGGTATTAAAAAATTTCAAAAGAAAAGTAAGGGGTTAGTTATAAGTTAACTTTGGGGCGCGCGTGCGCGGTGTGTGTGTGTGTGTGTGTGTATGTGTGTGTGTATGTTTGTGTGTGTGTGTGTGTGTGTGTGTGTGTATGTGGTGTGTGTGTATGTGTGTGTGTGTATGTGTGTGTGTGTGTGTGTGTGTGTGTGTGTGTATGTTTGTGATGTGTGTGTGTGTGTGTGTTGTTGTGTGTGTGTGTGTGTGTGTGTGTGTGTGTGTGTGTGTGTGTGTGTGTGTGTGCATAGGTATTTATATGTTCTCTCTCTCTGTGAAGCAAAAACGTCTTGGTAACGTATATTTTCATCTTGAAACATTTTAGCAGATAATTTATCAAACAAGCTAACGAATTTCAAGTTGTTCTGTCTGTCTCTCTTAGACTGTTTAAAGATTAGAAAAAAAGATGAAATATAGTTTGTATTATGTTGTCCTGGACTCTATGAGTCTATATTACACCTGAAAAACATATTCGCCCAAAATATTACGCACAAAGAACTCTCCTTATTTCAGTGCCCTAATTATAGATGCCGTCAACTGCCACTAATGTCGTTCGTAATTTGTATCTATTTCTGTACAGTTCACTTCATTTAAGAGATTTTTCGTATTGAAACTCTTTTAAAATTCATTAATTGAACATCTTGAATCTCTTTTAGAACTGTTTAATCTTAAGACGCTCGTGTTTTTGGGTTTATTATGTGTGTTGTTTCTGTGCATTATT
>CM060313.1:47699555-47707055 GCA_030674185.1 Monoplex corrugatus
ATTTGTTTACAGATGTTAATCAGACATGATTTTTCGTTTATGATTGGATTATGTTTTCCTTGTATACTTCGTTGATGGTTCATTATGCTTGATTTGTCTATTGATTTTCGTTTTCTTTTCTGTTTTTTCATGACATGTCTGTTGTCACTGTTTGTCTGTTCTATTCTATTCTGCTTCTTGTTAATCAGTATGAATCAAACGGCTATAATGATGTACATATGGAGTCTTATAGACTGAAGATCCTACAATGGAATCTATACATTAGTTCTGGATCATCCACTGGAGTATGGAATTCCATATAATCTATCCATGAAGATCATACCATATGAAGATCTATACCATGGAGATCACACGGTTGGAGATCTATACCATAGAGATTATACATGGAAGATCTATACATATGGAAGATGCTATACTCACATGGAAGATCTATACAATGAGATCTCCTACACTGGAAGATCCATACCACATGAAGATCTAACAATGGAGATCTTATCCATGAAGATCTATACCACATGAGATCTATACCACTGGAAGATCTATACCAATGGAAGATCTATACCACATGGAATATCTATACCACATGGAGATCTGTATCCATGGAAGATCTATACCATGAAGATCTATACCACATGGAAGATCTATACCACATGGAAGATCCATACCACATGGAATATCTATACCACATGGAAGATCTATACCACATGGAAGATCTGTATCATGAAAGATCTTACCACGTGAAGATCTATACCACATGGAAGATCTATACCACATGGAAGATCTATACCACATGGAGATCTGTATCCATGAAAGATCTATACCACGTAGAAGATCTATACACATGGAAGATCATACCATGGAAGATCTATACCACATGGAAGATCCATACACCATGGAAGATCATACCACATGGAAGATCCATACCACATGGAAGATCTATACCATATGGAGATCTTACCACATGAGATCTATACACATGGAAGATCTATACCACATGGAAGATCTATACCACATGGAAGATCTATACCACATGGAGATCTATATCCATGAAGATCTTACACTAGATCTATACCACATGGAAGATCTATACCACATGGAAGATCTATACCACATGGAAGATCTATACCACATGGAGATCTGTATCCATGAAAGATCTATACCACGTAGAAGATCTATACCACATGGAAGATCTATACCACATGGAAGATCCATACCACATGGAAGATCTATACCACATGGAAGATCTATACCACATGGAGATCTGTATCCATGAAAGATCTATACCACGTAGAAGATCTATACCACATGGAAGATCTATACCACATGGAAGATCTATACCAATGGAGATCTTATCCATGAAGATCTATACCACTGGGAAGATCTATACACATGAAGATCATACACATGGAAGATCTATACCACATGGAAGATCATACACATGGAAGATCCATACCACATGGAAGATCATACCACATGGAAGATCTATACCATATGGAAGATCTATACCACATGGAGATCTATACCACATGGAAGATCTATACCACATGGAAGATCTATACCACATGGAAGATCTATACCACATGGAGATCTATCCATGAAAGATCTATACCACGAGAAGATCTATACCACATGGAAGATCCATACCACTGGGAAGATCCATACCACATGGAAGATCTATACCAAATGGAAGATCTATACCACATGGAGATCTGTATCCATGAAGATCTATACCACGTAGAGATCTATACCACATGGAAGATCCATACCAGTGGAAGATCCATACCACATGGAAGATCTATACCACATGGAGATCTATACTATATGGAAGATCTATACCACATGAGATCTATACCACATGGAGATCAGTACCACATGGAAGATCAGTACCACATGGAAGATCTATACCAACATGGAAGATCTATACCACATGGAAGTCTACACTGGAATCTATACCCTGGAGATCTATACCATATGGAAGATCTATACCACATGGAGATCTATACCCATGGAAAATCTATACATATGGAAGATCTATACCATGAAGACTATACCATGGAAAATCTATACACATGGAAAATCTATATCACATGGAAAATCTATACATATGGAAGATCTATACAATGGAAAATCTATACTGCATGAAGATCTATACCATATGGAAGATCATAACAATCAGAAGTCTGCGCCTAACTTCTACGCATGGAGAGGTCTTGAATCTCTGCCTACCTGACAGTTGCTCCTGGGGGTACAGGCCGCCAGCTAGAGAGACTTCCATAGCCCTCTGTCCTGTGCTTTTGCCTGTGGCTGTCTCCAGGTGAGGCCTCTTCTCCTAGTGTCTGTTTGGAGGTCTCTTCGCCAGGTGTGCCTCAGCCAGCATGTCTTTCTCTTCCCTTGAGGGTTCCATGTCAAGACCTGTCTGGTGATACATGACACTGGTTGTCGTACTGTGTGTATGGTGATACATGACACTGGTTTTCGTAGTGTGTGTCTGGTGATACATGACACTGGTTTTCGTAGTGTGTGTATGGTGATACATGACACTGGTTTTCGTAGTGTGTGTATGGTGATACATGACACTGGTTTTCGTAGTGTGTGTATGGTGATACATGACACTGGTTTCCGTAGTGTGTATGGTGATACATGCCTGTGTTTTGCTGTGTGCTGTTCGGTGAGCTCTCTACAGTGCTGTTGGAGGTCTCTTCGTAGTGTGTATAGGCTGCTCATGACCTTGGGTTCCGTGTGTGTATGGTGATACATGACCTGGTTTTCGTAGTGTGTGTATGGTGATACATGACACTGGTTTTCGTAGTGTGTGTCTGATCCATCGACCACCTTGTTCTTCAGGTTTCGACTTTTTTGCTGCCAGTTGGTGTGTCTTCTTCCACAAGTCGATGTTGCTGTTTTATCTGATCACTGATCGGGAAGATTCTGATCAGCTTATCAGACAGCAGTTGATAAAAGTCTACGCTCTGTTGAGAATGGATTTTGTCACCCTCATGTTTCGGCACTATACAGCAGCGCTGACTTCACGTTGAAATTAAAAAGCCGGATCTTGGTTTGTTGTGACAGCACTCTGGAGCTTAGATGTTTTTGAGCTGTACAATGGTTGCTCTGGCCTTGCCGATCATTGCTTTAACCCTTTGACTCCCTCAGCCTCTCCATAGCACCTGCTTTGTCAACCATGACAGTAAAGCAAACATTTAACCCTTTGACTACCTCACCTTTTCCACCAGCTTCCTGTTGGAAAATGGTGGATAGAGTGAGAGAGTCAGAGTTAAATTTTTGCTGGTAGTGGATAGGGTGCGAAAGTCAAAAGGGTTAACATCTGCATCTGTGCCGCCTCCTTGTTGACGCCACTTGCCAAGGACCAACGAGGTGGGTAGCGGTTCAAAACCTCTCCACGGCATAGGGTTTGTGAATATTCTTGATCTTCTATGTAAGTGTTCCGATGTCACAAAATCAGCTCAGCACTGCCACACTGTCTTGGATAAACTGACACTGAAATTTCTGTTGTAATCATTCTCTTACGAGACACTTTCGAAGGAAACTGTCCATGGCAGATCGTGAAAATGGGATGGGAGTAACCGTATCCAGTAAAGAGGTGGGCAAACTGTCTGAGGTCAGCAGTCCTGTCAACAAAGTGAAAAGAGGAGATGGAGATGGAGGTGGTTGGGTCACTATCTCAGAATGGACAAAATCAGACACCCTTACTACCGCTCTGTCATGGGCACTACACTCGGGGAAAAGAGCAGGGGCAGACCAATAGGCATTTCTTCTTCTTCATCTTCTCCTGAAGAATTTTTGGGGCCACAGTGAAGAACTGTTTACAGTATTCACCTTATTCCTCCAGCTCTGATCAGTTAAGATTCACTGGCCTTGCTAAATCAAACCTCCAGGGACCTGTTGAGAAAGGGGAACGGAGGGGAAACAAGCAAAAAGAAACAAAACAAATGAAACAACAAACAAAACCAAATAACCAAAACAAACAAAAACAAATTAAAAACTTGACTGACAGTATTGTAGAATGGACAGAGACCCAGGCTTTGACACACAACCGACAGAACTGAACATAACAGACACTCGGCGAAGCAGAATCCCGTAAAAGATGACAGAAGCCCGGACAACATGCAATGACATGACCTGGCTCGCTGAAGACTGTGTGACTAGACGAGATTGGTTGACGCATTATGCACCACCTGCGGCAAAGAAGATTGATTGAATTACTAGTCCCATCATGCCAACAAATACGTGTCCACATCGGTATTTCCATCTAGTCAACCCCCACCTGTTATTACCATGGAAACTTGCATGTCTGTTCTCTGATTAACAACACACCATCCTTGCAACACCAGAGCGGGTTTTTTCCCACCCGAAGACCTTACCACTGCATAAGGCTAATCTCATGTGTAGGGCTTATACAGTGAACGTTTTGGATCTTATCCATTATAATTATGGCATCTGTGATGCCAGTGCGTGTGTGAAATTTATTCCGAGCGCGGAGATTGTCATCTTGAGAAACTGAAACTGAAACTCAACCGCCACACATGGCATGTGGTTTGAAAAGTGACCCAATTAGTGACGGTAACTATATTACTGAGTATTCCGTGGCAGTTTATTGACTATAACTGTGCTGGAATGATTTGATCAGCAATGACTCGAGAACCAACGCGTTTTCCATTGTCGTAATTATGTTAATCTAAGTGGATTCTGAGAAAAGCGGAGACAGAAAATTTTGTTATGGCTTGACTACATTTCTACCTTTTCCTTCTCCCCTTCTCTCTCCTTTGCTCTCTGTCCCCCTACTTTCCTGCCCTTCAAAAATTTTCGTCTCCTTCTTTACTTCTATACTTCTTACTATTCTTTTCTGTTTCTCTTCTTTCTTGGCTTTATTCTTTCTTATTTCTTGAAACGATTTAATGTTTCAGTTTTTTCACTACATCAAATTAAGCACGCCGATAAATGCTGTAGGGGTTATGAATTTCTCCCGCTTCGTTTGAGGGGGGATAGATAATTGGGTTACCTTGCTGTTCGGTGTTGTAGATGGGGAAACGGAGGGGATGGGGGATTACAGGGGGTGTGTGGTGAGAGGGTTACTGTGGAGGGGGTTGGTTTTGTTGGAGTGGGCATGGATGGGGAGGTCGGAGATGACGGAGGAGGCTTGGGTAAGCGGAAAGGATATTTAGGTAAAGCTTGTTAAAGTTGTTAGTTGTTGGCTTACAAAGAATACATTATGAGGGAAAATGTCAGTGTGTGTGTGTGTATGTGAGTGTGTGTGTGTGTGAGTGTGTGTATGTGTGTGTGTTTGTGTGTGTGTGTGTGTGTGTGTGTGTGTGTGTGTGAGTGAATGTGTGTGTGTGTGTGTAGTGAAGTGTGTGTGTGTTGTGTGTGTGTTGTATGTGTGTGTGTGTGATGAGTTGTGTGTGTGAATGTGTGTGTGTGAACTAGAGTGAGAGGAGTGTGGTGTGAGAGAGAGAGAGAGAGAGAGAGAGACAGAAGAGAGAAGAGAGAAGAGAGGTTGTTGCAGAATACAGAGTCACACTTTGTTAGCGAATTACGCCGATGGACGCGTAGTGTTCCTTTGTCTTTTTTTTCTGTTCTGGGTCTGTTTACGTCTTTGTCTCTCGGTCCCTTTGTCTCCGTCTCTGCTTGTCCCACTTGTCATCACTGCCCTTCATTCCTTCATTATAATGATTTCTGAACATTTGCCTTTTTGTTGTGAACATATCATCCTGCCCCGTCACGTACCGCAATCACTTTTTTTCCCCTTCGCCATCCTCTCCCTTCCTTTCTTTTTCCATTTGGTGATAGAATACGTGTATGATTTTGCGTAGGGCTGGTAGCCTTTACAAATAAAGTATGTGTCTGTGTCGATGTCTCTCCACTGTCTCTGTCTCTGTCTTTCTCCTCCTCTTCTTCCTCAATTTCCTTTCTTTCCGTCCAACTTACTCATCTTAAAACCTTTTAAAAGCCAAGCTGAAACCTTATAGAAAGAGATGAGCCTCCCCATGAAATACAAAATCAGGCTGAAACCTGTATGGAAGGACAAGAACATCTCCATGAAACATCAAGATCAGAACATGAAACACTGTATGGAAGGATAAGACATCTCCATGAAACACAAGATCAGACTGAAACCTGTATGGAAGGACAAGACCATCTCCATGAAACACGAGATCAGGCTCTTACGTGCACTGGTATATTCCATCTTCCTGTATGTATATGAGACATGGACCCTCACAGTGGATCTGGAAATTCGAATCCAAGGCATGGAAATGAGGTGTTATCGCAAGATTTTACATCAGATAAGCTGATCATACCACCAGTGAATAAGTGGGCCAAACATCAAGCAGCACACTGTGTCATATGAAGATCTACTGACATCAACTAGAAAAAGAAAATCACGTTGGTATGGCCATATAATAAAGTCCAGTGGCTTGCAAAATCAGTCCTCCAGGGAATTGTTTAGGGAGGGAGACGAAGGGGAAGAAAAAAAACCCCGAAGGACTGACAACATTGCCGAAAGGACAGAGAACTATTTACAGAGATCCAGGCATTGACTCAGAATCGACAGAGCTAGAAGAAGCTAGTGAACATTTTTTTAGTGCAGCGCCACAGTGACTCTTCACGGAGTTATGGGAGGACGAGGAGGAGCGGAAGGAAGAAAAGCAGCAGAAGAAGACGAGAGAGGAAGAAGAAGGAGGAAGAAGAAGATGATGAAGCAGAAGAAGAGGAAGAAGAAGAAGACGATGATTAGGAAGAGGAGGAGGAGGGGGAGGACATACAGGAGGAAGACAGAAGAAGACGAAAAAGAGTAGGAGGAGAAGAAGGAGAAGACAACAGAGATGGAAGAGGAGGAGGAGAAGGAGAAAGATAATAATAATAATGATAATGATAGTAATAATAATATGATAATGATAGAAGAAGAAGAAGAAAGTTTTAAAATGCTTTTTGACTACGTCAAATTAGACATATTGATAAATGCTGTAGGGACAGCAGATTTCCCTGGCTTCGTTTGAGGGATAACAGATAATTGGGTTACGTTGCTGTGCGGTGTTGAAGATGGGGCTATGGGTTACAGTGAAGAATATGGTGGTGTGAGGATAAGATGATTTGTTTTATCGAAGAGATTTGGTTTTTAATGAGCCTGACAGTGGCGGCGAGATGTTGGTGTGATGGAGATGTTAGTGGTGATGGGGGATGTTGGTGGTGATGGTGGACGCTGGAGGTGAAGGATTCTCGTAATTAGTAAGGTAAGCGGTAAAGGTATTAGTGCAAAGCTCTATGAAGTAGTTAGTCTTGTCTCACAAGGGAGGTATGAGGAAATTTTCAGTTTGGTGTGTGTGTGTGTGTGTGTGTGTGTGTGTGTGTGTGTGTGTGTGTGTGTGTGTGTGTGTTGTGTGTGTGTGTGTGTGTGTGTGTGCGTGCGCGCGCGCGTGCGTCCGCGTGTGCGTGCGTGTGTGTGTGTGTGTTGTGGTGTGTGTGTGTGTGTGTGTGTGTGTG
>CM060313.1:47712055-47719555 GCA_030674185.1 Monoplex corrugatus
CATCGGAATGATTGAGCATTAACCCTTTCACTCCCGCAACCTGTCCATCAGCGCCAATAACTTAACCCATTCACTCCCTCACCTCATCCACCAGCTTCCAGCAGAAAGGGCGATAGGGCGAGCTAGTAAAAGAGTTAAGGTTTTGCTTCACTTTGTAGCTGACAATGAGATTTGTTGACGGATAGGGTAAGGGAGTCAAAGAGTTAAGATGGGCAGCGTATAGGCCAATTTTCATGTTGCCGGCTGGGATTGAACTCGAGCCATTACATTTTGCACATCGAACGGTATCAGCATGGATGGATTGTCGCCTTTCTGAGACATTATCCGGCCAGAACAAACAACAAATGAAGAAGTGCATATCATATCAGAATGGATGAATTGTATTTCTGAGGCATTATCCGAATAGAACAGACAACAAATGAAGATGAGCTCTAGAGCTTTATCGAGACTGGTCTAACAATGGCATAGAGAAGACATCAAAACCACCTCCAGCTTCGAGAGTTTTTATTTTATTCCGGAATTCCGATAACATAACGACCGGTTGGTTGTCGTAGTAACAGTGCAGCGACAACAATCGTGTTTGCGGTCACCCGGCGGGTCCCAGCTTGTTTCCACTCACGCTAAACCGTCTCTGTTTCCGCTTCTTTATTGCCTGCAGAGGAGATTGTAAAAACATATTGTTGTTAATCGATTGGTTAATTTGCTTTTGTAAAATATCAGTCGAATATCGATTGGTTAATTTGTTTTTGTAAAATATTAATCGACTGAATGAGTCAGTTATTAATATTTTTGATACTTGTAATCAGAAACACGTAAAAGTAGGATCAGTAGGCGGGGATTATATGATAAAACAGGCGCATATTTTTTACCAACTTGTTTTTTGTCAAACGCATACTGAAGACAACGAGGGATACATTCCTACACAAAACTTAAAGGAAAAAAAAATAGTGAAGACTTTCCTGAGCTGGAGAAAATGGCGAATTCTACTGGGTTATTTTTCTCTGCAGAGTGTATTTACTCTTGTTTTTTGTCCGACAATTTGCGACTGTCTTGTTTCGTTATATGAACTACACATTGTAATTCTGTTGTTTTGTGTTACTGGCTCCTGTTTGCTGAACTATGTCAGTCATTTTGATTTAGATTACAAACCTATAATCATTTTAAATGCTTTTGAATATTTTTGTCCTGTACATTGCAAGGGAGTCAACCCTCCGTACCCCCTCCCTGGGCCAAGGGCGTGTACCTGTATTTATTCTACTTGAAAATGTGACCCTCTGCTTGTTATGTTCTTTTCATGTCCATTTGATATCGGTTTTAGCTGGTAGTTTCTGGTATTACCTGCTAATTTGTGACCTCTCCAAAAAATTAAGTAATGTGTTGCTTTGAGTTAAAAGTGTGTGTGTGTGTTGTGTGTGTGTGTGTGTGTGTGTGTGTGTGTGTGTGTGTGTGTGTGTGGTGGGCGCGCGCGAAAAAGATAACGACATAGTGGCTTTTGAATTTAAAAAGAAGATAACGTGTATGTGTGCGTGCGTGCGTGGCGTGCGCGCGCGCGTGCGTACGTGCATTTGCATGTGTGTGCGCCCCGCGCGCCGCGCGCCCACACACTTGCTGCCTATGAAAGGTATATTTATACAAATGGATTGCTGCTCGAAGCCATATGTCCTTTGCGATCGGCAACACTAGAGATTACATCATGCTGACCTTTAGCATATCTTAGAATGCCGACGTTGGCAGTAAGACACATTCGATAGAATGTAAATATAAATATACAAATCCTTGTCTCGTTCTCTCGGTTTGGGATGGGAGGAAGGGTTGTTTCTGCATGCGCAAACGAGTTCGTGAGCGCGTGCAACGTGAATGCACGTGCCAACGTTCCTGGCAACACGGTTTGTAAAGGTAGAGTGCATGAAGACAGTGTGCGTGTTTGCTCGGTCAGAACTGGCGCCGGCCTTAGGATAGAAATGCTAAGAACAATAAGAGTATTGACACACACAAGACGTGCCTCTGCACAGTGCCACTTTCATACGGTGCAGTTTAGCATAAAAGGTGCATCAGGTTAGTACCTAAGGTACCAGTTTATAATCAAGTATCAGATTAGGTACCTAAGGTACTTGTTTATAACCAACTATTTACACACATGTATGCCTACATTTGCACGTTCATCATCACCAGAAACCAATTATTGTTAGGTTGATATCAGATCTGTACCGACATATAAAACCTTTGTTGTTCTTCCAACCTTGCCTTTTGGTGTATAGAGTGGTATGGCTGAGAGTGAGACTGAAAAGACAGGAGTTAAGTATACATTATATACAAAATCCCATACATTATGTACAAAATCCCAGTCCAGAACTCACTGATGATGTAGATCCAGGGAATAAGTTCTTTCGAGTTTAGATTTCAATCTACGCTGAGACACTCCTTTCTCGCGACGTACGGAAGGCCGGTCTTCTTTATGAAGTCTCAAAAGATCAGCTTTAGCTTTGCCAGAGAAGAGTGCTTTGCCCTTTGAGGGTCAAATTTCATTCCCATGTCCCCCTTTTAATTCTGTTATCTTTCAAAGTGATTGTTGCCAACGCTCGTCATTCTTCATAATTGTGAAAACCTAGCGAGCCGCTGTGCATTGAACTTGGAGACTGTCAGGGAATTTGACGACGGATCCATAAGACAGACAGACAGGCAGATACATAGACAGGTAGGCAGGCAAATAGACAAGTAGACAGGCAGAGAAGCCGGCAAAAAGATGGCTGATCAGATAGAATTATACAGAGAAATGCACGTAAAAACAACAATGTAACACACCAAAGTGTTTTACGTCATAGAATTATACAGAGAAATGCACGTAAAAACAACAATGTAACACACCAGAAGTGTTTTACGTCAACACAGATTGACAGTTGGAAATGCACTTATAAAAACATGGTGACACAACAGAGAGTGATGTTTACGTCATTAGAATTTACAACAAAAAACAACGTAAAAACAACAAATGAAACAACACCAAGAAGTGTTTTACGTCATAGAATTATACAGAGAAATGCACGTAAAAACAACAATGTGACACACCAGAAGTGTTTTACGTCATAGAATTATACAGAGAAATGCACGTAAAAACAACAATGTAACACACCAGAAGTGTTTTACGTCATAGAATTATACAGAGAAATGCACGTAAAAACAACAATGTAACACACCAGAAGTGTTTTTACGTCATAGAATTTTACAGAGAAATGCACGTAAAAACAACAATGTAACACACCAAAAGTGTTTTACGTCATAGAATTATACAGAGAAATGCACGTAAAAACAACAATGTAACACACCAGAAGTGTTTTTCGTCAGACACAAGACTTGACATGGTTGGGAAAGCAATTCTCTTCACCCTCCACAAGATTACATGGTTTTCCATAAAACATTGAGAGCGTGCATGTCTCACTACCTTCTTAAAAATTCCTCCCCCCAAAAACAACAACAACAACAACAAACTAAACAACAAAAACAAATCGAACAGGCAACTCCCGAAAAGAAAAATGCAAACACAAACACAAAAGTTTTGCATGCCAGCAGTGCAGAAAGTTCTCAGAATCGATTCGTTCATATTCTGATCCTTTTCAACGATTTTCACTCCCTCTCACTCTGGGCCTCAAACTGTACAATATCTATGTTAACCCTTTGACTCCCGCTCCCTGTCCACCAGCATCCCCATTGTTAATCATGCTAGTAAAGCAAAAACTTAACATTTTGACTCCCTCACCCTATAGGATGAAGGAGTCAGAGGGTTAAGTTTTTGCAATTGGTGGGATAGGGTGCGAGAGTTAAAGTGTTGACAGAACATTCGAGAACCTCACACAACATAGTTGAAAGTGCAGCGCATTGAACTGGCTTTACGTGAACAGCGGGTAGTCACAATTTCATTCTTTCCTGCTGCAGAAGAACACAGAACGCATTGATTTAACCTTACAGTATTGCCCATTATGCCATGGAATAAAGGCAGCAACGAAAATTCTTCTCTCCTGCCTCTTGTGACTTCACTTCTAGAATCTTACTGTAAAATATACCTCAGAATAGAGCGTAGGTAACTAACTGTAACACACACAAAGCGTGTATTTATATATATATATTTTTTAGAAGAACACACTTTAAAATAGACCAAATGAACTGAATTTAACACGCGAACATAGGCTAACTGAAAAGAGTAACTGAAAAAATAAAAATAAAATAAAAATAATGTTGTGTTAAGTTGGACTATGTTTACGTAAAATACGAACGCTGAAAAAAGGCCGTGGACAAAATTTTGCTTAGGGGTTCTTGTAGTGCGACGCAGTGTCAACCGCCTAGCAGAGTGCATTTGCACGTTTCATAAGGCTTTCCCAGAAGCAAGCTATGTGTGAAGAAATGTCTGCTGTTAGTGTGAAAGAAGACACCCATAAGCCTCACATAGCTTGTCCTGGCCAGACACCGGTGATTGGAAATGCTTGTAAGATCCCATCTTACACCAGTGGGAAATAATGCATGATGTATGTAAGAGAGTGATGGCATCTTGGTTGAAAATGCCACTTTGCAGTAAGGTCGATTATACACAATCGGTTATCTCCCATTACAAGAGTTTTTGTCATGGATACTGTGTTGTAAAGATCACAATCCCTTTACCAGTTTTTGTATTTTAACGTTATCAGTAAAGACAAATGTGTACGTAGATCGTCTGTATGTGAATGATACGGTAAGTCCAATTCATTTAAAACCCCATGTATATCCATTTTGCTAATTTCAACCCTTGATCCTTGGGGCCAATTCATGGCTGTCAAAGAACTAGAAAGAAGTTTATTTGGAAATGGATGTGGTAGCTCACAGATTAGGCAATGATTTTCTGCATATCATTACGTTTTGCACGAGCGCGTATCGCGTTTGAGCAAAACTTTGAGCGTTCCAGCCTCCAGTCTACCCGGCTGTGAATGGGTACCTGACTCTTTTTAGAGTTATGGAAGATAAAGTGGCAGATACGAGTTGAAATGGGCACCACACCCTCATAATACTGGTCTGATAAAAGTTTAGGTCTCTACCACCTCACTTCCATACAACATCAAGGTCATGGGGACATTACGTACTACTTTTCACAATCGAATGAATCATAACATGAATGGTTGATATAAAGAAGAGAGTGCGGCTGAAATATAAATAGAAAGGATAATCATGAAATCATCCGAAATAATACAAGGAAATGTAACCTGTGTAAATATTGTATTTTTAAGACGAAATTCATTTCGCCTGCAGACAGCAGCACATATTTCCGTGTGTAAACAGAACTGACAACTTTTCCTGCATATTCGTTTTACTTTGACACTTCTTGTGGAGTCTATTGCACAGCAATTCGGAGAGAAACGGCTAATGGATCGGAACACGCATTGGCCTATATTCGGGCAGTTTATGGTAATGTGCATGTGCAGACATTTGTGTGTTGTAAATATTCATGGTTGTGAATGTCGAACTTGCTTGAACTGGGACTAAAAGTACACGTTGGCAGTAAAACTGCTCGAAGGAATTGTTTCGTTTTTGCTGCCAGTGTAGTGTCGATCCATTATTATTATTTACGGTTGTTAGTCCTTCCGTAGGTGAGGGCTGGATATAAATGGGCATCGTTTTAGTTATGCCACTACCTTCGAAAGTAATAAAATATCTTCTTATTCATCCTCTTCTTCATCTTTTTCTTCTTCTTTTCTTTCTTTCTTCTCTTTTGTCTCTCTCTCTCTTCTCTTCTCTCCTCTCTCTCCTCACTCTCTGTCTGTCTGTCTGTCTGTCTCTTTTCTCACAGGCAGACTGCGTACTTGTCTCCCATACCTGTCTACATTTGGCTGTCACACTTAGGCGTTTCCTGACTTTAAAAATAATTTTTGTCTGCATTAGGGCATGGTTATGCCTCAAATAGTCAGTCTGATGGTATGGATGAAAGATGTGGTTGTCATCAAGTCCTTTCTTTACCAAGAGCTGCTGTTTCAGAGTTGGTCCCATTGGCCACAGCTTGCTTTTTGTTTGTTTGTGAACAGTGTGTAGAATTGTGAAACGTGGTCTGCAAACGTTGGTCCTGCCTGGCAAGGACACTTAACCTTGTTGGACAGCCCTATTCGGCACATATGTTGAAGTATGCGGCAGTTCTCAGCGGAATGTTGTAGTTTGCTGTCATTGCTTAAGGTAACGGATGGGATCATTTCTGTTAGGTTCAGATGGAAGTTTCTTTTTTATGATGGTCTTTGCTTCTTTGAAGGAACAGTGGTGCTGATCATGTTGCAGTCTGCTTCCTGACTTTGCCAGAAACTCGGCCTGCTCGTTTCTCCAGATTCCACAGTGGAGAGGAATCTATTGCACCGCTACTGGCTACGTGGGTGCTAGTTCTGTTAGTTTTTTCAAGGTATGAATTTGGTAAGAGTGTCAGTAGGCGATCGTAGATTCTCTATCAGAGATTTGCAGTCTGTTAGAAAGACAACTTTGGATGTTAGGGGACGTTCTGCTTTTCACTGCTTCCATCTGCTGTGCCGTCTGTGAAGACATGCAGTCCTTCTGATCTGTTATAGACACAATCACATTTCTAGTGTGAGTTTCTGGCTGTTCTTAATCTTGACAGATTTGTTTGTGTGGATCTTGGCAACAGTAGCCCATGCAGTATTCCATCGTACGGGTTTTCGTCCTCTTCGGTTTTCTGATAGCATCTTACAATCCTGTTAACCCTTTGACTCCCGCACCCTGTCCACCAGCATCCTGCATTGTCAAACCATGCTAGCAAAAAACTTGAGCCTTTGATTCCCTCATCCTATCCACCAGCTTCCTGCAGGACACTGATGAATAGGGTAAGGAATGAAAGGCTCAAGTTTTTTTTTGCAGTTGGTGGATAGGGTGCAGGAGTCAAAGGGTTAAGGTAATCTCAGACATCATGGATTCATATGGGTTCTGGTGTTGTAGCTTGTCTGTCTGGCTTTTACCTACAAGCTGTTTCCACTTTGGTGCTATCCGGATGTTTCTTTTTTTCTGGAATGTGTTGGCCATGGAGTTGGCTGCTCTTTTCCCTGTATATAAGACATAAGTTCCGGCTAAGCAAGTATTTTCAGAATCACCTCTCTGCATCAAGTCAGGATCTTTGTACACTGCTAACCTATCTAAGGTGTAGTCATTCCTGTAAACAGGTGAGTAGGTTGTGTGAGAGAGAAGTGGTGGTGTTCATGGTGTCCCCCTTCCCTCTTCCCACCCGAGAGATTGCTGTATTGACAGCCTATGGCTGTTACAGCATCACCGCTGTCAGAATAAAAGAGTGCCGATCAGTATTAGTCAGGGCCATTTGGTTTGCTTTATCTTGTCAGTCATGTAGTATGATTCCTATTTGGTGAAGCATTCCTCGCGGTACTGTTTGGATTGCTCGTGACTAGTCCATTCTCATTTTGATGAGTTCTCAGTTGGTGAAGCGTTGATAATGTTCTGTTTGGTTAGCTACCAGTTCGTCCGTTGTCATTTCGA
>CM060313.1:47722055-47739555 GCA_030674185.1 Monoplex corrugatus
ACTAACCCTTTGACTCTTATACCCTTTCCACCAGCATCCTGCATTCCAAACCACACTAGCAAAGCAAAAACTTAACCCTCAGACTCCTTCACCTTATCCTGCTGGAATCTGGTGGATAGGATGGAGTCAAAGAGTAAAGTTTTTGCAGTTGGCGGATAAGGTGCGGGAGTCAAAGGGTCAAAACTTGCCCTTCTGATTTAATGTTGTAATAAAGAGTATGAAAAGGAGCACAAGTTTGGAGTTTGGAGTTTGTTCAAGAGGGATTCATCGCACTCGGACCAATTCCATCTATGCTCCACCCAAATCTGCCAACAATTGTCCGGCAGACTCCCTGACCCTGAACAAAACCCTATGCGCTGGCAAGGTCTTGAAATTGGGGAGGAGGGGGGGGGGATTTTTGAAACACTAAGCTGACACCACCAGAATGATGGAAACATTAAGACGGGCAGCAAACAGGCCAGTTTTTAATGTTGCAGGCTGGGATTGAACTCGAGATATTAGACCCTGAGTCCACGGCTCTATCAAAAGAACCAACCAGCTCGCGAAAGGAGCACAGAATCTGTACAAGCTGGTCCAAAACTACAATGAGCAATATCAACATGGTTAGACTGTCGTCTCCGAGACAACGTCGTGATGAACGAATCATCAGAAATGAGGAACACTGGAGCTTTATTCTGATTGGTCTAAAATCAGGCTTGCTGCAATCGGCGAAACCGGCATCCGACCTGACGCTGTTTGTATTATTCATGATGAGCATTGGCCGCTGTTGTTAACGATCGGCTGATGTTGATGGTTACAATGCAGCAAGGGCAGTCTGTGTGGGACTGTACAGATATCGACTGATACTCGATTCGCGCGTTTCTATCCATTGGATTGTCACCTGTAAAAAAGGTGTTTTGGTCATCGATCGATAGATTTTGTTAGGTACTCGCAGTTTGATTGGTTTTTGCTAGATATGGATTATCATTGAGTTTTTTTCAGTCTCTCTAATACGTGTACATTGTTTAGGCTGGATAGTTTTTTGATCGATTGATTTCATTAGATACTCGCAGTCTGATCGATTTTGCTAGATATTGATGGCAAATGGCACACTATTGAGACAAGTTAATAAGTTTAAATATCACCAGACGGTAGATGCACATAAATTCTCCAGCAGAATTGGCCAACTTAAACAGCTTTCCAGAAAATGAAAAGCGTTCTTACCGATAAATGCCCATCAATTACCATAACGAAAAGAGTTCTTCAGTGTCTTATAGAACCAATACTGTTATACGGATGCGAAGTCTGGGCAATCAACACGCAAAGTCAGAACAAGATTGAGGCAGCGGAAAAGTGGTTTTTAAGGAGAATGTTAAGATTTCCATGGACAGCAAAGAAAACAAACGACACAGTCTTAAAAGAAGCAAACACAAAAAGTACATTTATGAAGAACATTAGAAAAAGAGAAATAATATTTATACGACATATTATGAGGCAAGAGAAACTTGAGCACGTAGTCACAACTGGAAAGCAAGAGGGAAAAAGCGCAACAGATAGACTCAGGGACAAAATAATACTTTTGCAGAGTGGGTGGGGACAAGAAGGGTAGGAGATAAAAGATAGATTCGTAGGGAGGGCCATGATTGCCAATGCTCGCGTCAAGGCACATGATGATAATGAGATATTAATAATCGTTGAATAATCGCAGAGGCTTTTTAGTCTCTGTGATACGTGTACACTAGTTAGCGTGGATAGCTACTTTAGATTATTATTTGCTCTTTGGGAAGACTGGACTGCACAGTAGAGTCTCCTTCACTTTACGGATGCATCATACCATCAAAACCCCCAAATGTAACTTCATAACATCAGCACTCTCATCCCCATTCTCAACATCACAACAGGGGGAATAAAAATGTCCAGGATCTGTGGCTCTTCACGTCTTGCTTTCATGGTGATGTCAGTGTTGTAGGCGATGGGTGCGTGTTGAAAAGCCAGAATGAGCAGCGTGGAGATAATGAAACGGGGGTGTAGATGAAAGTGAGGGTGGGTGTGAAGGTGGGTGGGCTGACAACACGGGCTCCAGCCGAAAGAAGAAATATTATACTGTCCATTACTGCCATTGTCTGCTGTTGTAGCTACCAGATGGCGTCCACAGTGATAGAGCAGTAGTGACAACCTGTTTGCAGGACTTCGTCATTATTGACTTTGGTTTGATTCATGAGTTATTCCAGCTGTGTTAGTTTGGATTGTTGCCTGCGGATGAGCTGTACCCTTTGGTTTTATTGGTTAATCGTTTAATTTTGCCCGGTAGGGGTGATCTAATTCATCAATTTTACTTAGTATATGCTTGCTACTGGCACTCTGAGTTTGGTAAGTACTGGCAGATTGTTGACGGACTGATTTTGGTAGGTACTGGCAACACGATCAGTTTTTGATAGGTGTTAAAAATCTGATCAATTTTCATAGGTACTGGCAATACAATCGATTTTCATACATGCTGGCAGTCCGATCAGTTCTGATAGGTGTTAGCAGTCTGATCGGTCTGATACTGTTAGCAGTCTGATCGATTTTGATAAGTACTGGCAGTCTATCAGTTAACATCAGGAAGATAGTTCTTGAATGTTATATAGAACCAATACTGTTCTACGGTTGTGAGGCGTGGACAGTCAACAAGCAAAGCCACCATGTGGTTTCTAAGAAGAATGTTGAGAGTTCCATGGACAGCAAAGAAAACAAACGAGACAGTCTTGATTGAGGCAGAGACAGCTAGATCATTCATAAGGAAGATTAGGAAAAGACAGGCAACATTTATAGACCATTTTATGAGGAAAGGGGAATTGGAACACCTGGTCACAACGGGAAAGCTGGAGGGAAAGAGAGCACCAGGTAGACCCAGGGAGAAGATGCTGGACGGACTTGCAGAGTGGCTGGGGACACGGAGGGTGGAAGAAATGCTTGAGGCAACAAGAGATAAAGACAGATGGAAGTCCATGATCGCCAACGCCATGCGGCAAGGCGCCTGATGATGATGATGACTGTCAGTCTGATCGATTTCAATAGGTGCTTGGAGTCTGATCGATTTTAATAGGTGCTTGCAGCCTGATCGATCTGATAGTGTTAGCAGTCTGATCGATTTTGATAAGTACTGGCAGTCTGATCGATTTTGATAAGTACTGGCAATTTGATCGATTTTGATGTGTTTGCAGTCTGATCGATTTTAATAGGTGATCGATTTGATAGGTGATGGGAGTTTGATTGGTGTTAATAGGTACTGTCTGGGTTTTAATAGATCTTGAACGATCGGTTAGGTTTGCTAGAAATTGGTATTGACTGCCCTACAGACCTATCCTATACAAGTAGGTCATTTATATCGGTTTGAAGGTGGTCTTGTGGCGACACCACTGTCTGGTATGGATACGATTTGCGTTATTCATGCTGGCCATTGTCTGCTGTTGCAAAGGCCGGATCATGTCCATAGTTTCCGACCAGTGACCAGCTGGGTGCCGGTTTTCGCTCGATTCATGTGATCTTTGGCTGTGGATTGGTTTGGAAAGGAGGTGTTGACTTTATTGATTCACTTATCCATTAATTGATTTTGGTGGTAACAGGTAGTCTGGTTTCACTAGGTGTTGGCAGTCTGCCTGATTAGTTTCTTCAGCTGTTGGTGTTCACATAGGGGTTTTTCAATCGTTATAATACGTGTATGTAGACTTTTTACAAGAACAAGTTTTTATTTTCATTTTCCAGCCTTCCATCAAGCCTTGTATACTATATACAGCGACAACGTCATTATCAACAAATAATTCAAAATAATGCAAAACTTCGCACTTAAAAACATGGAAACAAGCATTTTTGAGAGAGAGAGGGAGAGACGGGAGGAAGAAAGAGAGAGAGAGAGGGAGAGAGAGAGAGAGAGAGCGAGAGAGAGAGAGAGAGCGAGAGAGGAGAGAGAGAGAGAGAGAGAGAGTTATAAATCGATTTGGAGAGAGAGGAGAGAGAGAGAGAGAGAGAGAGAGAGAGAGAGAGAGAGGAGAGAGAGAGAGAGAGAGGGGACACGGACTGGTATTAATCATTCTAACATGTTATTTCAAAAGAGAGAGGGGGAGAGGAGAGAGGGAGAATGGGGGAGAGAGAGGGAGGACACGGACTGGTATTAATCATTCTAATATGTACATGTATTATTTCAAAACCTGCGGCCCACCTCATGGTCGGCCTATATAATTTCTGATATCGATCAGAGGGAGGCTGTGTCACGAATCCACAAAACTCGCTCAGTCAGTTTGCGTATGATTCACGGGCATCATTGTCTGCTGTTGTTAACGACTTGATATGTCCGTAGTGAGCGTGGTGATGAAATATTATTCCTGTTTGACAACGTCACTGTCAGCTCTGAGCTATGTATTCATGGAGCTCTATCCATGCTTATTGGTTTGTTGGCTGCTGACGAATTATCACTGTTAATCAATGGGTTGTTTTGTCATGTAATTTTTGATAAAGTTCTGCATGATTAAATGAAGAAGTTCCCTCGTGGGTAGCCGAGGGCTCTTTCAGAATAAATAGTATCTTACCTTCTGAGAATTGAACGACGAGCATGGTTTTTAACTGTTGTCTGTTATCTTAACGAGTTCTTTTTTTTTTTTTTTTTTTCCGACGTGGTGTTAGCCCTGATATGGCTCTTGTAGTCGGCCGGGCGATAAGCAGTATGGACTGAACTGAACTGAACTGAACCTTCTGAGAATTCTGTGCTGGAAATTTTCTCTTTTTCGTCTCTTTGTTTGTTTCTTTGTTCCTCCTTTGCTTTCTGTCATTTCGTCCTATCATTTTCTGCCTTGCTGGTCCATTCATCTATGCGTATTTGATGTCTTACGTACTTTCTCTTAGGATGTATAATTGGGTATAGGTGTTGAGTGCATTTTTGGCTCTAGGGATGCGAGATGTACGGAGGCAGTTTTGGGCCTGTTTTTTGTATATGTTTTGGTGTATTAGTTATGTTCAAATTTGTATTCAGGTATGGTTTTTTTTGATCCCCTGTGCGATAAATTGGATGGAGGGGTCAGCGCCAGGGACATCTCGTTGGATTGTGTGCGCGAATTCATTGATATGTGTACTTAATTTTCTCCCCCTCCCCCCCCCCCCCCCCACCGCCTGTTTTGTGTATGTTTTGAACTGGTTATAGCCCTGATATGGCTGTACTCAGTCGGCTGGGCTTAAAACAAAAATAACAAAACAATAAAAATGAAGAAGTTGTCACCGCTGGACCTTACAAATCAAAGTAAAAACAACTCGGTGTAATGAGAGGTACCGGAGAAAAAAAAGCAAAACAACGTTTCGAGTCAAAACCACTCCCCCCTCCCCCCTTTAAAGGATCATCGCAATCGGGGAAATTTCCTTAAGCGCTTACCTTTTTGAAACATTTTTCGTCTCATTTTCTTCGCCACCTTAATGGCCGCAGAAGCTGGCACAGGTTATACAATGAGATCATAATGACAACGATGAAGATGGATGGTAATTACAATGCTGTGGAGTTACGTCTACGATTGACACTGCGTGACAGGGCTGTACTCTACGCTTAGTTTCATAAGACACACTGGCGTTAACCAGGCAGGCCCTGCGGTGTTGGCCAGAAAATGTGATCAGCACCCTTAGTAACGATTCCGTGAAGTGGATGAAACTCGGCTGTGTTATACCAGTCTTCCCAGTGAGCCCATAACACCTCAGGTCTGGGGTAGGATATTTGAAGTCACTGGTGGGGGATTCGAATCTAAAACTTTCAGTCGGTAGTCCGTTGTGCTGATTACTACATTACAGCGAGAGTCGTGTGTGTGTGTGTGTGTGTGTGTGTGTGCGCGCGTGCGTGCGTGCGTGCGTGCGTGCGTGCGTGCGTGCGTGCGTGCGTGCATTTACGTGTATATATATAATATATAATATATAATATATATATATATATATATATATATGTTCATAATTTTGTGGTTAAGGATATGTGCATAATTTTGTGTGTATGAAGTTTGTTTACGTGTGTGTGTGTGTACACGTTCACGCATGTAGCTGTATCCGTGCTCGCACACCTTGCTACATAGAAAAGGTGCATGTGTTCATGTGCACGTGTTTACCACAATACATAACTATTTTACCCTTGTGGTCGGGGGTGGGGGAGCTGGTGGTGGTGGTGGGAGATACATCACCTTGACTTTTTGCCCCTTTCATGGAACGTCAAGTTTAGAGTTAGACACAACGTTCAACGTAACATAAATATATCCATGTGTGTGTGTGTGTGTGTGTGTGTGTGTGTGTGTGTGTGTGTGTGTGTGTGTGTGTGTGTGTGTGTGTGTGTTGTGTGTGTGTGTGTTGTGTGTGTGTGTTTGTGTGTGTGTGTGTGTGTTTTGTGTGTGTGTGTGTGTGTTTGTTCGTTCTTAATTAACGTCTTTTCACTATAAGTGATATTAGACGGTGTGTGTGTGTGTGTGTGTGTGTGTGTGTGTACGTGCGTGCGTGCGTGCGTGAGTGTGTGTGTGTTATACGTGCCCGCATGTAACTGTACCTGCAGTCAATGTTTGTGCTCTCATACATCTCAAAGATGATGATGATGTGCTTGTGTGTGTTCGTCTCTGTCTCTGTCTCTGTCTGTCTGTCTCTGTCTCTTTCTCTCTCTTTGCCTCTCTCTCTCTCTCTCTGTGACATATCTTGCAAGTGTAAATGCAGAATGCGAAAATGTTCCATATGCTTACTCGGTCATAACTTGCACAGGCCTTTTGTAAAAATTCGGACAGTACGAGGGTCATCCAAGAAATAGCGAGAAAATGATAAGACGACGAAAAAATAAATGCCTGTGATAACAACCAATGTATTTTCGTTACATCTCGTTACAGTGAGACAAACTTTAATTAAGACTACTACAAGATGTTTATGATGAAAAGTGATAAGACCTGGGACCAGAAAGTAACGTAAAACAATGTTAAAGGATACACCATTGAAATTACATGACAACACATTTTGCCCCAAAGCTAAGAGGGTAACGTCACTTATGACATCTAATCAATGGAACGCTCTGCTACACGCTACCTCATCATCATCATGTGCCCTGCCACACGGTGTTTGCGATCATGGCCCTCCATACGAATTTATCCCTTGTCGCTGCAAGTACATCTCCCACTCTCTCTGTCCTTAGCCACCCTGTAAGCCCGTTAAATGTTTTCTCCCTGGGTCTGCTGATGTTTTCTTTCCCTTCCCTCCAGCTTTCTTGTTGTGACCAGGTGCTCTAATTTCTCCATCCCAATAAAATGTCCTATAAATATTGCTTGTCTTTTTCTGACCTTCTTTATTTGATAATCTTCTTGTGTCTCCACACCCTATCTATTTTCCAGATATGAGTTCCCCCAGACTTTCATGTATTGCTCAAATTGAAAGAAATCAGTGGTGTACATTTCCATGACTTAGATGACTGATAAGTGGAGGTGGTCAAATAGGTACTACGTATCAACTCTGGTTGACAGCAACAGGCATTTCGGACCTTCCAAACGGATGATGGACATGGATCATTCGGGAGAATGATGTAGCACTTAAGAAAATTATATATAAAGGATTTGATAACATTGAAGAAAATGTATAGAAAAAGAGTATTGATAATATTGAATGAAATATAGAGGGAAAAAGGTATTAATCATTATCTCAGGTTTTACATTGTTTACAGATATTTTCTCGCTTATTATGGAATGAGCCTTGTGCAATACAAGATTCCCACTCAGTGTACTTACCTGTGGAGTGTGAATGTTTCCAATTGTACAGGTAGTGTAGACAGCAGAGAAAGGGTATTCTGCATAACAGCTGATGATATAGAACATATTTGTGCAGGTGAACATGAACACACACACACACACACACGCCGCGCGCGCACACACACACACACGAACACACACATACATACTCAAACAACACACGAACATACATACAGACACAGTCAGGCGCGCGCGCGCCCACACCACACACACACACACACACACACACACATACACACATACATACACACACACACACACACACACACACACACACACACACACACACACACACACACACACAAACAACAAAAAACACGTGCACGCGCTTGCACACACAACACACACACACACACACACACACACACACACACACACACACACACACACTCACACCACACTCATACTTGCGCTCACACAATTGCACATATACATATACACACACGTGCGCGTACACACAGACAGACAGACAGGCAGACAGATAGACAGACAGACAGACTGACTTCTACACACACGTATACTCTGTCTGTCTGTCAGTCTCTGTCTTGTTTATTTTGTCAATAATTACACTGCCTTCCAGCGTGTGATTGTACACGTTTATTGAGACAGCAAGCCTCGGGGAAGACACCGTTGCGTGGGTGCACTAACTTCCTGTCACCCTCTTAAGCACGGGTATCTTCTGTGGAGGCTGACGATTGCAGACCAGGGTTTTGTGTGTCTGATGTTTTCCTCGTCTGAAAGCTCCGATCTGCCCTTCTGTGAAATCCTCTTTTCATGATTTTTGATTAACCCTTATTTTTTATATCGTCCCCCTGTTTCCTTTGAGCTTGCCTATTGACCTCTCTTCTCTCTCTCTCTCCTCTCTGTGCGCGCGCGTTTTGTGTGTGTTTTGTGTGTGCGCGCACGTGCGGGCGGATATATGTATGCATTCGTGCAAGTGTGTGTGTGTGTGTGTGTGTGTGTGTGTGTGTGTGTGTGTGTGTGTGTGTGTGTGTGTGTGTGTGTGTGAGAGAGAGAGAGAGAGAGAGGTCTCTCTCTCTGTCTCTGTCTCGCTCGCTCGCTCGCTCCCTCCCTCTCTGTTTCTCTCCGCCCCTCATTTTTCTCTCACTGTCTGCCTGTATGTGTGTGTTTCGTTGTGTGTGTGTGTGTGTGTGTGTGTGTGTGGTGTGTGTGTGTGTGTGTGTGTGTGGTGTGTGCTGTGTCTTCGGTATGTGCCTGTGCCTGTGCGACTGTGAAGAAAATGTGATATATCAACAAAGACATAAATGAAAAACAACAACAACAACAACAGACAAACAAACAAATAAAAACAATTTTTTTTCTCAGATATGTCGTGTCTGTTGTAAATGTGTAATGCGCAGCGAGTTCAGCTGAGTTTACGGAATGGCGCTAAACAAGAATGATTTATAATTATCATTATCATTGTTCTTATTAAATATTTGTCGTCTTTTATGTTCACTAATTTGGGTGACAGTTCTGACCAGACTGGAAATTGCAGATGTATGCGTTTGTCCTTGCCACGCAGAGATTTCCTCGTTATGTATGAATTTTTCCGAAATGTGGATTACACGCTTAACATATTGAGGGTATTTATGTTGTATCCTTCAAAGACAGTATCATCTAAGTTACTGGAATGGATAGCGTGTGAATGACCGAAAGGGAAGAAACTGACTGTCGTTATTATGCCCCTTGTTTCTGGTGTAAGTGTGTTTCTCAGGTCAAATGAAATTACTAGTATTGCTAGAGAAGTGTGTGGCGTATTTCAAGATCCAGATCTTCCCATGATGTGAACTATGTTAAGGATTGTGCAATAAATGCTTCATAATTTGCATAAGGCTTGAAGTGCCTGTGTGTTCACTGATGGGCAAAAACTGTGACAGACAAATTTTGTATATATCAGAGATGGGGAATTTTCCGTCTAAATACGGAATTCCGTAATTTTGAAAGGCCCACAGACAGTTCTCGTGAATCGTGCAAATCCGTTTGAGAAGATTTGATGACATACATATATATTAGCGCATGAATGTCAAAACTAACTTTGCCTTCAGTCGATATTCAGTTCCGAAACGGTTTCTATCTTCAAAGTAACCTCCCTAGGTTGAATTTACCCGATTGAGAAAATGGACTTTGTTTCCGTTCTGTTTGAGGATTTGTATTCATTCAACTTTCTCTTTTGAACTGAGCAACCACGTGTTAAAGTGAAAGGAATCGTGTTTTGGAAGCTTGCTGCTGACGAAAAGACGCTTGTCCGTGATATTGATAAAAGTGTTGGTGTAAAATCTGTTATTGTCATTTCTGAATTCTTTGTCTTCTCCAATAGTACAGCATTTTCTTTAGGTAAAAAACAAATACTGCCAGTCCTGTACATTGTTCTTTGAATAATGTTTCCAATTCCCCCTCCCCCCCCATCCTCTCACTTGCCCATGTCGCCAAAATCTGTATTCAGTGCTGTCCGTACTACGTTTATTCTGATTTCTTTAAAAAATTGTGTTTGGAATAACTCTGTGTACAAGTCCCAATCAGCCATCTTATTTTCGTATTTTGATATGGTGTATCTTTAGGGAACAGGCTTCCCAGGGTATTTAAGATGGCAATTTTGGCTCCCATTTTCTGCAGCACTTTGTTTCCACGTATTATTAATCAGCGTTTTACAGTACTCTTGATTACCTCTTGTTCCAGGGTGTATTTTGTTTGCAGCTGCCTTTGCGTTACCACTTGTGTCAAGAATCTTGATTTATGAATGTTTTAATAGCAATAACACAACTGGAACAGGTATAGTCTGTTAATATTTCACTATAAATTCTTAAGTCAGTGTTTCACCTTCACGTTAGAAGAAATCTGAGAACCCTTGTCGAAATCATCTGAATGGAAGGCCAGTAAAATGGGTATACATTGAAGGATCAGAGTTAGAGCGAAATTTCTTATTTGCTGTATTTGTTTCTCGGAAGGACTGACGAATTTGTGACGGAGGCATTTATGGAGACTACGGCTCAGAATGATAATTTAAGTTATTGCAATCCTCCCCCCCCCCCCCCCGTGGGGATACTGGGAACTCTTTCAGTATAAATAGCATAGCATCCCTCACCTTCTGGAAATTCTGTGCTAAATTTTTTCTCTTTTCTGTCACTCTCTTTCTCTTGTTTCTTTCTTCCTCATTTGCTTTAAGTCATTTCTTCTGGTCATTTTCTGCCTTGCTGGTCCATTCACCTGTATGCATTCGATGAAGTCTGAAAGACTTTCTTTTAGGATTGATAATTGGGTGCATGTATTAAGTGCATTTTTGGCTCTAGGAATATACGATATAAGGAAGCAATTTAAGACAATTTAGACCCGTTTTATATGTTTTAGTGTCATTAGTTATGTTTAATTTTGTGTTCAGGTGTTTTTTGAATCCCCTGTGCGATAAATTGGACGGAATGGTCGACGCCGGGGGCATCCCCGTAGATTATATGCGCGAATGCATTGATATGTGGACTTAGTTTCCTTTCCTTTTTTTTTTCCTTTTGAAGTAATGTGTATATTTTGAACCGGTTATAGCCCTGATATGACTCAGCGCAGTCGGCTGGGCTTTAAACAACAATAACAATAATTTATTGCACACATCATTTTGATTGGATGACATCTGTGGCAGAGTCAGAGATGGTGATTTTGTCATGTGGATATCTGGCAACAAGAATCATTTTAACAAAGTTTCTTTGTTGGACGTATCATGATTTTTGTATGGACAGTCAATTGACTCTTTCGCCAACATCGTTCAGCTGGACACTATTTTTGTTTTGTTTTAGTACAATAAATATTGATAGAGCTGTGGCCGTCTCATCTGTTGATGTGTATGTTGAATGGGACACCAGGTGGTGATTTGTCGGTGTTAATGGGTGTAGTCCCGTGAGATAACCACAGTTGTTGACATGGGAATCATTGGAAATCAGACCGACGTTTTGTTCAACAAGTTTGGGTGTCATCCGTGAGATAACCACAGTTGTTGACATGGGAATCAGTGGAAATCAGACCGACGTTTTGTTCAACAAGTTTGGGTGTAGTCCCGTGAGATAACCACAGTTGTTGACATGGGAATCAGTGGAAATCAGACCGACGTTTTGTTCAACAAGTTTGGGTGTAGTCCCGTGAGATAACCACAGTTGTTGACATGGGAATCAGTGGAAATCAGACTGACGTTTTGTTCAACGAGTTTGGGTGTAGTCCCGTGAGATAACCACAGTTGTTGACATGGGAATCAGTGGAAATCAGACCGACGTTTTGTTCAACAAGTTTGGGTCTTTTAGTGGCAAAAAGACTCATAGTATCGCCGAGATGGCGAGAAGATCCAGCGTCCCTTTTGACACACCCTTTTCTCCAAACGTCTTTGTGATTTTTCCGTTTCAACTCGTCAGTGTTGTAATATGCAACATAGACAATACGGCATGGTTAATTAATCAAAACAGAGAGTAGAGACATCCTGACTAAACAATGACTTTATTTATAAGATGCCATCAGGGTGAACCATAACTAACCACCATAGAGAAGCGAGAAAGGACAAGATTTGAACCCCGAGGTAACCACGACACCACGCAGGCCAAATGACATTGAGTTTTTTTTTAAACAGTTACCAGGTGATCACTGGTTTACTTGGGATAAATGTTTGTATTTTCGTTTGCAAAGACATCACCAGCGTTGTCCATATGAGATTCAGCTCTGTGCTAATGTATAAAAAATCGGCAAGAAATAACCAATACTTTCATGAGAATCTATTATTTTCCCGTTTTCATTTAATTGTGTTTGTTTCATTTGTCGAAAAGCACTTTCGCTGACTTGGAAATTAAATTGTGTTTGTGCACGCGCGCGCGTGCGCGTGCGCGTGCGCGTATGTGTGTGTGTTTGTGTTTGTGTGTGTGTGTGTGTGTGTGTGTGTGTGTGTGTGTGTGTGTGTGCTTGCGTAGGCGTGAGAATGCAGTTGATCTTGTTTATGAAACAAGGTTTTGTTTTCCTCAATGTTATTTTATAATTTTACAATTTCACACTGCCATAGACAGTTTTTTGTGATATACTTTTTTCTCCTCCTTGGAGGTAATCACTTGATTATTATTTTTGGCATAGAGATACCATCAGTGTGGTCCACATATGATGTAGAGCTGTTTTACCGAGTATGGAAAAGTCGCTGTGAAATAACCATTGCTGTTGCCATGCGACTGTGTGTTTCCTTTTGTTTGTTGTTGTTGTTTTATGAAAGGAAAATTGTCAACATGCGTAGTGAAAAGTGTGTGTGTGTGTGTGTGTGTGTGTGTGTGTGTGTGTGTGTGTGTGTGTGTGTGTGTGTGTGTGTGTGTGTGTGTGTGTGTGTGTGTGCATGTGCGTGTATGTATGTGTGTGTGTGTGTGTGCGCGCGCGCGCGCGCGTGCGAGTGTGTATGTGTGTGTATATGCGAGTGCACGCGTGCGTGTGTGTATATTCTCTGAGATGAAGTCGGGATATGTTCTGTTTTTATGAAATTTTTTTTTCTTCTTCTTATGTGATTTTTCAATTCAGGAGATTGAGTCGACGTGACGTTAGTATCCATTGCCTGTTTTGAAAGTAAATCATCGCTTAATATAACAATTATTGTTTATTTTCAAAATAGATGCTGGGTACTAAGAGCATGTCAATAAAACAGTGAATCATGATTGTCCGCTATAGAGAAGAAAGGAAGGACAGATTTGAACTTTAAGATAACCACTACACTACCATTGTCGTTAACAGGGGATTAACAGTTTTTCTTCCCCATTTAAATTGCCACTGGATCAGTGACTGACATGGGAGTAATAGTTTCATTATTCACATTTGAGTTTTCTTGGATTCTTTCTTTTGTTTATTTCTTTTTCTTTTCTTTTATTTCTTTTCTTTCTTTATTTTTTTTTTGACATAGAGATCACCAGTGTGGACCACATGTGATATAGCTCTGGTTTATCATGTGTAAAAGTCGCTGTGAAATAAACATTGCTGTCGACATGCGACTGTGTTTCACAGGAGATAAATCAAGAGTTTATCTTCTTCTCCCTTTAAACTGTCATAAAATCAGTGACTCACATGGGATTAGTATTTTAGTTTTTTTCATGGTCACTTTTTATACATATATCGCCAGTGTGGTCTGCATGTGATTGAGCTCTGTGTTATCATGTATAGATGTAGCTACGAAATAACCATCGCTGTTGACAGGCGACTGTGTGTTTCCTTTTATGTTTTTTTTTTTTTCAAATGAAAAGTACTTTTGTTGAATGTAGAGGGGAGGGAGAGAGGGAGGGAGAGAGGGAGAGGGAGAGAGGGAAAGGGAGAGAGAGAGAGAGAGAGAGAGAGAGTGCGTGGTTTTGTGTGTGTGTGTGTGTGTGTGTGTGCGCGTACGCACGAGCGTGTAGTTGCAAAGTATGGGTGTGCGCGTGTATGCGTGTATATATGGGTTGTTAAATGTATTTGTATGTGAGCGTGTGCCCACGAGCATATGGTTGGTAAGCATGTGTATATGTGCGTTTGCGCGTGCATGTGCGTATGTAGTTGTTAAAAGTGAAAGAATGTGTGTGCTCGCGCGAGCGCTCGTGTATGTGTGTGCGTGTGTGCATCCGTGCGCGTGTGTGCAGCTGAATGAGTGAGTGCTTTTTGACATGACCATAATGTACATGGCATGAACGTTAAGAATTTATTTTTTCTTTCTTTCTGTTAGTTATTCATTCCCCCCCCCCCCCCAATCCCTTGAATTCTTATAACTTTTAGTCTCATAATGCTTTCTTATGTATGTCAGTGCGTGTGTGCATCTGCTTATGTGTTTCAGTGTGCGAGCATGCGCGCGTGCACATGTCGTGTGTGTGTGTGTATGTGTGTGTGTGTGTGTGTGTGTGTGTGTGTGTGTGTGTGTGTGTGTGTGTACGAGCGTGTAGTTGGTAAGTATGAATGTAGGCGTGCGTGCTTATATGTGATTGTTAAGTGCGTGTATGGTTTCCCACGTATGTCAGTGCGAGTGTGCGTGTGCTTATGTATTTAAGTGTGCGAGCGCGCGCGCGCATACATGTCCTCTCTCTCTCTCTCTTTTCTCTCTGTGTGTGTGGTGTGTGTGTGTGTGTGTGTGTGTGTGTTGTGTGTGTGTGTGTGTGTGTGTGTGTGTCCAATAAGAGAATGGTACATTAAGGTCGTGGTTTTACGAAACAAAGTTGTTTTTTTTCCATGTTATTTTGCATCCATAAAATTAAATTGATTTCATGTTAGCATCAACGTCCGTTTTGACAAGAAAACTTTGTTCATTGATAGAGATAAGTGTTTGTTGTCAAAATGGTCGTTGAACACTAACACCATGACAGCAGAGTGAAGTATGACTGTCCACTACAGGACAGAAGAAAGGACAGATCATGGTCCACACTGATACAGCTGTTTTGTTATACGTAAAAGTCGCCATGAAATAACCATAGCTGTTGACGTGCGACTTTTTTTTTAATGCGTTTTCTTTTTCATTGTTGTATGAATGGAAAAGTGGTATGAGTGGTGTGTGTGTGTGTGTGTGTGTGTGTGTGTGTGTGTGTGTGTGTGTGTGTGTGTGTGTTTGCGTGTGTGTTTGCGTGTGTGTGTGTGTGTGTGTGTGTGTGTGTGTGTGTGTGTGTGTGTGTGTGTGTGTTGTGTGTGTGTGTGTGTGTGTGATAAGATGACATGGGATTATCTGTTTTTATTAATTTTTTTTGGTCTTTTGTGTGTGTGTGCGTGTGTGCGTGCGTGCGTGCGTGCGTGCGTGTGTGTGTGTGTGTGTGTGTGTGTGTGTGTGTGTGTGTGTGTGTGTGTGTCTAATAAAAGAATGTAAGATTAGGTCTTGGTTTCATGAAACAAAGTTATGTTCTTTTGTCCATATTATTTTACAACCATAAGACTGTATTGACCTGGTGTTAAAGACTGTATTGACCTGGTGTTAGCGTCAACGTCCATTATGACAACAAAACTGTGTCTATTGATAGAGAATTGTGTTTATTGTCAAAATGGTCGTTGGACACTAACACCATAACAGTAGCGTGAAGTATGACTATCCACCTAAGGACAGAAGAAAATACAATTCATGGTTCACATTGATTCATCTGTTTTGTTATATGTAAAAGTCGCCATGAAATAACAAGTCTCGTAAGATTAGGGACTGACATGAGAATAGTATTTTCATTTTGTTTTCTGTTTTTGTTTGTTTGTTCTTTTTTAAAAATTTTTTTATAAAGAATGATCACCAATGTGGTCCACATGTGATTTAACTCTGTTATATCATGTCTAACAGTCGCTACGTGATAACCATCGCTGTTGACATGCGACTGTGTATTTCCTTGTATGTTCTTGTACTTTTATCAGTTGAAAAGTAATTTTCTTGAATGTGGAGAGAAGAGAAAGACAGAGCACGCACTCGGGTGTGTGTATATGTGTGCGTGTGTCTGTGCGTGTGCGTGCGTGTGTGTGTACGTGCGTGAGTGAGTGAGAGAGTGTGTGTGTGTAAGAGAGAGAGCGAGAGAGAGCGAGAGAGAGAGAGACAGAGAGAGAGACGGTGTGTGTGTGCGTGCGTGCGTGCGTGCGTGCGTGCGTGCGTGCGTGTGTGCGTGTGCGTGTGCGTGTGCGTGTGCGTGTGCGTGTGCGTGTGCGTGTGTGTGTGTGTCCCATAAGATGACGTGGGATTATATGTGTTTTTATGAAAGCTTTTTTTGCCTTGATTTTTTTTCTATTCACTTGATGTTAGTATCCACTGACCATTTTGAAAATATTAAAACATTGTTTAAAAGTCGGGAACTTTATTGTCAAAGTGGATGCTGGATACTACCATTATGTCAGTTAAATAGTAGAGTGAATGAGTGTCCACTGTAGAGAAGGAAAGAAGAACAGATTTGAACATTAAGATAACCACTACACCACCATTGTGGCCAACAGGGGATTAAGATTTCTCCCCTTTAATTTGCCATAAGATTAGTGACTGACATGGGAATAGTATTTTCATTTTCGTTTCTGTGTTTTTCTGTTGTTGTTTTTTTATACAGAGACCACCAATGTGGTCCACATGTGATTTAGCTCTGTTATATCATGTATAAAAATCGCTACGTGATAACCATTGCTGTTGAAATGCGACTGTGTATTTCCTTTGATGTTCTTGTTCATTATCAGTTGATAATTATTTTTCTTGAATGTGGTGAAAAGAGAAAGACAGTGCACACTCGGGTGTGTGTGTATATGTGTGCGTGTGTCTGTGCGTGTGCGTGCGTGCATGCGTGAGTAAGTGAGAGAGAGAGAGAGAGAGAGGGTACGTGCATGCCTGCGTTCGTGCGTGTGTGGGGGTGTGTGTGCGTGTGTGTGTGTGTCCCCCATAGGAGAATGTAAGATTAAGGTCTTGGTTTTATGAAACAAAGTTATCTTCTTTTGTCCATGTTATTTTACAACCATAAGATCAAACTGACTTGATGTTGGTGTGAACGTCCGTTTTGACAAGAAAACATTGTTTATTGATAAAGAACTGTGTTTATTGTCAAAATGGTTGTCGGACACTTAACATCATGACAGTAGAGTGAAGTATGACTATCCACTACAGGACAGAAGAAAGGACAGATCATGGTCCACATTGATTCATCTGTTTTGTTATATGTAATAGTCGTCACGGAATAACCATTGCTGTTGAAGTGCGACTCTTTTATTTTAGTCTTTCATTTTTGTTTTATGCTGTACGCCTTGTGCTCAAAAAGAAAAAAGCTGACCACATATCTCCTCTCCTGGCACAACTT
>CM060313.1:47744555-47749555 GCA_030674185.1 Monoplex corrugatus
GTGTGTGTGTGTGTGTGTGTGTGTGTGTGTGTGTGTGTGTGTGTATGTGTATGTGTGTGAGAGAGAAAGAGAGTGTGTGTGTGTGAGAGCGTGTGTTTGTGTATGTATGTGTGTGTGTCCGTGTGTGTGTGTCCGTGTGTGTGTGTGTGTGTGTGTCCATGTGTGTGTGTGTGTGTGTGTGTGTGTGTGTGTGTGTGTGTGTGTGTGTGTGTGTGTGTGTGTGTGTGTGCCCATGAGAGAATGTGAGATAAAGGTCTTGGTTCCATGAAACAAAGTCATGTTTTTTTCATGTTATTTTACATCCATGAGATTGATTTGACCTGATGTTAGTATCAACGTCCGTTTTGACAAGAACACGTTGTTTACTGATAGAGAACTGTGTTTGTTGTCAAAATGGTCGTTGAACACTAACACCATGACAGTAGAGTGAAGTACTATTGTCCACTACAGGACAGAAGAAAGGACAGATCATGGTCCACATTGGTACAGCTGTTTTGTTACATGTCAAAGTCGCCATGAAATAACCATTGTTGACGTGCGATTCTTTTTTTTTTATTAGTTTATTTTTCATTGTTGTATAAATGGAATGTTGTATAAATGGAAAATTACTGTTGTTGATATTGGCATGTGTGTATATACGTGTGTGTGTGCGCGCGCGCGCGTGTGTGTGTGTTTGTGTGTGCTTGAGTGCGTGCGTGTGTGTGTGTGTCTCCACAAGACGATGTGGGATTATGTCTGTTTTTATGAAAGAATTTTTTTTTGTCTTGTTATTTTCTATTCAGGGGATTGTATTGACCTGATGTGAGTATCCACTGACTGACCGTTTTGAAAATAAAACATCGTTTAAGATTAGGGAACTTTGTTTATTGTCAAAGTGGATGCTGGATACTACCATCATGTCAGTAAAATAGTAGAGTGAATCATGACTGTCCACTGTTCGTAAAGAAGGAAGAACAGACTTGAACATTAAGATAACCAATACACCACTACTGTCGCCTACAGGGGATGAAGATGTCTCCCCTTTAAATTGCCATAAGATTAGTGATTGACATGGAAATAATATTTTCATTTTATTTTCTTTTTTTTTCTTTTTCTTTTTTTTCATAGAGAGCTCACCAGTTTGGTCCACGTGTGATTTAGGTCTGTTATATCCTGTATTAAAGTCGGTATGTGATAACCATCGCTGTTGAAATGCGACTGTGTGTTTCCTTTTATGTTCTTGTTCTATTATCAGTTAAAAAGTATTTTTGTTGAATGTGGAGAGAAGAGAAAGACTGAGCGTGCATTCCCGTATGTGTATATGTGTGCGTGCGTGCGTGCGTGCGTGTGTGTGTGTGTGTTGTGGTGTGTGTGTGTTTGTTGTGTGTGTGTGTGTGTGTTTGTGTGTGTGTGTGTGTGTTTGTGTGTGTGTGTGTGTGTTGTGGTGTGTGTGTTTGTGTGTGTTGTGTGTGTGTTTGTGTGTGTGTGTTGTGTGTGTGTGTGTGTGTGTGCGCGTGCGTGCTTGTGTGTGTGCGTGCGTGCGTTCGTGTGTGCATGAGTGAGTGAGTGGGTATGTGGGTGTGAGTGAGAGAGAGAGAGAGTGTGTGTGTGTGTGGTGTGTGTGTGTGAGAGAGAGAGAGAGAGTCAGTCAGAGAGAGAAAGTGTGTGTGTGTGCGTGCGTGTGTGTGTATATGTGTGCGTGTGTGTGTGTGTGTGTGTGTGTGTGTGTGTGTGTGTGTGTGTGTGTGCGTGCTTGGTGCGTGCGTTCGTGTGTGTGTGTGTGGGTGTGGGTGTGGGTGGTGTGATCGTGTGTGTTCCATAAGAGAATGTAAAGTTAAGGTACAGGTTTTATGAAGCAAAGTTATGTTTTTTGTCCATGTTAATTTACATCCATAAGATTAAATTGACCTGATGTTAGCGTTTTGACAAGAAACCATTGTTTATTGCTAGAGAACTGTGTTTATTGTCAAAATGGTCGTTGGACACTAACACCATGACAGTAGAGTGAAGTATGACTGTCCACTACAGGACAAGAAAGGACAGATCATGGTCCACATTGATTTGGCTGTTTTGTTATATGACAAAGTCGCCATGAAATAACCATTGTTGTTGACGTGCGACTCTTTTTTTTCATTTATTATATTTTTCATTGTTGTATAAATGTTGTATAAATGGAAAATTACTGTTGATGATATGGGCATGGTGTGTGTATACGTGTGTGTGTGTGTGTGTGTGTGTGTGTGTGTGTGTGTGTGTGTGTGTGTGTGTGTGTGTGGTGCGCGCGGCGTGTGTGTGTGTGTCTGTGTGTGTGTGTCTGTGTGGTGTGTGTGTGTTGTGTGTGTGTGTGTGTGTGTGTGAGAGTGAGGTGAGTGAGCGAGCGAGCGTCGAGCGTGCGTGCGTGCGTGCGTGTGTGCGTGTTTGTGTGTGTGTGTGTGTGTGTGTGTGTGTGTGGTGTGTGTGTGTGTGTATCTTGATAAGACGACGTGGGATTATATTTGTTTTTATGAAAGTTTTTTATTTTGTCTTATTTTCTGTTCATGGATCGTATTGACCTGATGTTAGTATCCACAGACCGTTTTGAAATAAAACATTGTTTAAGAGTAGAGAACTTTGTTTATTGTCAAAGTGGATGCTGGATACTACCATCATGTCAGTTAACTAGAAGAGTGATCATGATTGTCCGCTATTCGAAACGAAGAAAGAACAAATTTGAACATTAAGATAACCACAACACCGCCACTGTCACTTACAGGGGATTAATATTTCCCCTTTTGAATTGCTATAAGATTAGTGACTGACAAGGGATTAATATTTTCATTTTCTTTTATGTTTTTTCTTTTTCTTTCTTTTTTTTTGGCCCACATGTGATTTAGATGTGTTAGATCATGTCTAAAAGTCGCTATGTGATAACCATTGCTGTTGACATGCAACTGTGTGTTTCCTTTTATGTTGTTGTTCTTTTATCAGTTGAAAAGTACTTTACTTCAATGTGGAGAGAAGACAGAGAGACTGAACATGCACTCGCATATATAAGTGTGTGTGTGTGTAAGTGTGCGTGTGTGTGTGTGTGTGTGTGTGTGTGTGTGTGTGTGTGTGTGTGTGTGTGTGTGTGTGTGTGTGTGTGTGTGTGTGTGTGTGTTCCATAAAAGAGCGTAAGATTTATATCGTTTTTTTTAAACAAAATTATGGTTTTTGTCTGTGTTATTTTACATCCATAAGATTGAATTTACCTGATGTTAGCGTCAACATCAGTTTTGACAAGAAAACTTTGTTTATTGATAAAGGAATGTGTATATTGGCAAAACCGTTGTTGTACACTAAATCCATAACAATAAAATATGACTGTCCACTACAGGAAAGAAGAAAGAACAAATCTTGGTCCAGATTGATTCAGCTGTTTTGTTATATGTGCAAGTCGGCGTGGAATAACCATTGCTGTTGACGTGCGACTTTTTTTTTTTATTCGTTTTATTTTTCAATATTTTATAAATAGAACAGTGGTCTGAGTGGTGTGTGTGTGTATGTGTGTGTGTGTGTGTGTGTGTTGTGTGTGTGTGTGTGTGTGTGTGTGTGTGTGTGTGTGTGTGTGTGTGTGTGTGTGTGTGTGTGTGTGAGAGAGTGAGTGTGTGAAAGTGTGTATGTGTGTGTGTGTTTGTGTGTGTATGTGTTTGTGTGTGTGAATGTGTGTGAGTGTATGTGTATTTGTGTGTGTGTGTGTGAGAAGAAGAGAGAGAGTGAGAGGAGAGAGAAAGAGAGAGAGAGAGAGAGGAGAGAGTGTGTGTGTGTGTGTGTCCCATAAGAAAAAATAAGATTAAGGTCTTGGTTTCATGAAACAAAGTTATGTTTTTTGTCCTTGTTATTTTACAGTCATAAGATTGAATTGACCTGATATTGGCGTCAACGTCCGTTTTGACAAGAAAAGTTTGTTTAATGACAGAGAACTGTGTTTATTGTCAAAATGGTCGTTGGACACTAATACCATGACAGTAGAGTGAAGTATGACTGTACACAACAGAATAAAGGAAGGACAGATCATGATCCTCATTGTTACAGCTGTTTTGTTATATGTAATAGTCGTTGTGAAATAACCATTGCTGTGGTCGTGCGACTCTTTTAGTTTGTTCGTTTAATTTTTCATTGTTTTATAAATGGATGTTGTATAAATTTACTCTCGTTGATATGGACGTGATGTGTGTATACGTACGTACGTGTGTGTGTGTGTGTGTGTGTGTGTGTGTGTGTGTGTGTGTGTGTGTGTGTGTGTGTGTGTGTGTGTGTGTGTGTGTGTGTGTGTGTGTGTGTGTGTGTGTGTGTGTGTGTGTGTGAGAGAGAGAGATAAGATGACGTGGGATTATATCTTTTCATGAAAAGTGTTTTTTTTCTCTTGTTATGTTCTATTCAGGGGATGATTGTATTGACGTGATAGTAATATCCACTGACTGTCTTGAAAATAAAACATTGTTTTAAAGAAGGGAACTTTGTTTATTGTCATAGTGGATGCTGGATTCGACCATCATGTCAGGTAATAGGAGAGATAATCGTGACTGTTCACTATAGGGAAGGAAGGAAGAACAGATTTGAACGTAAAGGTAACCACTACACCACCACTGTCGCTTACAGGGGATTAAGATTTCTCCCCTTTAAATTGCCATAAGATTAGTGAATGACATGGGAGTAGTATTTTCATTTTCTTTTCTGATTTTTTTTCTTTTACTTTTTTTTTCATAGAGGGATCACCAGTGGTCCACATGTAATTTAGCTGTGTTATATCATGTCAAAAATTCGCAGTGTGATAACCATCGCTGTTGACATGCGACTGTGTGTTTCCTTTTATGTTCTTGTTCTTTTATCAGTAAAAAAAAAAGAAAGTATTTTTTTGAATGTGGAGAGAAGAGAAAGATCGAGGGTGCATTCCTATATGTGGATATGTGTGCGTGTGTGTGTGTGCATGCGTGCGTGTGTGTGTCCGTGCGTGCGTGAAAGAGAGAGAGAGAGAGAGGTGTGTGTGTGTGTTTGTGTGT
>CM060313.1:47757055-47789555 GCA_030674185.1 Monoplex corrugatus
TGTAGTTCTCTTTCGTTTTTATATTCGAAATGTTGGACTTAGAATTTTGTTTTCCTAAACTGAAAAAAGGCCATGGACATATTTGGTCACGGACACTTTTAATGTGTAGCTCTGCAATGTCAACCAGTCTCCAGAGTGCATTCTCTCGTTCTGTAGAGTTCTTCCGAAAATAAGTTTTCGTTGGAGATAAAAGTCTGCTATCTGTGTGAAAGAAGACACTCAGAAGTCTCATACACCTTGTCGTGGCCAGACACCACTGATTGAAAATCCGTGTAAGTCACCACGTAACACAAATGGGAAATGAATCATAATCGTCTCTAAAAGACAGACGCGTACGGTGGACGAAAATGCCTATTCGTGTTTAAGTCGATGATAATCAAATTACCTGTCTGATAATGGAAAGTCAGTTATCTACCATCATGAGGGGTTTCGTTCTGCATATTCGTTGTAGAGATCAGAATGTCTTTCTCACTTTCTGTGTAGTTCAGGACTATACCCCCCCCCCTCTCTCTCTCTCTCTCCTTTGTGACAGAAAATAGTTAACGTTTACTTCGTCCGTTTGTAAATGAGTAATTGTCGAGATCAGTTAAAACTCTCCCGTGAGGACGCCGAGGACTATTTCGGTATGAATAATATCCCCATCTTCTGATAATTCTGTAGTAGAAATTACCTCTTCTGTAACAGATTTTTGATTCTCCCTGGCTCCTTTGCATTCTGTCATTTCTTCCTGTCGTTTCCTGCCTTGCTGGTCCATTCACCTGTATGTGTTCGAGACAGCCATACACACTTTCTCTTTGGATTGATAATTGGGTACCGGGTACATGTATTGACTGCGTGTTTGACTCTAAGGAAACGTGATACGCAGAAGCAACTTTAGATAATTTAAGCTCGTTTTACATGTATGTTTTAGTGTGTTTAGTTTTGTTTACTTATGCTTTCAGGTTTTTTTCAAATTCCCAGGTGATAAATTGGACGGAGTGGTCAGCGCCAGAGGCATATCCCTGGATTATGGGCGCGAATGTATTGATATGTGCACTTTACTTTTTCTCCAGGTGTTATGGGGTATGATGTACTTTTTGAGATAGTTATAGCCCTGATATGGCTGTGCACAGTCGGCTGGGCTTTAAGCAACATTAACAATAACGATAAGATCTGTTAAAAATTAATAAAATTCTTCGTGAGAAGTGTAGATCTTTAAAATCCGGCTTTTTCAGTATAAATAGTATCCCCACCTTTTGGGAATTCTGTGCTAGAAATCTCTTTTCTTCATTCTTTGTTTCTGCCTTGTTTTTTTTGCTTTCTGTCATTTCTTCCTATCATTTTCTGCCTTGCTGGTCTATTCACCTTTATGTGTTCGATAAAGTCTTACGTACTTTTTCTTAAAATTGATAATTGGGTACATGTATTAGTGCATTTTTGACTCTAGGGAGGTGAAATATGCGGAAACAATTTTAGGTAATGTATGCCCATTTTTATATATATTTTGATGTCCCTAGGTACTTTTAATTTGCATTCAGGTGTGTTTTATAAATCTCCTGTTTGATAAATTGGCCGAGTGATCAACGCCCGGGGCATGTCTTTAGATTATGTGCACGAATGCATTGATATGTGTACTTAATTTTCTTTTCGCTTTATTTTCCTGTTGCAGTTTTCTATGTTTTGACATGGTTATAGCCCTGATATGGCTCTACGCAGTCGGCTGGGCTTTAAACAACAATAACAATTACTCGGGTCACTACAAAACTATTTCATGGTCGTGAAAAGGCTGTGTCAGGATGTAATGAACAACAATAGAACATAAATATCAGCAGCAGTATTCATTGCCCCGCTTACCTATCATGCCACTGGGTTTTATGCGTCACGCTTTGGACGTAAACTTTTATGTCGTGTTTGTTTCCTTTCTTTCAGGGATGACCAGATTTTGGGATGGGAAATGTGTGTGAACTCTCGGTTCCACTCCTCTTTGAGAAGGCATTCACCCTGTCAAGGACCAATGAAAGTAAAGCAGTAGCAATAGCGAAGAGTGAGCATAACTCTTAAAGAAAGGCTTTAGAACTGCGGCGTCAGCAGCCGCCTATTCCTGTTCTGACCGTGCAATCATCAGACAACAGTTTATGGATTGATAAGATCGCCAAATTGGCCATCTTCAGGAAGAGGAGCTTGAGCCTGTCATTCCTTGCCATTAGGACGTGATTCATTTGCTGACAGTAGTGTCTGGAGAACGACCATCATCATCATCATCATCATCATCATCATCATCATCATCATCATCATCCATATTCTTGGAGAACAGCCATTTTCTTCTTCATCGTCGTCGTCGTCGTCGTCGTCATCATCATCATCATCATCATCATCATCATCATCATCATCATCATCATCATCATCATCATCATCATCATCATCATCATCATTTATTGCCCCGAAACCTTCACGTGCTTTATGTATCACGTTTTTATGCCAGGTTTAGGTCGTTTTTTTTCTCCCTGCAGGGATGGGTTACGTACGAAACATAATCATCGGTCAATAAATGTTCCGTCTGTGTGGTAAGCGGATGATGCGTTGATGTCACACGTGACAATAAACTGCAAGGCGTGTGTACGTGTCTATTTTTTATGGAGTACTTGGGGCATATTGGATCGAAACGCTGAAACCCACTTTGTTTCTGGTCTGTGTAAACCAGGATCACATTGAAATGCTGATGGAGATGAAATTTAGTTAGGTAAATGCTCATCGAAACATCAGAGAAGTCTGTTTTTTTCCCCACTGGGTTTGCTCTTTGTTGTCTGTTGTGTACGCTTGACAAATTCCAGTTAGTTGAAAGGTGTGCTGTCTTGTTGTGTACATTAAATGCGCGTTTTTATCCTATTTTTGTGTGTTTCTAATTAAGATTTATTTAGTCGCTGGGAGTTAATACGTAAAGACCAACCGGAAAATATTCTGGATCGAAAGGGGCAAAATTAGTGTGCCACTTGAGTTTCTTCTTGTTTGTTTATTTGTTGTTTTGCTTGGCCTTATTTAGTGGTTCCCAGTAACAACCAGTGTGAAAAGAGGGAGAAAATTATGAAAATAACAGATTTGATGTTAGGGATGACAGATGTACACTGCGGGATACTTAACATGCACAGCACGATAGTGTTAACTAACTTGAAGAAGATTGTATTTCCACGTTTCATGCAACTCTTCTGTGTGGGCGTTTGTGTGAACAAAACGTTGCTATTTGCACGAAAGAAGACAATTAAAAACCTTACAGAGCTTGTCGTGGCCAGACACCGTTAATCAGTTGGAAATTCTTGTAATGCCTCATGACCAGTGAAAAACGGTGTATGATAATCTCTTGGAGGCAGATGGGTACAGTGATTTGTGAGCTCTCATTCGTGACGAATATCAGTGATGGAAAATTGATTATATCAAATTACACGGCTTTTCACATCATGGATATTAGTACTCAAAAAAAGTTCCCCTCGTGGGGATGACGGGGGCTCTTTCAGTATAAATAGTATCCCCACCTTCTGGAAATTTTATGCTAGAAATGTCCTCTTATCTGTCACTTCTTGTTTCTGCCTTTTTCCTTTGCTTTTTGTCATTTCTTCCTATCATTTTCTGCCTTGCTGGTCCAGTCACCTGTATGTGTTCGATAACGTCTTACCTACTTTCTCTTAGGATTGATAGTTGGGTACATGTATTAAGCGTATTTTTGGCTCTGGGGAGGTGAGATATGCAGAAGCAATTTTAGGTAGTTTATGCCCGTTTTATGTGTGTTTTGATGTCCTTAGGTATCCTTAAATTTGTATTCATGTATGTTTTTTAAATCCCCATGTGCGATAAATTGGATGGAGTGGTCAACGCCAGGGGCATGCCCTTCGATTATGTGCGCGAATGCATTTATATGTGTACTTTATTTTCCTTTCTTATTTTTCCTGTTGAAGTTTTGTATGTTTTGAAGCGGTTATAGTCCTGATATGGCTCTACACAGTCGACTGGGCTTTAAACAATAATAACATTAACAACTCAGGAAAAGTTCAGAAACCTTTTCTCTATTTCTGTGTAGTCCATTGCTGTCGATTTCTCTATCTAGTCTACTCACAACTGGACAGTGCATACACTTTCCATTTAAAAAAAACCGTACCATCACAGGAAATATGTAAAACTGTGGAAAAAATTGAAAATGTCGAAATGATGTATTTAAAACCAAGCCAATTCAAATAAAACAACGCAAAGTAAGAGTAGACGAGACCGAGGAAGATTTAGAGAAGTATCGTTTTGGCAATAGTTACGTCACTGGCATAAAGTACTGAATATTTTCATTGTCTGTTCCAAAACAAAACTTTGATTCAATTACATAACGTAACATAACATAACGTAACAGTATAGCACAGCATAGCACAGCATAACATTTGACATGACATTTAACATAACATAAACGTAACATAACATAACCCAGCATAACACTCCAGCATAGCAGCACAGCACAGCACAGCATAGCATAGCATAACACAGCATAGCTAGCCACATGCTAAACAGTACATGTGGGTGAAAATTAACACATCACATGCCAGACACAACACCAGCAACACGTGCCGTCTTCAGGCATCATTTGTAACCACTAACAACAATGACGCTTTCACGTATGACGAAATAAACGGTTTTGATGACGGGTCTGATCAGCAGTTAAAGCACGGAGCTCTCATCGCCAGGAGCTGAGCGAGCAGCTGTAAGGGGACAGGACATAACGTGTCTCGTCCACAGCGTTGCTTGCAAGGGAGAGAAGCAGTGCCTGGAGCGACAGACAGAAGCTGTTTGAGCTCTACTTAGTCTGGATCTTTTTTTATTCTCTCTGTCCCATTTCCTACGCTACATTAATGGCCACAGATTATGAGACAAATTTTTTGCAGTGCTTTGATAATGATGATGATGATGTTGATGATGATGGGAGTGATAATCATGATGCTGTGGGATTCCATTTAGGAATCAGAATGCGTGAAAGGGTTCTTTTGTTCGCTTACAATCATAATATATCCTAGTGTCAATCAGGCCCGAGAGATGCAGATACCTGCGGTGTTAGAAACTTTGAGCAGCATCGTAAATGACGCATCCGTGAAGTGGATAAGAATCGACTGTATGATTCCAGTCTTTCCAATGAGCCCACAGCACACTCAACTCTCCGTAGTAGCCGATTAGAGCCTAAAGACCCTACAACGATTTCAAGGCATCTAATGGGATTCGAACCCACAATCTTCCATTCGGTAGTCGGTTGTGCAGATCATTGAACCTCGGCGACTGGTGTGGATCAGAGGTCAGCTGCGTGTTTGAGGACCACACATCATTCTGCCGGTTGATGGAATGAGGGAATTAAGGACGTCAGGTACTCAAATTTCCTTATCCCAGTTGACCTCTTCTCCCTCAAGCTTCGGACACGAAGAGTACAAATGTGCCTTATCCCTGTGAGTGGTTTCCTTGTCTGTGTTGGTGACCTTTCATGTTAGTTGGAATGTTGTAAATCGGATTGGTTAAAACACATTTTTGTTCGATACAAAAAATATACGAAACGTCAGAATTCACAAAAAGTAGAAGCAGGGCCACAAGAACAACTGTCGGCTGGGCTATAAGCAATATAAAGTACACAGGAAAAACTGTCGGCTGGGCTATAAGCAATATATAAAATACACAGGAAAAACTGTCGGCTGGGCTGTAAGCAGTATGAAATAAACAAGAAAAACTGTCGGCTGGACTCTAAGCATGAACTGAGCAAGATAAACTCGGCTGAGCTATAAGCAATATAAAGTACACAGGAAAAAACTGTCGGCTTGGCTATAAGCAACATGAACTGAACAAGAACAACTGTCGGGTGGGCTGTAAGCAATATGAAGTACACAGGAAAAACTGTCAGCTTGGCTGTAAGCAATATAAAGTTCATAGAAAAAACTGTCCGCTTGGCTGTAAGCAATATGAATTGAACAAGAACAACTGTCGGCTGGGCTATAAGCAATGTGAACTGAACAAGAAAGACTGTTGGCTGGGCTATAAGCAATGTGAACTGAACAAGAAAGACTGTTGGCTGGGCTATAAGTAATGTGAACTGAACAAGAAAGACTGTTGGCTGGGCTATAAGCAATGTGAACTGAACAAGAAAGACTGTTGGCTGGGCTATAAGTAATGTGAACTGAACAAGAAAGACTGTTGGCTGGGCTATAAGTAATGTGAACTGAACAAGAAAGACTGTTGGCTGGGCTATAAGCAATGTGAACTGAACAAGAAAGACTGTTGGCTGGGCTATAAGTAATGTGAACTGAACAAGAAAGACTGTTGGCTGGGCTATAAGCAATGTGAACTGAACAAGAAAGACTGTTGGCTGGGCTATAAGCAATGTGAACTGAACAAGAAAAACTGTTGGCTGGGCTATAAGTAATGTGAACTGAACAAGAAAGACTGTCGGCTGGGCTATAAGCAATGTGAACTGAACAAGAAAGACTGTTGGCTGGGCTATAAGTAATGTGAACTGAACAAGAAAGACTGTCGGCTGGGCTATAAGCAATGTGAACTGAACAAGAAAAACTGTTGGCTGGGCTATAAGTAATGTGAACTGAACAAGAAAGACTGTTGGCTGGGCTATAAGCAATGTGAACTGAACAAGAAAAACTGTTGGCTGGGCTATAAGCAATGTGAACTGAACAGGAAAGACTGTTGGCTGGGCTATAAGCAATGTGAACTGAACAAGAAAGACTGTTGGCTGGGCTATAAGTAATGTGAACTGAACAAGAAAAACTGTTGGCCGGGCTATAAGTAATGTGAACTGAACAAGAAAGACTGTTGGCTGGGCTATAAGCAATGTGAACTGAACAAGAAAGACTGTTGGCTGGGCTATAAGCAATGTGAACTGAACAAGAAAGACTGTCGGCCGGGCTATATAAACAGTAATGAACTGAACAAGAAAAACTGTCGGCCGGGCTATAAACAGTAATGAACTGAACAAGAAAAACTGTCGGCTAGGCCGTATGTCGAACAATTTAGAAAGAAAATGTGCCTCGTCGTCTTAAAGGCAAGACTATACTACAGAACGAGTGTGAAACATTTTTATGGTGATTGTTACGTTATTCATATAAACCATCGAACATTAAATCTCAGGTTTGAGATACCTTTTTTTAAGATAGCTAAGTGTCAATAATAAACATCAGTTGCTGTTTGAATCTGGTGAAATTTACAGAGTACGACCGTGTTGTTGTTGATGAACCACGTTTTGGCTTCAGGCACTCACCCATATCTGCCTACGTCACTGATGCTCTTAACAATGACGTAATGACCGGTTTTGATGACGCTTCCTCTGGCAGTTATAGCTGGGAGCGATAATTACCAGGAGCTAAGCATGCAATGCTAAGAGGATAAGATAGGCTGTCATGTTCGTGGTGCTATTCCCGACAGAGGAGAATTAAGGGCCTGGAGCAACAAGAGAGAGGCTGTGTGGGCTCCATTTAGGTGTGGATCAGACCTTAATAGCTTGTCTGAGGACCTCATAGGTCTGAGTGTTTGCGACACCATTTTCTGCTTGATGACTTACGGATTAAAGACGTCAGTATCACGCCTTTTTTCACCCCCTTCTGACGTTTGTTTTTCTGCCTACCTTAAGACGCAAAGACGACAAACATCACCAACCTGAAAATGGTCCTCCTCATTTAGGTTGAAGAAGTAGTTTAGACATCTGACTGAGTCTTGTCAGTCACGTTATTTTAAACATGTCTTTATTCACCATACGAAATGTCAGAATATATGAATATAAAAAGAACGACGCGAATAATTGTGTACATTTTATGAACATTTTTTGAAAGGATTATATCCTTCCCAATCTTCCCTAAACTATGAGAAGAATTTGTAACTGAAATGATGGTGAATAGGCTGGAAGGGTAAAACATCAAACACAAGAAGAGAAACTGAAAACGACGCAGTCCTTACAAGTTTTTTGAGCTATACACAATCGGCTGAATCACTAAGACAGAAGTGAGTAAACTGAAAGATGAGAGTACAACCGAAACAAGAATAAGAATTCCACTTCTGTAGCGCAAAATGTGCATGTCAGAAGCATGCACGTTGCGCTTTACAGGAATAGAACAAACGGTGCACGTGCACACACACACACAACACACACACACACACACACACACACACACACACACAGACACACAGACACACACAGACACATACACACACACACATACACACACACACACACACCCCACACACACACACACACACACACACACACACACAACACACACACACACACACACACTAAAGAAGTACACTGTGATACACTTTTGGTATTGCCCATTTACGACATAGAAATGTAGGGAAGCAACAACAACCGTAATACAACAGGACATGTATTGTTTTCTCAAGTAAAATTCATTTTGTCTACAGGGAGATAAAACATTTTCGTATTTAACATTATGCAAAACTGGAAAGTTTTGTGCATATTTGTTTTATTTTGTCACTTTAGTGAAAACGAATGTGAAGCTTTTCTTAAAAACAGTTAAATGATCCTAACACGCACAGGCATGAACACTGACCTAGATTCTGGCAGTATATGGTAATGTACGCATGCATATTGTTGCGTGTCGTAAATGTTTATGGTTTGGAATGTCAAACTTGGGCCAAGCGGAGACTGAAACTACACTCGGGAAATTAATGATCCTGAATGCATTGTCTCGGTTTTTGCCCCAGCTGTTTACATTTCTTGCAATTATTCAGACATTGAAGTCTGTGTACTTTATGGGTGAAATTATCAGAATATATCTGAGTTCAGTACACTCGTTGGTTTAGTTTTAAACAACAGTACACAGAAAGATGCAGACAACCAACTAACCAACCAACGAGTCAACCAGCCAATCAGCCAGCGCGTCTCTCCTTGTAGGGGGGTGGGGGAGGGAGACGAGGTTGATTGTGAGCCATGATGATACCCCCTTCATTTGTATGTGTTTGATAAAGTCTTACGTACTTTCTCTTAGGATTGATAATTGGGTACGCGTTTTAGTGCATTTTTTTGGCGCTAGGGAAATGAGATATGCCGAAGCTAGTTTTGGTAATTTAGGCCGGTTTGTATGCATGCTTTAGTGTCCTTGGTTATGTTTAGATTTGTATTCAGGTGTGATTTTTAAATCCCCGTTTTGATAAATTGGAGTGGTCAGTGTCAAGGGCATCTCTTTAATTATGTGCACGATTGCATTGGTATGTGTACTTCTCTGTTCCTTTTTTTCCTGTTGAAATATTGTGTATGTTTGGAAACGTTTAGAGCCCTGATATGGCTCTACGCAGTCGGCTGGGCTTAAAACAAAAATAACTAATTTTCTCCCAGAATTTGGCAATGTTCAGCTCGTTTTTGAGTCTCAGTGTGAGTTTTCTTCTTCGAGATGAATCCATATTTAACTCACTCATCGCCAGTGAATTTAGAGTGTATTAGTTCCTGGCGCCAACTGATTTGAGAGAAAAAACAAAAGAATTTCATCTACCGACTTTAAATGATTGTAACTTTTTTTTTTAATTTATGAATCGAATGGCACGAGAGAATAGCTGGGGATTCCCCTGTCACGTGTGCGAGATACGGACCATCCTATTTCCAGAAATGAAGAGCGGTCGATAGGCGGATAACATACCCTGATCTGGTGCCATTTTGCGACATTGATGCTGTGCCAGTCTGGTGCCAAAAGGCAGCATCACCGGCGTTACTTACAATTATACAAAACAAGCAGAGCGAGCCTGGAAAGGTACATGTTAAACGGCTGAATGTTTTTTTTTCAATAGTTCGTGTCTTTTGTGAGTCAAATTCTTCCTTTATGCGTTAAGTCCTTAAACTAACGATTACAGAAAACATTCAGCAGACAGAGCCAAGAAAACTACATGTTACAATAATGAATAATCTCTGTATTGAGTTGATGTTTCATGAGTTCATGCTTCATGTCTGGAACTGCAGACTGCAGACATAGCAAGAAAGATCCACGTTACATTGGCTGATTGTCTTTCATGAGTTGTCTTTTATGAGTTGTCTTTCATGAGTTGTCTTTCATGAGTTGTCTATTATGAGTTGTCGTTCATGAGTTGTGTTTATGAGTTGTCTTTGATGAGTTGATGTTTTCATGAGTGTCTTTATGAGTTGCTGTATTTCATGAGTTGTCTTTGATGAGTTGCGTGTTTTATGAGTTGTCTTTCATGAGTTGATGTGTTTCATGAATTCTTTCATGAGTTGATGTGTTTCATGAGTTGTCTTTCATGAGTTGATGTGTTTCATGAATTGTCTTTCATGAGTTGATGTGTTTCATGAGTTGCTATCTTTCATGAATTGTCTTTCATGAGTTGTGTTTCATGAGTTGTTTCATGAGTTGATGTCTTTCATGAATTGTCTTTCATGAGTTAATGTGTGTTCATGAATTCTTTCATGAGTTGGATGTGTTTCATGAGTTGATGTGTTTCATGAGTTAATGTGTTCCATGAATTCTTTCATGAGTTGATGTGTTTCATGAATTGTCTTTCATGAGTTGATGTGTTTCATGAGTTGTCTTTCATGAGTTGATTGATATCTTTCATGAATTGTATTTCATGAATTGTCTTTCACGAGTTGATGTGTTTCATGAATTGTATTTCATGAGTTGACGTGTTTTCATGAGTTGTCTTTCAAGAGATCATGCTTCGAGTCTGTAACAGCAGACCGCAGACGTTGATTTAAAACACACGAGCAGTCATATTACAGCTGTGGCCTACTGGTTTAAAACATCCTTTTAGGACGTAAGAAACTGGAGTTCGATTCACGGATTCAACGTGTATTTTTCTCCAGCCTCCACTGGGTCTTAAGTGGTGGTCTGGGTGCTTGTCTTATGGTTGAGGCGATAAAGCGAGGTTTTGTTCAGTAAAAATTCAGTACACGCTAACGATCCTACAGCAACACAAGCGTTGAACTTGTAAATTTCTGTAAATAGATACCCACTGTCATAGGTGAACAAAAATATGTACATCCAGAATAACGAAATAAAAAAAATATCGCTGGATTGCGGCCACGCGTTCTTTGCGGTGGGATCAGCCTGAGTTTACATGGTAAATCCATTTTAACAAACAGAAAGAAATGAGTGGCTATGAATCGCGGATAGACACTCTCCGTTGTGAGAGCAGAGTGAATTTCACATGGTAAATCCATTTTAACAAACAGAAAGAAATGAGTGGCTATGAATCGCGGATAGACACTCTCCGTTGTGAGAGCAGAGTGAATTTCACATGGTAAATCCATTTTAACAAACAGAAAGAAATGAGTGGCTATGAATCGCGATAGACACTCTCCGTTGTGAGAGCAGAGTGAATTTCACATGGTAAATCCATTTTAACAAACAGAAAGAAATGAGTGGCTATGAATCGCGGATAGACACTCTCCGTTGTGAGAGCAGAGTGAATTTCACATGGTAAATCCATTTTAACAAACAGAAAGGTAGAAAGAAACTCTAGGAGAGCTAGACAACAGAAGGTCTTCAGAGAAGTAACCCCCTTTAGACAAGTGTTTCGGCCCTGAACTCCTTACACTCTCGGGGGGCCGGGCCACATCCAGGTCATGACTCCTGGATGCCCTTCTATTTTTTTTTTTTTCCCCCCCACGCCGGGAGCGAACCTGGGCGATTCTGCGCTTCAGAACTGCGGTACGCGGTTTTTACCAATGTGCTAACGGGGCACACATCATCTGTAGGGAATTTAATCCTTATGAAGTCCACTTTGGTTCCTCCTTGCCCAGATCCAGCTTGAGCTCCTTTCTGCTGCCTCTGCCATCGCTTTAAGGGCTCTAGTCCTCTTCTTCCCAGAAATGGCGAGTTGTTTCATGAGATCATAAGCGGAGGTGCCCACAAACCCCTCTTGCCCCGACCTCTATGGCGAAGATTTTGACCCGCAGACCTGCTTTCTTCAGGGTGCTGGCAAGACCGGCGTATTTTTCGGTCTTGCAGATAGATCTATGTGCTTCTTCCATTCTGCTTTCGTATGGCACAGTGAGTTCTATCAAAATCACTTGTTTCGAGGAGTCAGAGTGGAGAGCGATGTCTGGTCTCATGCTTGTCTTGCTGATGACATCTGAAAGAAATGAGTAGCTATGAATCGCGGAGAACATTCTCCGTTGTGAGAGCAGAGTGAATTTCACATGGTAAATCCATTTTAACAAACAATCCCCCCCCCCAAAAAAAAAACAACAAATAAAAATCATACACACACAAAACATACACGTACACACGCGCGCTCACACACAAACACACAGACACGCAGACACAGACACGCAGACACAGACACAGACACAGACACAGACACACACACACACACACACACACACACACACACACACACACACACACAGACACACACACACACAGACACACACACACACACGCACACACTCCCTCTATTTCTCTTTCTCTCTCTCTCTGTCTGTCTGTCTGTCTGTCTCTCTCTCCCCTCTCTCTCTCTCTCTCTCTCTCACTCACTCACTCACTCACACACATTCGTATAAAAGTACGTATATGAATAGACGTTAAGAGAAATAACGAACGAAAGAAACACACACACACACACACACACACACACACACACACACACCACCACGCACGCACGCGCACCACACACACACACACACACACACACACACGCACGCACACCACCACACACACACACACACACACACACACACACACACACACACACACACACACACACACACACCACACACACACAACACAACACACACACACACAGCACAGTCACACCAGCACACCCACAGCAAAACAAAGAACCAGTCAACCAGTAGAAACCCCACGAATGCATATTGCTGCCTGTCTGCCTGTTTCCTACAATGCCTTTCTAACTGTCTGCTTGCTTCCCCCCCCCCCCCAATCCCTACCCCCCTCCCCCCCCCCCCCCCGAACCTGCCCGTGCTTCTGCCCATTTCCCATCTGGCCGTCTTACTTCAGCATTTCCCGACTTTACAAGTACTTTTAGACTAAAACCACTCCGCCATCAAGTCAAGATTCTTGTGCGCTGGGAATCCTGCTGGGTTCAGCCAGTTTTGTAAACCCTAGTGAGTAGGTCGAGTCAGACAGATGAGCTGCCGGTAATGAGGACCACCTCCTTCTCCCTTTCGTCCTCCACCGCCCCCCCGCCCCCCCCCCCCCCGTCCTTTCCACCCGAGAGGCTGCAGCGATGACAGTTCATGGCAGTGACAGCACTCTATCACTACCGCAGGAACAAAAGACAATTTCGGTCAGCGTGAGTCGGGTCCAATTTAGTTCGCTCATGTCTCGTCAGTTCTCGTTTCGTAAGGGTTCTTCGTTATTGAGGGATTGATCATTCCCTGCTTGGATTGCCGGCAACTTGTTGGTTCTCCTTTTAGTTTTTGTTCTCCTCTGCATTGATCAGCCGTGATTGGTTTGGTTGCAAGCTTGTCAGTTCGTATTTTGTTGCGTTGTTAGGTGATGGAGCATTGATTTTTGTCTAGTTTGGATTTCTCAGCGTTTTATTTTGTGTGGCTGACGTTCAGTGCAGTAATGTGTCTGACCCCGTTCAGTTTTCTTACAAGTCATCGGTTCGAATTTCGTTTGGTATTACGTACTGTTCCACCCCACCCTAACTCCATGTCAGGCTGTCTCACCCCCCCTCCCCCCCGTTGGGTTGCCGGGGGCTCTTTCAGTATAAATAGTATCCCCACCTTCTGGAAATACTGTGCTAGAAATTTCCTCTTTTCTGTCACTCTCTTTGTTTTCTGCCTTGTTGCCTTGCTTTCTGTCATATCTACTTATTTTCTGCCTTGCTGGTCCATTCACCTGTATTTTTTCGATAAAGTCTTACGTGCTGTTTCTTCGGATTGATGATTGGGTACATGTATTAAGTGCATTTTTGGTTCTAAGGAGGTGAGATATGCGGAAGCAATTTTAGGTAATTTATGCCTGTTTTTATATATGTTTGGTGTCCTTATGTATGCTTATATTTGTATTCAGGTGTGCTTTTTAATTCTCCCCTGTGCGATAAAATCGGACAGAATGGTCCTACGCCTGGGGCATGTCCTTACATTATGTGTGCGAATGCATTGATATGAGTACTTAATTTTCTTTTCTTTTTTTTTTCCTGTTGAAGTTTTGTGTGTTTTGAAGCGGTTATAGCCCTGATATGGCTCTGCGCAGTCGGCTGAGCTTTAAACAACAATAAAAGAAAGAAGAGAGGCTGTCTGACTTCGGTCGTTCCCGACTTTACAAGTACATACAGATCAGTCAGCGTAGTGCAGTGACGGAATACAGACTGAATGGGTTTGGGTTCGAATCTCATCGGTCCTGATAAAATCAAGGCGGGATTCTCTGGGCCCAACAAGTTCGTATCTAGAGTTGAGCGTGCTCTGGGCTCATTGGGAAGAAGTGAATTCCATCCTCTTCACGGATGCGTCATAGAAGGGAATGTTCTGACCAACACCGCAGGCGTCTGTCTCTCGAGTCTGGTTGACAACAGGGTACATTATGAAAATAAGCTTTGAGGACAACTTTGTCAACCAGTCTCAGTCCAGAATAGAACTCCGCAGCATAATGGTTGTAGTCCCCATAGTCATCATTATCATTGTAACATGTGAAAAATCGTCCCAGCTTTCTGTAGCCATTAATGTGGTGTAAAAACTGAGACAGGAAAAAATGACCATTAATGAAACTACCGTAATGCGATAATCCTTTAAAACCAAAACAACAACTATAATAACTACAATAACAACATACCCACACTAACACACACACACACACACACACACACACACACACACACACACACACACACACACACACACTCACACACTCACACACACACACACACACACACACACACACTCACACACTCAAGACATACACAAGACACTCACGCACGCTATCTCACACACACACACACACACACACACACACACACACACACACACACACACACACACACACACACACACGTACGTACGTACGTTTAGAAGCACCCTGGCCCATCAAGCCAGGATTCTTGAACATTAGGGAATCCTAATTTCAGCCGGCCTTGTAAACCATGGTGAATAAGTCGTGGTAGGTTGAAGCGGTTGGGTTAACACTTGACTCCCGCACCCAACCCACCAATTGCAAAAACTTAACCCTTTGACTGCCTCAACCTATTCACCAGCTTCCTGCAGGAATTAAAGGATTAATTTTTTGATTTGGTAGCATGGTCGACAATGGAGGATGCTGGTGGGCAGGGTGCGGGAGTGAAAGAGTTAAAGAGCCCCCCCCCCCCCGCCTCTCCTCCTTTTTGCTATGTCTTTCCCCTCTTTCCGCCGGATAGATGCAGTAATGACAATCCATGGCAGTGACAGATTTTCATCACCACCACTGCATGAGTAACAGACAGCATTGATCAGTATTGGTCAGGACTCGTTTGGTTCACTTCTCGTCAGTTCCCATTTTGTTTGGTTCTCATTCTGTGAAGTGTTGATCATGCCCGGTTTGGATTGCTGGCATCGTGTTGGTTCTCATTTTGTTTAGCTCTCATTCGGTGAAGAATTGATCTTGTCCTGTTTGGCTCTCATTTCGTGCTGTTCTCAATTGGCGAAGTAATGATCGTACGTTGTAGGTTTTCTGGCAAGTTCCTGTTTAATGTGGTTCTCCATTGGTCTTCCTCCTCTGTATTTTGGCGGATGGGGGGAATGGTAACAGTATCCTGTTTTATCAGTGAATTGATCTTCGTATGTTTGTGTGTGTGCCTGTTGAACAAAGATACGAAGACCAATTCATCAATAAAACAGGAGACTGACACCCCCCTGTCTGCGGGCCCTAGTAGCTTAGTTGATTTGAGTGTCGGATTCACATGCTAATGGTTGTGGGTTCGAATCCCTTGTTGTGCTACATTCAAACTGGCCTTCTCACTGTCCCATTTTAACATCATTGTTGTTCTGATGGTGTCAGTATAGGATTAGATAAGTCCCCCTTTCCCCCACTTCACTGGGATGGTTATCCCCGTCGGCTATATCACATAAGGTGAGTGTCGACGTAAAAACTGAACCAAATCAATCAGACAAACCCCCTGTCTGTTGTCTTCTCCGGTAGATCGCCACTTTGCCATGGTGGAGAGGCTTGAGGTCCCATTGATTCCTGGAGCTGTGCTGGCGTGGGCTACTGATTTAACAGTTGTGTATGTTTACTGGTCATGGTTCTGATGTATAATCTGTTAAGGAAACTGGACATCGTTTGATTTTCATCCACTGACTCCCGCTCTATCCACCAACTGCAAAAACTTGACCATTGACTCTCTCACCTTACCAACCAGCTTCCTGTATGAAGCTGGTGGATTGGGTGAGGGAAACAAAAGGTTAAGTTTTGCTTTGCTAGCATGGTCGACAAGGCAGGGTTCTGGTGGACAGGGTGCGGGAGTCAGAGGGTTAAACTGATATCCCTACTAGATTTTCCAATGTCGGACAGGTCAAAGGTGGAGGGATGAGACTAAGCGCTGTCCCGTCTTCATCACCATTTTCATCATAATCAGTAGTAGTTGCCGTAAGCAGCCCGTAATCCCACACTCGAGTGACTTAGCCATCTGATGTACGGCTGCACGCTAATCAGTCACGAAAGTATACGGTCTGGATTCATGCGGGATGGTTCCAGGCGGATAGACGCCATGTGAGTGGGCATCCATTGTCACTTCCCCAGCACACAACTATCCTGGGGTGACTGAATAAATTCTGCCGTCCGTCAAGAATCAGATTTTGGGCTGTATGGTTAATAGTTTTGTCTGGCCAAGATGGTGGTTTCCCGTTGCCTTCCATCGGTTTGTTTACAGTCTCTCCGATAGCCTTTGTCGTTCCCACGACAACCTACAAGGCAGTAGGGGTGATTTTTTCAGGGTTTACTCCCATAGCCTTATTCTCTCCCGAGATATCCACAAGACAGTGGTGCTATTTACCCATAGCTGGGGTCTGGTTCGTGGGCACCAAGGCATATCCACACGCCGGTGGGCCTGCGTGCCGCACGTCTGGGGGCTAGACCTCCTCCGAGTCCTTCGAGTTTTAGCCCGAGTCCTTGAGGTGCTCAGTTACCACATGTCGCCACGAGGAGGTTAAACAAATTGCGCGGACTTGCAGAGTGGCTGAGGACAGAGAGGGTGGAAGATGCGCTTGCGGCAACAAGGGATAGATGCATATGGAGGGCCATGATCGCCAACGCCATGTGGTAGGGCACTTGATGATGATGATGATTAATGGTTTTGAAGACTGACGAATACAAACCGTTGTCCGCGTTCAGCCTTTTAGCCATTCAGAAAGGGTTTCAAGGCATCACGGGTAATCTCAAAGTATCAGGAAACTCAGGAATGGGTCCTGTTTGCTTGAAAGTGGCAGTATGAAGCAATCGGAATGGCTGCTGAAAGCTACACAACTGGTTGACTGGGTCATGAAGGTATCCCTTCGTCCGGCATTCGGCAACTCAGTAGGTGTTATAAAGTGTCCTACGTTGAAGGAAGTTCCTGAGGAAGACAGAAAAGGAGTTCGGATCCCAGGGCGTTGTCGAGGAACCGTAGACTGAAACTAACCGTAAACTTCTGCCTAAATTGTTCTGTGAACCGGAAAAGTGACTCGTGTGCCATGAACTGTTCGAGTCTTTAAGGAAGAAAGCAAGATCAAAACAGACCTCGGGTGTTTTCAAAGCCCGTGGCAGGCTGTCCGAAAAACTGTTAAATCTGTCTGCTTATGACTACGTCTTTAGTGCCAAATTTCAAACCAAATTTGAAGAAATTCCATTTATTCTTCGTCTTGGAATCTGTATCCTTCCTCACATGCAAAAAGCAGATACACGCATAGATTTAGCAGTTTTTTCGGACAGCCTGCCACGGGCTTTGAAAAACACCCGAGATCTGTTCTAATCTTACTTTCTTCCGTAGACTCTAACAGTTCATGGCATACGAGTCATTTTCGAAACGCATTCCTTCTGACAGTTCCGTCTGACCCAGCCAAACTGAGTGTTGTGGTCTTGACACTAAAAATGGTGTCCCAATCGAAGTATGATGACTTTCTCATCTTTTGAGACTCTTTTTCCGCTTTTGACCGAACAATAGTCACCCAAACCTTCTGAAAGTCTTTGAACTCTTTTCCTCTCTTACAGCTGACGGCGGCTACAGCATTGCTCTTCCTGGATTCCTGGCCACTTTGGTACTGGAGGCAATGAAAACGCTGAGTGCCTTGCCGAGAACGCCACAAGGGAAAAGTTGTCTAAATCGTTCATCCCTTACATAGATCGTAAACCCAAAGTGCAAATTTAATGAAAAATCTCTGGCAAGAAAATTGAATCACCAGACATTTATTTTTCCGAATCCACCGCGACTTTATACGAGATTCTCCAGTGTGTTCATGGAAACCGTAAGGAAGAGACAGTGTTGTGCAGGTTACACGTGGGTCACACATTATACACATATTTTCAGAGAATGAAGAAGCTCCATGGTGCATACATTGTGACGAACCAAACAACATCAAACACCTTATTGAATGCCTGGACTCGCACGATGTGAGGCGTAAGCACGATACAGCGGCCTCCTTAAAAACCTCATTTTCAAGGTCTTACAAGAGAGAGATCAATCGATTTCATCTTTTACGATCATACGTATGGGAAGGCTTTTTTAAATACATTTTAGATTGGAAAGGATAACCGTGGATTTGGTTTTTAACTGTTGTCTTTTTTATGTAAGGTAGGAATTGTTTCCAACATGACGTTAGCCCTGATATGGCTGTTGTTGTCGGCTGGGCTATAAGCAGTATAAACTTTCATCTATCTGTCTGTCCTATTTTCATTTTTGCACCAAATCTGTCTCCCTCCCTCCCTCCCTCTCCCCCCCCCCCCCGCCCCATCTCCATTTCATTCCATCATTTAGTTATGTCTTTGTCGCAAAACTGTCTGGCTTACATTGATAAATAATGTTTTTGTGCTTACAACATATTTTTGGAAAACTTGTTTTGTCGTGTCATTCACACCATTCCATGATGGGCTCTGACATAAATGAATAAATCATCTGAAGTCTCTCCATTCCGTTGATGATAAGAAATCGACACTGTACCGTATACATTGAAAAAGGGATAGGTGATGTTTTATTTATGAGGAGCGTTCTGTCACACCAAGCGATGTTGGATTTTTCAAGGTTGAGAGAGAGAGAGAGAGAGAGAGAGAGAGAGAGAGAGAGAGAGAGAGAGAGAGAGAGAGAGAGAGAGACAGAGACAGAGACCGAGGAGGGAGAGAGAGAGAGAGAGGACACACACACACACACACAGAAGAAGAGGAGAGAGAGAGAGAGAGAGAAGAGAGAGAGAGAGAGAGAGAGAGAGAGAGAGAGAGAGAGAGAGCTAGCTGTTGGTGGAAAGAGATAGTCAGGGTCTGTACACAATCCAGTGGGTCTGTCTTCCATGGGAGTCAAGGATACCAACAGACTGCGTGTGAAGGTGTTTAACGTTTCGTCTTTGTAAATTGACACTATTGTCTGACCCAGCATCTTTTTTTCCCTTCTCAACAACAACAACAACAACAACATATACATATATATATATATATATATATATATATATATATATATATATATATATATATATATATATATATATATAATTCAAGCAGCATGTGCACAGAAAAGGCAACAAATCAATGTAAAAATTTCCCAAATTTTCGGCGGTACACCCGCCTTCCTCAAGGGGACGTTAGTCACTGACTACGATATGCTACACAAACACATCAGAATATTTTACGTAGGCTACATTACGTAGTTTTGACTCGATATTGTTGTGACGTCAATTGACAGAGTTCAGGCCCAGAGGAAATATGGTTTTCATTTTGTTCATCCAAAAAGACTCCCTCCTCAGTCTGGTGTCCAGGTTCTCAGAGCGCACCTTTTCCACTGCGATACATTTTAAGTTTTGAAGTGAATGGCCAGTTTGGTTAAAGTGTTTGGTGACCTGAGTGCCTGTATTTTTTTGGATGTTTGACCGGTGTTGGTAGAATCTGGTTTTGAGAGAATTTTTCGTTTGTCCTATGTATTGAGTTTTAGGGCAGATATCGCAGTGGAGGAGATACACTACGTTGGTAGATGTACATGTCAGTTTGTGCCTTATTTGGAAAGTTTCACTCGTGTTGAAACTGCTGAAAGTTACACCTTCAATCAAGTGTTGTTCACAAATGATGCACTGTTTAGCTGAACACTTGAGACAGCCGGCATCAGGGTCAGGAGGGATTGGAAGGCAGGATGGCATGAGGAGGTTACGCAGGGAGAGACAACATCTCTCACCTAGGATGGGTGGGTCCGGAACAGCCTTCTGCATTTTGCTGCTGGTGTGAAGGATTGTGGAGTGGAATTCCCTGAGCCACTGACGGAGGGGTGGGTTAGATGGATGGTGGGTGACGATGAAGGGTGTTCTGGTGGCTGTCTGTTTGGGTTTGTATTGAAGGATCTGTGATCTGGGGATGAGGCCAGCACGATGTTTGGCATTCTGTACAAGCCTGGAATTGTATCCTCGGCGGGCAAAATAGCGTGTAATTTCTGCACAGCGTCGACTGAAGGTGGTAGGGTCAGAACACAGGCGGCGAAGTCTCAGAAACTGGCTGTATGGAATGTTTTTGATCACGTGTTGAGGATGACAGGACAGGCTATGTAGATAGGAATGGGAATCTGTAGGTTTGGTGTACACATCAGTCACTAGGTAGCCATTGTCAATGCTGACCTGAACATCAAGGAAGGGTAACTGGTTGGTGGATGAGTTCAATGTAAACTTAATGGTAGGGTGGAAGGAGTTGATGTAGGTTGAGAACTGTTCTAACTCAGAAACAGGGCCTGTCCATAGTAAGAAAATGTCATCAATAAAGCGTTTCCAGTACTGGTCAGAAATGGTGACAGGGCTGTTGGCCAAAAGTTGAGATTCTAACCAACCCATAAATAGGTTGGCAACAGAAGGGGCCATGGGTGTTCCCATTGCAGTGCCAAAGATTTGTTGGTAGTAGTTTTTTTCAAACTGGAAAACATTGTTAAAGAGAACATGAGAGACTAATTCTGACTCGGTCTGTTGGTGGTGCGGTGGACTGCTGGTTGTCATCTCTGAGGTAGTATTTGAGTGCAGTGATGAGTTCGTCATGTGGAATGTTTGAATACAAACCCACAACGTCTATGGTGACCAGAGTAGTGTTTTGAAAAGGGCCATGGTTTTGGTTCCAGTCTTGTAAGGTGCGGAGAAAATGAGTACTGTCTCTGATATAGCTCGGTAGATTCACTACATATTCTTGTAACCAGTGATCGACCAGTTTGGATATTTTTTCAGTGGGTCCGTTAGTTCCGGAAATGATAGGCCTACCTGGCGGGTTGGACAATGTCTTGTGTATTTTAGGCAGTGTGTAGAAGCGGTGACATCTGACTTGTTAAGGTTCCACTATTGCCCATTTATATGTATTGTTGTCTATGAGGTTGTCTCTGTGCAGTCTGTTGACCAGATCGTTGGAAACTTTGGCGATCTGTATTGTTGGATCTTTATCCAGTTGTTTATAGTGATTTGTGTTGTTAAGCTGGCAGTAGGCTTCTGTCAGGTAGTCTGAAATGTTTTGTATGACAACAGCACCACCCTTGTCAGCGGTGGTTATCCTTATCTGTCTGTTTTGTACCATTTTTCTGAGCTGTTGTAGTGCCCGTCTTTGTTGCGGCTTAAGGTTGTCATGGGGGCGCTTTCTGCATTGATGGACATTTACCTTACTCTGAAGTGTGTCACAGAATGCGTCCAGTGATCTGTCCCTACCAGGCTGTGGCATGAAGCCTGACCGCTTGTAAAATTTGGGGGGCTCTTGTTCTTTTGGTACAGTGTCAAAGTACAGTTCTTTGAGGCGAACTCTACGACAACCCTCAGTGACATCTTTCACTAACTGCTCTTGATCAAAGGCCTGGGGTGTTGGGCAAAATTTGGGTCCTAATTTTAAGACACTTGCCTGTGTTTCTGTGAGTGTTTCACTTGACAGGTTGATCAAAATGTGTTTGTCAATGGAATGTGGATGTTGTATATCATTGTCATTTTCTACGGTCACTGTCTTCCTTTTGAATCTGCGGGATCTTGGTTTAGGTTTAGGAGGAGTAGGTAAAGGAGAACTTTCATGCTTTTGCTGCAATAATTGTTCCAGTTTTCTTTTCTTTTTTGTATTGAGGTTTGTGTTTCTTGACCATTGATCTCTGATAGTCGTATTTTCTTACACACTTCAAATTTACAAGACAAACAACAAAGGCATTGAGTATTTTCTCCTATATTTCGGCCCTTGGCCTTCCTCAGGGTAAAATGACAATAAAATCGTATGATCTCATCTACATTAGAGAATTCATCTCACTTCCTTTAAAATATGGCATAAAATCACGTGGGGCATGGATGTACACACAAACATATAGTCGCCCCTATTCACACCCTCACACCCTCACACCCTCACACACACACACACACACACACACACAAACAAACACACACTCGCGCACACACTCACACACACACACGCATACCTGTACGTACACACTCACACACGCGCACGTTCATACCATTACATACACATTCTCACACACAGGTCCTGAACAATGACATCAATGCACGTTTGCCTGCCCGGGTAATAAAAACAAAACAAAAAAACTCCCAATGAATCAAATAAAATGATATGATATAGTAAAATCAATCGAATTAAGACCCAAAATTATCAGTTTAAAAAAACGTAAGAATGAAGATTAATAGTTTGTGCTGTACATTCTGAATGATTCATTCCGTACAGTAATTTACACTCCCTGTATACCTGTGTAGGCATCTATACATTCAGAAAAAGATATATACTACATTTACTTCTCACCCCACCCCCCCACCCCACATCTTTACATGCACATATATATGTACACAAGGCAACAAACAGTGGGCTTCAAAGTACAGGCAAACTGACAACAAAGTGGTCAACCACGCCGCAAAAATCACATCGACCACATTAGAATTTAGGATGGATGGTATTAAAGCCATTTGGAGAGACTGTTTTCATCTTCGTTATCCAAAAATGTTCTCTGTTTAGACGTTGAGTGCGGGAACTGGAATATTGTTTTTCTATGGCGATACATCGGAGATCAGAGACGGAGTGGTCTGCTGAATTAAAGTGTTGGGTCACCAGGGAACCAGTGTTGCAGTTGATATTAGAACGGTGGAGGTAGAACCTTTGTTTGAGGGAGTTTTTTGTTTCACCAATGTATTGGGATTTGGCGCATTTGACACAAAATAGGAGATATACTAGGTTGGTAGTTTCACAGCACATGTTGGATCGGATGGTAAAAGTTTCCAAGGTGACTGAGCTTGTGAAAGTTGTGGTTTGTACAACGTGATTGTCACAAATTATGCAGTGGTCCCTGTCGCATTTAAAAAAACCTGGCTGTCCATCAGTTGTGGGAGAGGGAAGGTCAGATGGCATCAGTAGCTTCCTTAAGGAACAGCTGTTCCTTTGTCCAAGGATAGGTGGATCCGGAATGGCCTGCTGTAGTCTGTTGTTTGTGTGTAAGTGAGGTAGGTATTGTCTGAACCAGTGTTGAAATGGAGGATTGTTGGGGTTATGTGTGACTATGAACGGAACGCGGTGGGTGCTGGCTTTGATGTTCCAGTCTTTCAGGATTTGGAGCATGTGTGTTGTATCCTTCACGTGGCTGGGGAGTTGTGGTATCAGGTTTTGGAGCCAGCTGTCAACCAGCTGGGATAGTTTTTCTGTAGGTCCTTTGATTCCAGACACTATACGTCTTCCTGGTGGTTCCTTCAGCTGTTTGTGTATTTTCGGGAGATGGTAAAAGATGGGGGTTCTCAATTCTGTTAGATCTGTAAGAGCCCATTTGCAAGTGTTTTCATCAATGTTGTCCTGCCTGTGTAGTTTTTCCACCAGCTTATTAGATGTTTTGGAGACACTAGAGGTAGGGTCTTTCTGCAACTTCTTGTAGTGTGCTGTGTTGTTCAATTGACGTTCAGCTTCTTTGATGTAATCAGTCATATCTTGCACTACAATTGCCCCACCTTTATCAGCAGTGCAGATTCTTGCAGTTCTTGATAGCACTAAGTCACGAAGTTCTTTTAGGGCCTTCCTTTCCGCTGGTTTCATGTTGTATTTTGGTTTCTTGTAACAAGTGTAAATTTCTGTCAGATTTTGAAGAATATTACAGTATATGTCCAATCCCTTGTCTCTATCCTTGGGTGGCTGGTATCCAGTGGCTTTGTAGAATTTTGGTGCTGCCTGTTTCTCTTGATCAGGTTTAAAGTGCAATTCTTTTAGACGAAGCTTTCTGCAGCCTTCTGCCACGTCTCTGCACAGTTGGTCTGTGTTGACTGACTTGGGGGTCGGACAGAATTTGGGGCCGTATGACAAAACCCGTACATGGTCTTCTGTGAGTATAACCTGTGAGAGGTTAACCACTGTTCTAGTGTCCTTGGTTGACGTAAGATTAGTTTTGGTGGGTAGCAGTGCAGCAGGCGCCGCGCATTTAAATCTTCTATTTCTATTTCTTTTCTTCTGTGTGGGGAGGAGTTCAGAACTGTCAACATCTCTACATAGGCTTCGCAGTTTCTTTTTCTTTTTCGTAGATAGGAGTTGCTTGCACTTTGAGTACTTGCTCCTTTGTCTTCTATAGAGATCTTCAAAGTCATCAAACGTAGCTGTTTGATATGCAGCATACATAAGTCTATGGATAAGTGCCTTCTGTTTATCAACTAGGATGCGGTAGGTATCCCTGCAGGTTGTAACAATTTGTTGACTAGCCTTGTCTGTCGTGTCTTTCACCACCTTCAATAGGTAGTCAGACTTTGGTAATGCGTCCTTGCCAAACCTCACTTTCATGCCATTTGGTGTGATATTCTTTTGTATGCAATTATCTAGGAAGTGGAAATGATTCATACCTTGTCAATTTTTCTGTTCTCATGATTTTCAGTCGAAGATCAGTGAGATCCGACGCCACCACAGTGGATCCTGTGCAGGATGCCATGGAGATCAGTTTGGTTTAAAAATGGTGAACACTGTGAGGCTCTTTTAGTAAAAACAGAGATGAGGATGCCCTTGGATCAACTTTGATTCTTGTTGTCTTCGCAAAGTAATTCAATAATATACACTTCAAATTTACAAGACAAACAACAAAGGCATTGAGTATTTTCTCCTATATTTCGGCCCTTGGCTTCCTCAGGGTAAAATGACAATAAAATCGTATGATCTCATCTACATTAGAGAATTCATCTCACTTCCTTTAAAATATGGCATAAAATCACGTGGGGCATGGATGTACACACAAACATATAGTCGCCCCTATTCACACCCTCACACACACACACACACACACACACACACACACACACACACACACACACACACACACACACACACACACACACACACACGCACGCACGCACGCACACACACACACACACACATATATATTAACATATATATATCAATATCATATATATTAACAAATAAAAAGTCTACCAGAGGGGTGTGTGTGTTTGTATACATGTGTGTGTGTTTGTGTACACGTGTGTGTGTGCTTGTGTACACGTGTGTGTGTGCGTGCGTGCGTGCGTGTGTGTGTGTGTGTGCGTGCGTGTGTGTGTGTGCGCGCGCGCACGCGTGTGTGTGTGTGTGTGTCTTTGGGTTACACGTGTGTGTGTGTGTGTGTGTGTGCGTGTGAAATTTGTTTGCGAGATTTTCTCGCTTTTCTGAATGAGGCTTTACCAAAAGTGTGTCAAAAACGTGGATCGCCAAGGAGTCTTTATTATACCATTAGCCTGGAAGTCTCAGCACGAAGGTCGAGGTCACATGGACTAAAGAGGTGCTTACAATTAGCAGTTTTTGAAGGTGTGTGAGCAGCACTTTCTTAAGAATTTCAAACAATATTTGAATTCTGTTTGCACTTTATGACAGTACACCATGGTTTGCACTAAATATCAGAATTTGATTTTTCTCATGTTTCTTCAAAATCACAGTAACGTTTAGAAGTACTAAATCTATAATTTCTCTTATATGTAAATAGGGAGATTGTTAAAATGGCTTGACTGTCTTGTTTTCATTATTCCGTTAAAGAACATATGGTCATTACAGATAGTCAGGATGTAAGGTCTGGATGCATATAGCTGTGAAACACAACACTTTTCAGTTCCATGCTGACAGCATGGTTTTGATGCCGACTTGCTGGGTATGGAAAAGACCGCTGTACGTGTGGTCTCCATCGTGCCAAGTTTAGGTTTATGGAGAGCGGTGTCACAAGGGAAAGTAGAGATTCGATGTTCGTTAGAGATGTAATGTGTGCGATGGGCTTATGGCAAAGATAATACCAGAGTTAGATTTGTGTTTAATACGAAAGCAATGTGTTTATGGCAAAATTGATATCAGAATATTTATAGGAACCAGAAAAACACGAAAATAGAATCAGAACGCGTATTTAATACAACCAGACAAGACAGGCGCAAATTTTCGGGTCACTGGCCTTTGTCAAGCTTACACGTAACATCACAAATGATCAAATAACAAATACAAGAATTAGGTGCAGATGGACGGTCAGGCAGAACACGGGTGGCTGGGTGCACGCTCATCTGAAACCTGGTGCAACACTGAATTGTAGGATCAGACGAATTTGAGAGACAGTAGAGACGATGTACAACTTTAGATAGGAAGGATTTAATATTGGTAGATTTCAGGTTGCGACGGATCACAGTTCATGTTGGGCGTACAGGTTTAGACAGATAGAGTGAAAATAACACAGCAGAATGGTCTGAAGGAAGTTAGTCAAGGACTGAGACTGATGTAACAAGTTAAACGGTGTTATGGACAGACAGACAGTCGGCCGGATCCATGAACTGGATCGTTTGCTGTCTTCTGAGATTGTCATTTTCTCTTCTGTCATTTTGTGTATCACGTTTTTACGCCAGATTTTAAGTTTTCTCCTCTCCTGCAGGGCTGGCTTACCTACATGGTATGGTCAGTAAATATTTAATCTTTTTTTTCTTTCGTAAGCAGGCGTTACAAGCGATACCCATGCTACAAAACGTGCGCCTGTTTGTGTTTTATGGAGGATTTAAAAGCCTTTTTGGTTTGAAACTGTGAAATCCCACTTTGCGCGCGCACGCACAACACACACACACACGCACACACACACACACCACACACACACACACACACACACACACACACACAACAACACACACACACAACACACATACACACACACCGCCGCGACGCGCGAGCGCACACACACACAAACACCACGCACACGCAACCACACACACACAACACCCGCACACACACACAAACACACACACACACCACGCACACACACACACACACACACACACACACACACACACACACAACACACACACACACACACACACACCTCTCTCTCTCTCTCTCTCTCTTTCTTTCTCTCTCTCTCTCTCTCTCGTTCTGGACATAACCTGTAAACAACTAAAGCTTCAATAGAAGTGGAGGTTGGGAGGAAGAAAAGGAAGGCTCATGGTCTGGGTGGTTCAGCTAATGATTATACTCTTGAGACAAGCGTAACAGAGACACAGCCCTGATATGGCTCTACGCAGTCGGCTGGGCTTTAAACAAAAATGACAATAACCACAGAGACACAACATCTGAATCGAGTTTGTTTACGCAGTTCGCCCCATGCCCATTACATTTGACAACTATACGTGCATTTTACAGTCCACCCAGCTATGAAAAGGCAACTGACCCTTTTCAAAACTTGAAGGTAAAGCTCCAAGTGAGATGAGTGAGCATAATTCTTAAGTAGATGGGGTTTGTCAAATATCCTTGAGATTTGTCACGTTTCTATCATTTTCTTTTTAACCCTACGACTGAAGAACAGTGATTGTGATTACTACTGTGTATTTTCATGAACAAGACCACGATTTGTTTTTCACTCTTTGCCATTGACTTTTCTTATTTCAAACTTTTAATAAATTCACTTTAACCCTTTGACTCCCACAACATATCCAACAGCTTCCTGCATTGCCAACCATGCCAGCAAAGCAAAAACTTAACCCGTTGACTTCCTCACCCTATCCACCAGCTTTCTGCAGGAAGCTGGTGGATAGGGTGAGGGAGTCACAGGGTTAAGTTTTTTGCAGTTTGTGGATACTGTGCAGGAGTCAAAAGGTTAAACAAGCAATACAGACAAAAGCAACACAAAACAGCAAAGAGCAGTTACAATGAGTTCGTAAGAACAAGTTTGAGTTTATGTAAGTATTCTTACGTGTAAGAAACAAGTATCCGTGCATAGCAGCAGCAGCAGCAACAACAACAACAACAGCAACAACAACAATGACAAATTAATTCCTCAGCACACATGAACATGTTAAGAAATTAGACTCGCTATCACATTCTATCACAGACATTGACAAAACATTTATTTTGCAATTGGAATAGACACAATCACGCCTCGGTTGTAATTAATGGTAAATATTTGCAGACCTGATAGCTGTTAAACAGCCAATTTCAATATCAGGATATCGGCATATGTCATTCCCAGCCCGCAACATTACAGACTGGCCTGTTCGCTGCTCATCTTAATGTTTCCATCATTGTGTTGGTGTCAGCTTAGTGTTTGATAGGCCCCATCTCCCCTTTCCCCGTTTTAAGGCCTTGCCAGCGCATAGTTTTGTGTAGGCTCCGGAAATCTGTCAGATAATTGCTGTCCGAGCTTGGCGAATTCCTCTTGAAATAATTCCAATAACATTTCCCAACATCCAACAGGCTTCTGCAACTTCACATGATTTACACGTCACGTTTTCGAGTCGGTTTTCGTAAAACGTTTCCCGCATTTTGATTGATTTGGTTCAGTTTTTACGTCGACACCCACCTCAGGTGTTATGGCCAATGGAGATAACCATCCCAGGGAAATGGGTAAAGGGAGACTTATCTAATCCTATACTGACACCACCAGAACAACAGTGATGTTAAGATAGGACAGTGAGATGGACAGTTTTAATATCGCGCACTCTGGGATTCGAACCCACAACCATTAGCATGTGAATTCGGCACTCAAACCAACTGAGCTACTACGGCCCGCAAGGGGGCTGGCTGGCTTAAGTACGAGCTGACGTCTTCGGTAAATGGGATTGCGTCACACTATTAGGTCGTAAGCGGATGATTACGTTAACGTCATGAATGACACCTCGCCGTAAAACGTGCGTGTTTCTGTGTAATGGAGCACTTGGATGGGGCTGGATGGGCCGAAACGCTTAAATCCAGTTTCTGTTCTTGGTGTGTCTTACTGGACTGTGGGTGAGGTGGAATGGGAAAACAACATGGTGATCAAGCCATTCTGATATTCATCAGCTATGTAGAAGGTAATATTTTCAAGGTTACTGTGTGGTTTAGACATAAGCACTACACGGCGGACTCCTTAACCCCCTTCAGGGACATCCCTCCGGATGCAATTTTTTCAGAATTTACAATAGATCAACAGATTTTTACGTATTCTTTAAGCGTACTCTAGACTTGCAAGGATAACGATGAGCATGATTTTTAATTGATGTCTTTCTATTTTACCTGGGTGTCGTTTTTAACGTGGTGTTTGCCCTGATATGGCTCTAGTAGTCGGCTGGGCTTTAAGCAACATAAACCTGAACCTGGACTGTGTGGTTTGAAAAGTGCATCGCATCGTAAAGGAAATACTTTTTGCTTATGATTTTCTTTATAGACACATGTACTCCCTCTCCCTATCTACTAGCTTCGCCACAGCAACAACAACAACACAACTGCTGAGGGACTGATGATGCTATCATCAATAAAAAAAAAATATTCAGATAATCGTAACGTCATTAATGATAAGAGATTATGCTGAAACAGTGTGTGTGTGTGTGTGTGGTGTGGTTCGTGCGTGCGTGCGTGCGTGGTGTGTGTGCGTGCGTGCGTGCACGCATGCGTGTGCTAGTGACAAAAAGGATGACAGCTGGGGTCAAGGATCACTCGCGTAACAGGTTTGGGTGTACCCTAGCTCAGCATTGGTGTGTGTGTGTGGCATGAGACAGAGGGAGATGACGGCTTGGGTCAGGGTCAGACGCCCCCCCCCCCCCCCCCCTCCTGTCTTCGGTCTCCCAGTTTGCGAGTGCTTCGTGCCTTGGAAGTTTCGGTCGTTGTGTGTTGGGTGATTGTTTGATGAATGATGAGAGTGCGCCCCTTGGTTTGATTCTTGAATCAAGATTTGGCGCCTTATAAATGTCAACTGTTCGCTTTCATTTTCAGTTACCTGGAAAAGACGTAACTGTGCATTGCTGATACTGTGAGCACACACAAGCGTCATTGATGGAATTTGGAATACACGTGTTAGATGTCATCGACTTGCACATAAACACAACACACCGACTCTAGACCTGCATGAATGACAATTTGTTTGAAACACATAGCTCAGAATTCAAGACCTACATAAATTTCAAACTTGTTAGCTTGTATAAATAAGGCACATGGAACTAGTTTAAATAAGCAGATTCTGTTATTTTAGGGCATGTTTTCGTTAACCCTTTATGATGCTTAGAAACGATTGAAAAGTAGTTCTTAGTTGTAAGTCGACGAGTTAAACCAGCGTTTGTCCCAGTGATGACCTGTGAGAGAATTGCGACTTCAATATTTGCTTTATGATGTTTCAGTGTAATGATTACGATTTTGGCAGAAATTGACAAAGAGCACACAATAGGAATGCTGGTATTTTGGACTATGCAGTTTTGTCTGTTTGATTTAACTTATTACTTTCCCAGATGGCTGTTGTGGTGCAAGGGACTGTGTTGGCATTTTCTGCACACGAGGAGGATGGTATTTATATTGTTATGGTTGTCTGTCTGATTGTCATGGGCAGACATGTATCTTGCCATGTCTGTTGACCTTTGGTGAGACATCCGATTGCCAGGCTGTGCATACAAAATAATGGGTCTTTGGATCAAACGATACACCTGTGACCCCAGTAATGGTGGTGCTTGTGAAAATAATAAGTTTTTGTCTGCCGGTTGGTTGGTCATCTGATGCGTTCGTGGTCTGCAGCTCGGATATGCACACATAGAAAAGAACAGGCTTTTACGTGTTTTGCGGTTTTCTTTTCTTTTTATTTCTGCTACAAAGGCAGTCATACTTCATTTTGGGTGTGTTCATGCTGGCAGTGTTCACATAAACCATTGAACATTGACGGCTTAGGGCACTTTAACGTACGTAATTGATATTCTGCATGCACATATTCGCGAAGGGGGGTTCAGACACTGGCAGGTCTGCATATATGTTGATGTGGGAGATTGGAAAGAATCTGTATCCTTTAACTATCACTAACTCCCGTTGGTTGGTCTGTTTCTCTCTTTTTACTTTCTGTCGTCTGTCTGTCTCTGTCTGTCTGTCTTCTTCTCACCGTGCTGTATCTCTCTCCCTCTCTCCCTTTCACGCACATCTCTCTCTCTCTCTCTCTTCTCTCCTCTTTCTCCCTCCCCTCACTCAGTATCTGTTTTACCCACCCTACCTCCCTCCCTCACTCTTTGTTCTCCCTCTGTCTCCTCTTCCACCCTCTGTCTGTCTCTCTCTCATCTGCTCCCTCTAAGTCCATCTGCATGATACGTTTGTAAAATCATAATCTTACCGTACCAAGGTTATTGTTACTGTGCATGGATGAACGGCAAACATGGATATGTTGTAACCAGTAATGACAAAACCGCATAACTTTCCGGAAATGTAAAATCTACCCGTACAATTATGAAAGAGAAACTGCTTTATTAATCCCGGAAGAAAAAATCCAAAAGATAAGTGAGTGTTTACAGTTAGAAATAAAGCGATTTGAACGCAGTACAACTTAAACCTGGTAAAAAACAAAAAACAAAACATAACAAAAAACAAACAAAAAATAAAACCCAAACAATTTGAAGGCAGTAAAATTTAAACCTGAAAACAACAACAACAACAACAACACTTACACTGAAACAATTCAGACTGTAAAACTTATTTATAAGTTACTTAAAAGCAGAAAAGGTTCAAGGTAAGAGGAAATAACAGAAAAGATTTAAAGCAAAGGAGAAATAGACCGCGAGATAAAGTTTGGACCGGCAACAATTTCAAGCACACAAGATCGAACAGAAGCAATTTAAAGCCAGTAGAAAATAGACCAGGAGATGAGAGCTGGGCAGCGAGCAATTCAGAGCTCGCCAGTGCGACTAGAAACGATTTATAACCTGCGAAAACCAGGCCAAACGGCCACTTAGCAATTTTCTGAGTCGGCACAGAAGTCGTGATCTTGTTCCCTGGTTCCACATTGAGTCATTTGTCATCATTAATTCTTGTGTGCACACATGGATGAAACGTTTCAATTTTTTGTCCTTCCTGTTTTGGTTCTTGGTTTAAGAAGGTGGGGCCAGATAGACAAGGGGAGGGAGTTGGTAGTATTTTGTGTGTGTGTGTGTGTGTGTGTGTGTGTGTGTGTGTGTGTGTGTGTGTGTGTG
>CM060313.1:47794555-47804555 GCA_030674185.1 Monoplex corrugatus
TTTTTATCATCGCGTTCTGAGTTCGTTTGTTCGTTTGTCTATTTATTTGTTAATGAAGTCGTCGTTTCTCATTGTCTGTCTCTCATGACTTTCTCTCCCTCCCATGACTTTCTCTCTTTGTCTCTCTGTCTTCTCTCTTTGTCTGTCTGTTTGGTTTTCTCTCTCTCTTATTCATTTAATCATTATCTATCTATCTATCTATCTATCTATCTATCTATCTATCTATCTATCTATCTATCTATCTATCTATCTATCTATATCAACTGCTGACTTTGTACGTTTCTTGATTTCATTGTAATGTTATTTTACATTTAAAGTATTCAGCATGTATCTTCCTTAAGCTGTACTTGTTGCTGTAAACAAATGTCATGTGTATAGAATAGCAACGGCAAATTTGAAAAGTGGTTTCTAATCAATGGCTTTTATCGTTGGAAAATAAAGCATCATTGTCATTGTCATTGTCCTTGTCACTCTCTCTCTCTCTCCTCCCCCCTCTCTCTTTCTTCTTCTGCCCCACACCCTCTCTGTCTCCCTTCTTCTTTGTCCTCTCCCTTCTTTTCTCTCTTCCCCACTTCCTTTCCAGAAATGACGTGGTGTCATCTCTTCATCCCATCTCCTGTCCGTCTCCCTCAGGTACCCTCTCCTCCTCCTCTTTCTCTCTCTCTCTCTCTCTCTCTCTCTGTTTCTCTGTGTCTGTTTCTGTCGCTCTGTCTCTCTCTGTCTCTGTCTCTGTGTGTGTCTCTGTCTCTGTTTTCCTCTGTGTCTCTCTCTGTGTCCCTGTCTGTCTGTCTGTCTGTCTGTCTCTCTCTCTCTCTGTGTCTCTCTCTCTCTCTCTTTCTGTCTCTCTCTCTCTCTCTCTCTCTCTCTCTCTCTCTCTCTCTCTCTCTCTCTCTCTCCAGAAATGGGGTGTTTGGCAGACGAATGCAGCCTCTGCTTTTCGACATCGAAAATTGACTATCTCTCGACTCATGTTTAACTTTCCAATGGAGATGGCAGAGGTGGAAATAGCAGGGAAATGTCTTCTAGGATTTCAAGAGGCCAGCCAGCCAACTTGGCAAACACTGTCCCTGTCTGCTGTCTGCACATCGGCACAAGACCTGTGGGCAATGTAGACACTGGGTATCCCGGTTGTAGAGCCAGAGTCTGTGGTCGGTATCAGCAGGACAAACCCCTGGGCAGGGGCGTGAACATCTGTGCAGACGTGTGCTCGTTTGTGCTCGTGCTGTCAGTCATCCGTGCACGTAGATATGCACGAGCGCGCAGAGACATAGACACACACACGCGCTCGCGCACGCATGCACATGCGCGATCTATATCTGACTGTCTGTCTGTCTATCCATGCATCCATGCATCCATCCGTCCGTCCGTCTCTATCTAATCTATCTATCTATCTATCTATCTATCTATCTATCTGTCTGTCTCTCTGTCTGTCTGTCTGCCTGTCTGTTTATCCGTCTGTCTGTCTGTCTATCTATCTATCTATCTATCTATCGATCTAATAATCTACTATCTACCTATCTGTCTACCTGTCTAATTTACCTGTCAGTCTCTTATCCATGTATTTATCGCCACACCACACAAGTGAAAACAACATCAAAAACCATCGTCATTATAATACCAACAAAAAGAGACGACTTTGGAAATATCTCGTCATCTTACCGAATGTTTCCATATATTTTTCCGTATTTGATGTTACTTTCATCACTGTTGGTGACATTACGGAATCTCTCTCTCTCTCTCTCTCTCTCTCTCTCTCTCTCTCTCTCTCACACACACACACACACACACACACACACACACACACACACACACACACACACACACACACACACGGACACGCACACATACGGACACGCGCATTTCTGTCTCCCTCCTTACCCCCCCCCCCTCTCTCTCTCTCTATTTTAAGGTTCCCGTTTGAGACATTTATGGGGACTTCAGAATTATTTCTTAAATTTTCACATTGGAAAAGGCGAAACTCTCTACAAATGATATTTGCGTTATTTATTGTATTTTGAAGTGGGATAAGAGGTGGGGACAGAGACATTGATGCAGCTTAATTTTCCAACGGTATAGTCTTATTATTATAAAGCCTGTATAAACACATAAGACAGTTAACGTATCTCCTGTTGCTAAGCTAATAGTGGACTCTCATAGTAGTCCTTATCGCAAATGTCAAACTAACAACAGAAAATATGATATTGTGGAAAAAAATCAAAGTTTAAACAGCTTAGAAGAAAACAGAAAGGGTGGGGGGGGGGGGGGGAGGAGAGAAAGAGAGAGAGAGAGAGAGCTAGCTAGCTAGCTGGAAGGTGTAGTTTTTGTGTGTAGTAGTGTATGTGTGTGTGAGATAGACAGAGGGAAGTTGGCGGGAGGGGGGGAGGAAGCAAAGTTGATAATGATTTATTCTTTTTCTTTTATGGAGACATTCCGTGACAAGAAGATAAAACATTCTTTTACACTGACGATATTCCTGCTGTTGTGTGTGTGTGTGTGTGTGTGTGTGTGTGTGTGTGTGTGTGTGATGAGGAGGAGAGAGAGAGAGAGAGAGAGAGAGAGGAGAGAGAGAGAGAGAGAGGAGAGAGAGAGAGAGAGAGAGAGAGAGAGAGAGAGAGAGAGAAGGAGAGAGGTTCGTTTAATTTCAAGTGACAGTTTGTGAATCTTCCTGCATCTGAAATTGATCAGCGACAAGACCCAAGAAAACGGATTCATATCCACCCTTCTGCAAGTGCACGCAGACATTTTTTGTCATTGCACACATATACACGTTCTCTGTCTGTCTGTCTGTCTGTCTCTGTCTGTTTGTCTCCTCTCTCTCTCTCTGTCTCTCTGTCTCTCTCTCTCTCTCCATCTCCCTCTGTCTCTTTCTCTCTGTGCATATGTATGTATATACATATATATCTCTCTCGTATATATATAATATATATATATATATATATATATATATATATATATATATATATATATATAAATATATATCTCGCTCTCTATATATCTATCTATACACAACCACACACACACAACACACACACACACACACACACAACACACACACACACACACACACACACACACACACACACACCACACACTCACACACACATCTTTGTGACTCGAACAAGCGTACATCTGAAAACTTTCCGTATATTGATTTTCACCAGTTTCCTTTAAAAATTTATTTTCTGCATGAAAAGATAAATCATTAGAATGGTTTGACTATCTTGACATTTTTTCCGTTGTATTTTTGAAAAAAAAAGGAGGAAGGGTGAGTAGGGAGGCCGACCTTGCATCTTGGCTTCTTTGAATGCATTGCTTGTTTTCTCTCGACAGCTATTCCACATTTCATTTGAATTCAATGTATTCACAGAGTCTGCGTTCCTTCCAAACAGAACCGTCTGTAAGAAGATGAAAAGAAGAAAAAGGAAGAAAAGGAGTCAAAGACGAAGAAACAAAGAGTTAGGGAGAGTGGGCAGAGATAGACACGGAGGCGAAGAGAAAGAGAGAGGGTAGAGAGAGGGAGGGGGGGAGAGAGAGAGAGAGAAAGAGAGAGAGAGAGAGTGAGAGAGACGGACGGACGGAGGGATAGATACACACACAGAAACGGAGGCAGAGAGAGAGAGAGAGAGAGAGAGAGAGAGGAAGGGAGGGAGGATGTATATACATATATATGTACACACACAGACACGGAGGGAGGGATGTATATACATATATATGTACACACACAGACACGGAGGCGGAGAGAGAGGGAGGTCGAGGGGGAGAGAGAAAGAGAGGTGGACACACACACACACACACACACACACACACACACACACACACACACACACACACACAACGCACGCACGCACACGCACGCACGCACGCACACGGATGCAGAGAGAGAGAGAGAGAGAGAGAGAGAGAGAGAGAGAGAGAGGAGAGAGAGAGAGAGAGAGAGTTTATTTACGAGGATAGATAAGCAGACGTTTTATTTTTTACACTCAGCCCTCGCCCCCAAAGAAGGATTAGACTAGGCCCATGATTGCATGGAAACGGTAAACATAAATCATCTTGGCAATTATTTAGTTAAGAAATAAGATGCCTACAGGGGGAAAAACCGAGTTCGATGGAAGGAACCTCCATCAACGGTCCATCTCTTTCTCTGTCTCTGTGTGTCTAGTTGTCTCCCATCTATCTTTATACTCTCTCTCTCTCTCTCTCTCTTGTGTGTCACACACACACACACACAACACACACACACACACACACACACACACACACACACACACACACACACACACACACACACACACACACGTATATATATGTATATACATACAGATAAATAGATAAATAATGTGTGTGCATATGTGTATCTTTCTCTCTCTGTATCTATCTATCTATCTATCTATGCATATGTGTATCTTTCTCTCTCTGTATCTATCTATCTATCTATCTATCTATCTATCTATCTATCTATCTATCTATCTATCTATCTATCTATCAATCTATCTATCTATACTTATCTACCTACCTATCTCTCTGTCTCTCTCTCTGTACACACACACACATATATACACATATATACATACATACATATATAGAGAGATATACATGTATATATATATATATATATATATATATATATATATATATAGTGTGTGTGTGTGTGTGTGTGTGTGTGTGTGTGTGTGTGTGTGTGTGTGTGTGTGTGTGTGTGTGTGTGTGTGTACGCTGGCGTGCTCGCACGGACGTCCGACAGTTTCATCCATCCGTTGAAAATAAAACCATATAGATCAAGAAGTGAAGACGACCTGTTCATTGAGCAAGAGCATTGTCATCACGGCAACGTAGGTCGTTTTAACCGTTGAACTTGGCATGTGTGCATGCGTGCCTCTAGTGAAGAAATTAAAAAAAAATTTCTTATTCGTTCGTATTGTAAAGTACCATCCATATGAACCAGTCAGAAATGTTAATCTGAGTCGGTCATTACAAGTGGCATTCTTTGAGCCTTGCGTCCAAGTTGGATCCAATGAAAAAAGCAAAGAAACAGAGGTAAAATATTTTTAAAATACTGTTTTCAGACTATAAAAAAGTAGAAAAAAAAGCGAAGAATCGCAAATAAAACGCTTTGAGAATATCGGATCCATGCTTTTGGGAGCATAAATAAAACGCTTTTAAGATATGATTAGTCATGCTGGGAACAAGGAATACAGATCCATTATTTGTGGAACTCAGAATCTAGCAAACATTATATGAAAACTACAGAATCATCAAACTTTAATTCTTGGCCCCTCACGGGGAGCAATGTAGACAAAGCGCTGTTCTTGAATTGTGACGCTTCAGGTCATGTGATCGTACCTCATTGTAGTCATGAATAAAAGATGACAATATCGTGCTTTTAGAACAACAGTATATCATGTTGTCAGAACAATAAGCAGTCCATCAACATGTGTTCAGGACATGACTGAATCCTGTAGAGAGCAGAAAGACACAAAAATGAATCAGAAGAGGTATTTGATTTAACAAAGACCAGGACAGACCAGAACAGACAAAAGATGCACATATTTTTTTTGATCAACTGTTCTTCATGACATGTAATGAAATACAATGAATAAGTGCATTCAACTTGATAGGAAAAATACTCAGCTTCTGCAACGTTACAATCCGCAGAGCTGAAGGCAAAATTGAAGACAACATAAAACATCAAAGTCACAACATCAATGTCACAGCACCCAGACTGAACATAAAACATCAACGTCACACCATCCAGACTGAACATAAAACATTAACGTCACACCATCCAGACTGAACATAAAACATCGTCACACCATCCAGACTGAACATAAAACATCAACGTCACACATCCAGACTGAAGATAAAACAATGTCACACCATCCAGACTGAACATAAAACATTAACGTCACACCATCCAGACTGAACATAAAACATCGTCACACCATCCAGACTGAACATAAAACATCAACGTCACACCATCCAGACTGAAGATAAAACAATGTCACAGCATCCAGACTGAACATAAAACATTAACGTCACACCATCCAGACTGAACATAAAACAACGTCACACCATCCAGACGGAACATAAAACATTAACGTCACAGCATCCAGACTGAACATAAAACATCAACGTCACAGCATCCAAACTGAACATAAAACATCAACGTCACACCATCCAGACTGAACATAAAACATCAACGTCACGCATCCAGACTGAACATAAAACATCAACGTCACAGCATCCAGACAGAACATAAAACATCAACGTCACACCATCCAGACTGAACATAAAACATCAACGTCACACCAACCAGATTAAACATAAAACATCAACGTCGCACACATCCAGACTAAACATAAAACATTAACGTCACAGTATCCAGACTGAACATAAAACATTAACGTCACACCATCCAGACTGAAATAAAACATCAACGTCAACCATCCAGATCTGAACATAAAACATCAACGTCACAGTATCCAGACTGAACATAAAACATTAACGTCACAGCATCCAGACTGAACATAAAACATCAACGTACACAGCATCCAGACTGAACATAAAACATCAACGTCACAGTATCCAGACTGAACATAAAACATCAGCGTCACACCATCCAGACCGAACATAAAACATCAACGTCACACCATCCAGACTGAACATAAAACATTAACGTCACACCATCCAGACTGAACATAAAACATCAACGTCACACCATCCAGACCAAACATAAAACATCAACGTCACACCATCCAGACTGAACATAAAAGAACGTCACAGTATCCAGACTGAACATAAAACATTAACGTCACAGCATCCAGAATGAACATAAAACATCAACGTCACACCATCCAGACTGAACATAAAACATTAACGTCACAGCATCCAGACTGAACATAAAACATCAACGTCACAGCATCCAGATGAACATAAAACATCAACGTCACAGTATCCAGACTGAACATAAAACATCAACGTCACACATCCAGACTGAACATAAAACATTAACGTCACAGCATCCAGACTGAACATAAAACATCAATGTCACACCATCCAGACTGAACATAAAACATCAACGTCATACCATCCAGACTGAACATAAAACATCAACGTCACAGCATCCAGACTGAACATAAAACATTAACGTGCACCATCCAGACTGAACATAAAACATCAACGTCACACCATCCAGACTGAACATAAAACATTAACGTCACACCATCCAGACTAACATAAAACATCAACGTCACACCATCCAGACTAAACATAAAACAAACGTCACACCATCCAGACTAAACATAAAACATCAACGTCACACCATCCAGACTGAACATAAAACATTAACGTCACACCATCCAGACTGAACATAAAACATTAACGTCACAGCATCCAGACTGAACATAAAACATTAACGTCACAGCATCCAGACTGAACATAAAACATTAACGTCACAGCATCCAGCTTGAACATACTTCAACGTCACAGCATCCAGCTTGAACATACTTCAACGTCACAGCATCCAGCTTGAACATACTTCAATGTCACAGCATCCAGACTGAACATATTTCAACGTCACAGCATCCAGACTGAACATACTTCAACGTCACAGCATCCAGACTGAACATACTTCAACGTCACAGCATCCAGACTGAACATACTTCAACGTCACAGCATCCAGACTGAACATACTTCAACGTCACAGCATCCAGACTGAACATACTTCAACGTCACAGCATCCAGCTTGAACATACTTCAACGTCACAGCATCCAGACTGAACATACTTCAACGTCACAGCATCCAGACTGAACATACTTAAACGTCACAGCATCCAGACTGAACATACTTAAACGTCACAGCATCCAGCTTGAACATACTTCAACGTCACAGCATCCAGACTGAACATACTTTTATCGTCACAGCATCCAGACTGAACACACTTTTATCGTCACAGCATCCAGACTGAGCACACTTTTATCATCACAGCAACCAGACTGAAGATGAAAAAAATTAACGTCACAGCATCCAGATTAAACATAAAACATTAACGTCACAGCATCCAAACTGGACATAAAACATTAACGTCACAGCATCCTATGACCATTCGCGGCGGCACGGTCAGAGTATTACTGCTTTTGCGTCGTGTCTGGGACAGCTCCGGTGTTATGAACGTCCTTCGCTTATTTAGCCACCATTGGCCTCAAGATGGGTCTGGCATTATGTTTGTTTGGGTAAATGGATACAACAGTCATTTGCCGGTATTCTTGTTTGGTGATGATACTATTCACACATGTGGCGTTTTGGTTTCAATATTCAGTCTGTGTGTCTGTCTGGTGGAATCGTTCCTTTCGTTTTCTCTTCAACTTTATTTTTCGAGGGAGCTCCGGCATACACTGCATGGAATACCCTGCATGCCCTTTATATTAAAAGCGTGTATATTTCTGTCACTCTCTGTCTCTGTCTGTCTGTCTGTCTCTGTCTCTCTTTCTCTGTCTGTGTCTGTCTCTTGTCTCCAATCTCACGTGTTCGTCTTTTGTCTGTATATCTGTCTCCTGTTTCTTTGTCTCTCCTCTCTCTCTCTCTCTCTCTCTCTCTCTGTCTCTGTCTCTCTTGTGTGTGTGTCTCTCTCTATCTCTCGTGCAGGTGTGTACAAACAACAATAACAACTAGAACAACAACAATAGTAGCAGCAGCAGTAATAACCACAACAACATCAAGTATTACAAACCCCATCATTAACCCTTTGACACCTGCATCCTGTCCACCAGCATCCTGTACCGTCAACCACGTTAGCAAAGCAAACCCTTTGATTCCCTCACCGTATCCAACAGCCTCCTGCAGGAAGCGGGTAGATAGGGTGATTGAGTCAATGGGTTAAGTTTTTGCAGTTGGTGGATAGGGTGCAGGAGTCAGAGGGTTAAAATTTAAACAAGCACACGTTATTCATGATCCATCACGCTCGCCTTTCCTTACTGTGTTCCACAGTTCAACACTGAACAGCATACAACATCCTGTTGATATTGTCCAATCCATCAGTCTCTTCCTGTCAACATCCATCAGTCTGTCAGCTAAAAACAAGCACGGAGGCGCGCGCGCGCGCGTGCACACACACAGACAGACAGACAGACAGACAGACAGACACACACACACACACACACACACACACACACACACACACACCACCACCACCACCACCACCACCACCACCACCAACAACACCAACAAAACAATAACAACAACAACAACAGCAACAACACCCTACCCGAAAACACAATGCCTTGTAATATGTCTGCCTACCCGCGTTCACACCCGGACACACCTGTCAATTTTATGGTTATTTATGCGACTTGAAGTGACCGTGTGCTCTTCGAAAAGCTATTCGAGGACACAGAGAGAGAGAGACAGACAGAGAGAAGAGAGAGAGAGAGAGAGAGAGAGGGGGGGGGGAGGTTGCAGTGAACAAAAAAACAAACGTGAAGTAGCGTAGAGAAAAATATTTCCATCAGCACAGTTCCACGTTCAGTTTCTCAAGACGACGTCTCCGCAACCGGAACGAATTCTGTACGCACTAACGTCACAGGTGCTATGTGTATGGTGATCGTGGCACAAGCCTTTAAGCCTGCACATAAACCCATGAGCTAGCCAGGTCAGCGCCATCACAGTCCTCGAGAGAACAAAGATGTTTGCAGGAAAGTCTATGTAAATATGATGAAAAGTCCATACGGCAATAATCAGAACAAACCGGGCTGGGCCTGTGAAAGGTCCATCGATAAACGTGCGAGAAATCCTTCGTCATACGTTTTAGGTTTTCTCTTCTTTCTGCGTGTTATCTGAGTAGGCCCTCCTTTAAGCCATGGCTTTTTATATCTTTGCTCGACAGTTTATTGTTGTGTTAGTAATACCAAAACACAGTTCAAAACTGCAGCTGATAACCCATAAACAGTGAATTCGACCAGCTGCAGAATGTGTGCCCGTGTATGTGTGACTAGCATTCAGTATTAA
>CM060313.1:47809555-47852055 GCA_030674185.1 Monoplex corrugatus
CAAGAGAAGGCTTTAGCAGTTGAGAAAGAAGGTGCCACTATATGATGTGTAATCTTGTTTATGTATCTGATCGCCAAGAGAAGGCTTTAGCAGTTGAGAAAGAAGGTGCCACTATATGATGTGTAATCTTGTTTATGTATCTGATCGCCAAGAGAAGGCTTTAGCAGTTGAGAAAGAAGGTACCACTATCTGATGTGTAATTTTGTTTTATGTATCTGATCGCCAAGAGAAGGCTTTAGCAGTTGAGAAAGAAGGTGCCACTATATGATGTGTAATTTTGTTTATGTATTGATCGCCAAGAGAAGGCTTTAGCAGTTGAGAAAGAAGGTGCCACTATATGATGTGTAATCTTGTTTATGTATCTGATCGCCAAGAGAAGGCTTTAGCAGTTGAGAAAGAAGGTGCACTATATGATGTGTAATTTTGTTTATGTATCTGATCGCCAAGAGAAGGCTTTAGCAGTTGAGAAAGAAGGTGCCACTATCTGTGTCCAATGCATCGATATGTGTACTTGATTTTCTTTCAGTGTGTTTTTGTTTTTCAACCAGACGATGTATACATTTTGAAATGGTCATAACTCTGACATGGCTGTGCATAGTTAGCTGGGCTACAAACTTTAAGAATGAAATAACCTGGAAAAAAAAAACTAAATGCGAAGGATAATTACACAAGAAACTATAACATTTTGACCGAGGTTCTAAAAGGAGCGGTAAAGTTTTTAAATGTGGTGATGAAATTTTCCATGGAGAGCAATCCACAAATGCATGAATGATCTGAAAATTTAAGAGCACGGGAGCGTGTGTAAGAAATTTCAATTAATTAAGCACGACAGTTCAACTGAAAAGAAAATTCCACAGAACACAGAACTCGGAAATGGACCGCGTAAAGTGTTTAATTTAATTTATTTTATTTTAGTGCTCGTCATTAATTGATGCATCAGCTGCGTTAACACCACGTTGCTTGTTCTGGCTCACAACCACACAGCCGTACCCAGTTTGATTTGGTGAGAGATTGCAGTAAGCTATAAGTGGCAGACACCGCAAGACTACTCACCCCTGCCATGTGGCTTCAGAAGGCAGTCTGGCTGGCTCTGTTGGTTAAGTCGTGGATTCAGGATCTTATGTCTTGAGTTCAAGTCTAGGCAGGAACGTAAAATTTGGCCTTTTGGCTGTACATCTTAATATGCTCATGCCCGCTGGAGATTCGTCGCAGAGGAATGGACTCAAGATCTGATACCTTCAGTTCAACCCCAGCCTGCAACATTAAAAACTGGTCTGTTTGCTGCCCATCTCAATGTTTCCATCATTCTGGTGGTATCAGCTTAGTGTTTCATAGGCCCCTCCTCCCCCTTCCTCATTTCAAAACCTTGCCTGTGCAAAGGGTTTTGCGCAGGCTTGGGAAGTCTGTCAGATAATTCCTAACATATTTGAGTGGAGCGTATATGGAGTTTTCCGAGTGCAGTGAATCCCTCTTGAACTAATGCCAAACCCCAAACTCTAAACTTAAATGCTTTAGTGTTTCTGATGGTGTCAGTGTTTTGTCGAATTCTCAGTTTTAAGACCCTTATCAGTGCGTAGGGTTTTGAGTAGGACTTAAAGTTTCTGCCACATTGGGTGAAGCATACACATAGATCTGTCTGAGGGTGGTAACTCCCTTTTGAATACAACTCCCACTTATATAAACTCCAAACTAAATGTTGGTCGTGTTCACTGCGTGTCTGTGTGATCCAACATATTGCAGGACATCAGCTGCTGCTGTCTTTGACTGACTGAGCATTTAGAAACTGCCGGCACTTACCTCAAAACGCCTTCATAAGACATCAAAGCCCAAATTGTTATGATTTTCCACTAACATCAAAACGAGATAGAGAGAGAGGGGGAGGGAGGGAAGGAGGGACAGGCAGACAGACAGACGGACGGACGGAGGGACAGACATTAGTAGACTATCGCAACAATGGAAATAAAATTGTCCGAAGTTCCTGAGAATGTGGTGTTCACACACTTTCCTCAAAACTGTGCCGATTTCAAGCGCTTCTTTTATTCTTGTGACCTTGACCTTGGAGCCGTGTGTTCCAGTCTCACGCTTTCACAAATACTCAACGGTTCACATCAAAATGATTCAGAGTTAGTAAAGATTTACCCCGAAACAGCTGATAAAATCTTGCTCGCATATCCTTGTGACAGATCAATAGAAACACACAACACACACCACACACACACACACACACACACACACACACACACACACACACACACACACACACACACACACACACACACACACACACACTGGTCACTTTCAATGCTTTATTTATTAATTTGTTTTGTATTTTATGGAACAAGAAATTGACAAATTATAACGAATACAGAATCCGAAAATGTTCTTGTTCAGCACGCATTCCTAGACAGTTATTGTAATGGGGCAGAAAAGGTAATAATTCTGACAGAGCAAAAATTTCAAAGTTGCAAAATTTAACAAGACAGTGTTAAAACAGATTACGATCTGTTTCAATATGAAAATAAACCATAAACATTTTAGCAGTCTGCATGTCTACTAGAACTCTGATAGGAAAGCAGTGATTTTCAAATTTGTTATATAGCATGAACATTAATGCTGAGTTCTTCTGTCTCTGTTTTAAATATCTTTTTTTTATATAAATTGATAAAGTGGTATAGTTTCTATAGGTTTGCATTTGTAAAAAGAATTTTGCGTTGAACTTACTTGAATAACACCTTAACTCATTTGAAATTAGTTTCATATTAAAACAATACGATCGTTTTGGTAATACTTAAAGAAGTGACAGTATAGCAAACATTTATCAGGACTGTTCGGACATCTTGCAGATTATCCTGTTAGCTTCTACAGAAAGAACATACAGTATCGTTTCTATAAACAAAAATATCATTTTCATCAAAAGAGTATTTGTTGTGAGTAGCTTAATCTTACTTGAAACCATGTAATTCGTATTTTCTTGCTCTTTTTGAGCTTTGTTTGATGTTGTGCTCTATTTGATTTTTGTGTGTGTGAAAGATTCCGTTTGTCACACCATTAAGTGTGCTTCATCTTCAGTTAGTGTTCTGTATATAACTGAGGCTCTTTATTCATAGCACAGATGTAGTTAAGTACTTTTGAACCATTTATAGATGTATTGCGTTCAGTTTTTAAATCATTCCTGGATGTATTGCTTTCAATATTTAAACCAACTTCCCGCAATAATCTTTACCGCTTGCACAGCATCAGTGTATGTAATGATATATGTTTTACTCTGTGTTTACTTTTGCAAAATTCGAAAGGCATGAAGGTATCAGTTTTAAGATGTTATTTAAAGACACTCGTTTATTTCGCCCAAATCTCGTAAAATCTCGTCGCCCAGCTTTTATGTGTTCGTTATAAAACAGTGGCTGTGCGATACATTCGTTTGAACTTTTAGGTTGCGCTTTCTTTCCAAAGTTGTTTATAGGATTGTAGAACGTCTGTTTCGGAGATTTGAGTATCGGGAGGCATGAATCTGTGCTTTTTAACAAGGCAACTTTTCTGTATAAAACTGTGACTGCGTTTTTCCATTTATAATTTATTTTTTGCAATTTTTTTATCGAAGTAAGTGTTAATGAATACATTTTGTTCTTTGATCAGGTATGCCAAGGTCTCAATATTCAAATTTTCTATCAATTCTCTTTTTACCTAGTCTACAGAAGTATGCATACTTACTTTTGTAAGGTATCTAATAATAAATTGTTACCACTTTAAATATTACCAAAATGATCGTATTGTTTGGATATGAACCTAATTTGAAATGAGGTAAGAGTGTGATTCCATTAAGTTAAACACAAAATTCTGTTTGCAAATGCAAATATGAAGAAACTGTAGGCCTACTACTTTATCAATTTATCAAAAAGATATTTATGACAGAGACAGAAGAACTCGTAGCATTAATGAACATGCTATGTAACAAATTTGAGAATGACTGGTTTCTTATCCGAGCTCTAGTAGACATGCAGGCTGCTGAAATTCTACGTTCAGTCTCTTGTATTACTATGGCTTTGATATTCATATTTTCTCTTATCATTAAGGCAGGACTTCTACGCATAAGATTCCATTCTTCGATACAAAATCAGACAATGAAAGATATGGAATGTGAAGCAGTTTGCAATATAAAGGAAGATCAGTTAATGATAGTGGGGACACTGCCGATTCTGCTGTGATCTGACCGTAGTCTTACAATGCATGACACAGGAGTGGAAGGGAACTGTTCCACACTTTCATCATTACTTGAATAAATCAGCACATCTTAACATTATTGAGGCTCTAGGGATACAGACACCTGCTGCCTTTGTCAGAAAATTCGAGGAACGAAATCAAAGAGACACGCCAAAGAAATTACGCTTCAGACGATTTTTTCTCCACTAAGAATGGTTTTATCATAATTATTCCGTCGATTCGAGACTGGCATCGATTGTGATGCGAAGAACACTCTCATCGTGATTTTCAAGCACAGGCAAATGAACTGAGGATCTGTATCATTATTCTGTATCGTCTGTATGTAGCAAGCTGGCGGAGCGTGGTGGGTGGATGTCTGTCCAGATTTACATCTTTACAAGGATGAGGATCTGTGACAAAGAGCAAAGAACTGACCGTATATGATTCCTCAGAACTATGTTCAGAAAATGTTTCACTTATCTCTGTTCATATCCCTTCCTCCCTCCCTCCATTCATTCATTCATTCATTCATTCATTCATTCATTCATTCATTCATTCATCATTCATTCATTCATCTCATTCACATTTGTCATGGAGAGATAAGTTTATTTCCGAGATCCCTTCCCACGAAGCCAATTAGTGTTCTTGCCTTTGAAAAAAAAAGTCGGTTAAAAAAATGTAACACTAAGACAGAGTGAGTGAAATAGAAAGTAAATAAAAGAGGGATTGGTAAGAGAAAAAGAGAGAATATGTTGGAACTGTGTGTGTGTGTGTGTGTGTGTGTGTGTGAGACAGAGAAGATAACTTGGGTCAAGGGTCACTCGCCGAACAGGCTTGAGTGTACCCAGGCTGTTTGTGTGTGTGTGTGTGTGTGTGTGTGTGTGTGTGTGTGTGTGTGTGTGTGTGTGTGTGTGTGTGTGTGTGTGTGTGTGTGTGTGTGATTCATGAAAATAGTGAAAACAGTGATACAAAAATAGCAGAGGACAGGCGGATTTAGGGACCAGATATCACAGAGATATGTCAAAACGCCATAAAGAGTGCCATTTACGTATGATTGTTTATATTTACGTGGTTATACTTACATATATGGATATTTATACCTACATATGTAGGTGTTTATACTTAAAATATATAGGTGTTTATACTTACATAAATAAGGTGTTTATACTTACATGTTTATACTTAATATATAGGTGTACAAGTGTTTATACTTATATAGGTGTTTGTGCTTAATGTATAGTTGTTTATACTTACATATTTAGGTGTCTATACTTTCACACGTGTGTTTATACTTACATACATTTGAAATAAGAGGGAAGCAGGGAGAATTTTTATAATATAATCAAAGGACATAACTCTTGACAATTATCTCCCATGTTGTATAGAACTTCTCAAATCTAACACAGCTTACGCTACCCACTCAGTCAGCATAGAAGCAGACACAAAGTACATAAACAGCAAGCTCAGAACACTCCTCAAAAAATGAGCGCCCAAGCATTTATACTCTGCAACTACCCTACACACAACTATGAGAGAGGAGAGAAATACATACAATATATTGGTCTTATGTTCAAGATTGACATAGTCTTTTATTTTTGAACTGACCAAAACACACACACACACATAGACAAGACAGAACATATACGTGGTTGCTTCCAAGGGATATAGGTAATACCAAAGAAATAAGAGGGAAGCAGGGAGAATTTTTATACTATAATCAAAGGACACAACTCTTGACAATTATCTCCCATGTTGTATAGAACTTCTCAAATCTAACACAGCTTACGCTACCCACTCAGCCAGCATAGAAGCAGACACAAAGTATAAAAACAGCAAGCTCAGAACACTCCTCAAAAAAGGAGCGCCCAAGCCTACCTTTATACTCTGCAACTACCCTACACACAACTATGAGAGAGGAGAGAAATACATACAATATATTGGTCTTATGTTCAAGATTGACATGGTCTTTTATTTTTGAACTGACCAAACACACACACATAGACAAGACAGAACATATACATGGTTGCTTCCAAGGCATATATAGGTAATACCAAAGAAATAAGAGAGAAGCAGGGAGAATTTTTATTTATACTTACATATATAGGTGTTTATACATTTCGGCGTTTACACTTGCATATATATGTGTTTATATTCGTACAGATGTTTATACTTACGTATACAGGTGTTTATACTTACATATATAGGTGTTTATACTTACATATATAGGTGTTTATACTTACATATATATGTGTGTATAATTACATTCATTGGTGTTTATACTTGCATGTTTAGGTGTTTATACTTAAATATATGTGTTTATACTTACATGTATAGTTGTTATTACTTACATATTTAGGTGTTTGTACTTACATACTTAGGTGTTTATATTTACAGATATAGGTGTTTATACTTACATATGTAGGTATTGCATACAAAGGTATTTATACGTACATTTTAGACCAGCCTACGATCAGTCAGTCATAAAAGGATGTTGACCCACAAAGCTGTAAGGATGGAAATCCGTAAGAGATCAGAAAAAAATCGTCTGTGGAGTCTTCTAAAGAATGCAGATTCTTGAAAAGACGTCAACAGATGAAGATCCACGAACTGTCACTGTGACCGTTGTCGTGGACACAGCGTTAAGCCCCAACCACTCATTCAACAAACCCCCAGCGTCCTCAGAGTGATGGATGCCTTCTGTAAATGCAATTATGGGTAATGGTCGGCACAACGTCGAGATATCTCCAGCACAAAGGCTTTGCATAAAGGCTCGGTTCACCTGTCGCTGTTTCTGGACAACCTTGTCTGATAGACAGAACGAGATGGGCCATTCAATCCACGAGATATGCCAAGAATTATTTATTGTTCCTTTTTGAACATAATGCACATTCAGCTGTTATTCGTAAAAACCGTTCCACTGTTATAGCCATGAAACTGCTGATTCAGAATGCTTGCTTTATGATTTTGATTAGTCGTTTTCACGCTGTTATCATTTATACATTTATGTATGAGTTTCTAGAATTAAAAACGTTCTTTCTTTCTTTCTGTATTTGTTTATTTTTGTTTTCTATGTGCTTATTTATACATTAAGGCACTTGGGTATGAGCTTCTTGAAACTTTTAGTATTTATTTGTTTGTTTTTTAATGTTTTGTTTGCTCTTTAATTGCATGTATACATTATTTGTTTATTTGTTTTTGTTTTGCTGGCCATTTTCATATGCCTACATTAACGGTCACAGAATCTGGGAAAGTTTTTGTTAGCGTTATTATGGTGACATGACGACGATGGGGATGATAATCATGATGTTGTAGAGTTCCATTCTGGATTGAGACTGTGTGACATGGCTATATTCTATGCTTACTACAAAATGCATTATACCATCAGCCAGGCATGAGGGATAAAGACACCTGTGGTGTTGGTCAGGAGATTACGAGCAACACCCCCAATGACGCATCCATAAAATGGACGAGACTCGTCTGTGTGGTCAAAGTCTTCCCAATGTGCCCATAACACGCTCAGCTCTGAGTAGAGCCTGTAGGCCGAAAACTCCCACAGTGATTTTGACAGGACACTGATAGAGAACATTGGGAGGAAGGGCACACGCGTAGACGAACAGACCAGACAGAGCTCTAGAGGAGGAAGATATACTGTGACAGAAAGTCGGGAACACACACACCATCCAACCGGTAGTCCGTTGCACTAACTACTACACAATCGCAATTGGTCTTTTTGAAACATTTTTGTTTAAGGTAAAATCAGGCTTTGCGTGAAGTCATCCTCATCATCAAGTGCTTTGCCACATGGCGTTGGCGATCATGGCCTTCCATCTGTTTCTATCCCTTGTTGCCACAAGCACCTCTTCCACCCTCTCTGTCTTCAGCCACTCTGCATGTCCGTCCAATATTTTTTCCCTGGGTCTACCTGGTGCTGTCTTTCCCTTCAGCTTTCCTGTTGTGACCAGGTGCTCCAATTCCCCTTTCCTCATAAAATGGCCTATAAATGTTGCCTGTCTTTTCCTAATCTTCCTTATGAATGATCTTCTTGTGTCTGCCTCCATCAAGACTGTCTCGTTTGTTTTCTTTGCTGTCCATGGAACTCTCAGCATTCTTCTTAGAGACCACATCTCGGCTGCCTCAATCTTGTTCTGGCTTTGCTTATTGACTGTCGACACCTCACAACCGTATAACATTATTGGTTCTATATAACATTCAAGAACTCTCTTCCTGATGTTAATTGATAGGCATTTGTTGGTAAGAATGCTTTTCATCTTCTTGAATGCTGTTTTGGCTTGGCCGATTCTGCCGGTTATTTTTGATGTGCATCTGCCGTCTGGTGAAATGATACAAAGCAAAACTGTTGAAGATAAAGATTGTCCTTTTACCGTATTTTCTTGTAGAAAATGCGCGTGGTCTGGCTGAGTGCCATGAAGATTTATCTGTTGAAGACCCAAACTGGAAAACACAAGATGGTAGAAGCCAAGAACCGCAAATTGTACCAGCAGGGCTGTTGTAGTTCCTTTCCATCAAAGGTTTTCTGTTTCTTCTTGATAACGATTTAGTTTGACAGTTGTTGAGAGGGTCATTCTCCTCTGTCTTCAGGGTCAATCTCCTCTCTCTGTCTGTCCGTCCATCTGTCCGTCTGTCTGCGTGTCTGTCTCTTACCTTCTGTCTATCTCTTTTTTTATGCCAGTGGATTACAACGGTAGATATGCAGGCTGGCCTACGAGCTAAATGCTGTTGAAAATTAGTTTCATTTCATTTCTGAGTGGAAACCACTTCCTACCCATGCGAGTTTTGAAGTCTGTAACAGATGTAGATTTAGATCGCACCGAGTCTACCTGTGCTAGTGCACAGCATTAACCCTTTGACCCCCTCACCTTACCCGCTAGCATTCTGCAATGTCAGCCATGACAGCAAACCCAAAACTTAACCCTTTAAACCTTTAACTCCACTCATTCCACCATCTTCCTGCAGGAAGCTGGTGGATTGGGTGAGGGAGTGGAATGGTTAAGTTTTTGCAGCTGGTGGATAGCATGCGGCCCGAGAGTGAAAGGGTTAATCAGCAGATATCATTGTAATTATTCATGGATGCAATTTGTTGTAGAAAGTTTAACATGAATTCATCTCACCCATATGCCCTCCACCCAAATCTGGGAGCTGTTGTCTTGGAGATTCCTGAGCCTGCGATAAACTCTACGCGCTGGCAAGGTCTTGAAATGAGGGGGGAGGGTAGACTTTTCTTTTGTATGATCATCGCATTCAGGGAGGTTATCTTTGTGCTCACCTTTTTTTTCCCGTCCCATTTTCTACGCCATTATAATGGCCACAGAAGCTGGCATAGTTTTTTTTAACAATGCGATGATGATGATGTCGATGAGGATGACAATCATGATGCTATGGAGTTCTATCTAGGATTGAGACGGTGTGATGGGGTTGTACTCCACGCTTACTATCATAGTATACCCTGGCGTCAACCAGGCCCGACAGATACAGACAGCGGCGGTGATGGTAAGAAGATTTGAACAACACCCTCAATGATGCATTCATGAAGTGGATGAGACTCGTCTGTGTGGTCCGAGACTTCCCAATGAGAACCCATAGCACACTCAACTCTGGGTAGGGGCCCGTTAGGGCCGAAGAATCCCACAATGAGAAGTTTAGAAGGGGCTATTGGGGATTCGAACCCACAGCCTTCCAGTCAGTAGTCCGTTGCGTTAACCACTACACCATAGCGACTGGTTGGGATGCGGGGGGGGGGGGGGGGAACTTATGAAACACTACGCTGACACCACCAGAATGACGGAAACATTGAGAGGGTCAGCGAGCAGACCAGTTCTTAATGTTGTGGGCTGGGATTGAACTCCAGATATCAATCTTGAGTCTGTGTCAGTTTTAGGAACTTCTCACGGGATTTAAAATGTTTTCCCTCTTGTGACGGTCACTGTCGTGACTGACCACTATTTTCCGTCATATACATTAGAGCTCATTTCAAATGCAGCTTATTCAAGATGATAGTGACCTTGAGAAATGCAGCATAAGAATTTTCTGTGATATTCTTCTTGACAAAAAGACATTTTTAGACTGACGACCTGTCTTTTTTGTTCACTTGAATTTCTGTAATTTTTTGAAATAAAAAAGAAAGATTGTTAAACTGACTTGACCATTTTTGTTCCTTCACTTTGAAGAGTTTTCCAGACTGCCTCATTATCCGTTGTCGAGTGGGAGGAGGGGCTGTGGTTTGTGTTTTTTTCAAGTCTTGCTCAATTTGTAGTTTAAGTGGGTCTTTGATTTCGGTCGCAGATACTCTGGTAAAGTGAAGTTTCCCACTGAGTATCCTCTTCACTACGGTCTTTGTCTTTGTGTCGCTTTTAGAGGCTCTCCTACCTTTGTCTGTCTGTATGTCTGTCTGTCTGTCTCTGTATGCCTATCTGTCTGTATGTGTATCTGTCTGTATGCCTGTCTCTCTGTCTCTGTCTGCCTGTCTGTCTCTGTCTGTATGTCTGTCTGTCTCTGTCTCTGTCTTTCTCTCTCCCCCCTTCTCTCTCTCGTCTGCGTTCGTTCGTTCGTGTGTGTGTATATGTGTGTGTGTGTGCGCGCGCGCGCACGTGTGCATGTGTGCCGATTTTGTTTTATTACACGCTCCTCCTCTATCTGTTCGTCTGTGCGTGTATCTCTTCCCCCCCCCCCCCCCCCTACTCTCAATCTCTCTATCAGTGTCTCCTGTTTTTCTCCAGTTCTATTTCCGTTTCTGTCTTGCTCTCGCTCTGTGTCTTTCAATCTCTGACACAAATGCACACACACAGACAGACAGATAGATAGACAAACAGACAGACAGAATTAACGGTCGAGGATCATCCATTTCGCTTGCTTTTGGGAGGCAAGCACTAAAAGGATTCAGAAACAGAAAATACCGAAATGGACTTGATTCGCTTTTGTGCCCGCGCTCTGCCGATGATTGGATGAGCTAATGCATGAGAAAGGGTGGTGCTGGGGGAGGGAAGGAAGGCGAGGAAGGAGAGAGAGAGAGGGGAGTGGTGGGAAGAGAGGGGAGACGGGGAGGGGCAAGAGGGAGGGAGGTGGCAGGAGTGGAGTGGAGCTGTGACGGGGAGTGGGGGAAAAGTGTGAGAGATGGGGGTGGGGTGTTGGATGGAAGCCGTCGAATCATTAGACCACACCCGTCCGCCCATCGTCTGCTCTCATCACCACCACCACCACCACCACATACCCCCATATTTTTCTCCCCACTGCTATTACGAGACATACGACGAAGCCACGTGTTTTTCTTGATAAGTCGATAAAATCGTTCCATTGATCTTTTCAGTCTTCCATTAGTGGGCGAGGGTGAAAGCTAAGGTGTCGTCTGTTCAATAGGCTGGTTTTCGGGGACATAGAGGACGAAAGTCTTAAACCTTTTTCAGTCGAAAGTCTTCATCCGTCTGGAGACTTAAAAAGTAGAAAGTTAGGTAGGGTTACTACTGTTGCTGGTTGGTGATAGCGGTGCTGCTGGTGCTACGGTTGGGACGAAGTGCTACTGTCGTTTAGCGGGCTGTTTTTTTTTTTGAAAACATGAAGCTTTTCGGCTTAGGCATTTAACCCTTTGACTCCCTCACCCAGTCCACCAGCATCCTGCGTTGTCAACCATGCTAGCAAAGCAAAAACTAAACCGTTTGATTCCCTCACCCTGTCCATCAGCATCCTGCATTGTCAACCATGCTAGCAAAGCAAAAACTAAACCGTTTGATTCCCTCACCCTGTCCACCAGCATCCGGCGTTGTCAACCATGCTAGCAAAGCAAAAACTTAACCCTTTGATTCCCTTACCTTGCAGGAACCTGGTGGATAGGATGAGGGAGTCAAAGGATTAAAGTTCAAACGGTTTGATTTGACCTTTTGTCTAGAGAGCCCAAACAACTTTCTGCTGCTAGTTGTTCACGCTACTACTACTGCTGCTGCTGCTGCTACTGCTAATACTGCTGCTGTTACTACTACTGCTGCTGCTACTACTACTACTACTACTGTTACTACTACTATTATTACTAAGACTGCTCTTGCGACTTTTGCTACTGCTGTGAGCCCCCCCCCCCCCACCTTTCGTGGGGATGCTGGGGCTCTTTCAGTATAAATGGTATCCCCACATTCTGGAAATTCTGTGCTAGAAGTTTCCTCTTTTCTGTAGCTTTCTCCGTTTCTGCCCTTTTCGTTTGCTTTCTGTCGCTTCTTCCTTTCATTTTCTGCCTTGCTGGTTCATTCATCTGTACGTGTTCAGTAAAGTATTACAAACGTTCTCGTGGGATTGGTAACTGGGTACATGTATTAAGTGCATTTTTGGTTCTAATGAAGTGTGTTTTAGTGTTCTTAGTTATGTTTACATTTGTATTCAGGTGTTGTTTTTTTTTTTTAATCCACTGGTGATGAATTGGACGGCGTGATCAACGCCAGGGGTATGTCCTTAGACTATGTGCGCGATTTCATTCGTATGTTTATTTAATTTTCTTTTCCAGTTGTTTTAAAAGTCTGCTATGGTACGGGTGCTTTCTGAGATGGTTATAGCCCTGATATAGCTCTGCGCGGTCGGCTGGGCTTTAAGCAACAATAGTAATTGCTGCGACTGCTACTACTGCAGCTAGCAATGCTGCCATTGTTACAACTACAGTTACAACTGCTGCGACTGTTATTACTGCAGCTACTATTTCTGCAGTTACTACTTCTGATTCTTCAGTTTTCATCAGTGCTGTAGTTGCTGCTGCGGTTATTTCTGCACGGATGCGTCTTTGGTGATTTATTGTGGTGATGGTTGTGATGATGGTGATTCTGCCGCTGTTGTCGTTCATGCTGTTATAAGCTCACAGTCATATACGCGAATCTCATTCTGTCTAGGATTGGGCGAGTAATGGATGATTCTGACGTTCATGCTTTTTTTCTTTCTTTTTTTCTTTTTTCTTTTATTATCTCGGTAAAGAATTTTAATACAATGCAGTTGAATCAGAAGTAAAATTTCAAACACACTGTACTCACACACGTGCCCCGAACCGCACACCTGTTCATCCCATACTTGCAGAACATCAATGCACGATTGAGAAACCACGATCAACTTCACTCAGTGCTACGTTTTGTTCAGTTTAACTTCGCTTTCAGTGCACGAAACAGGCGGCTGATGTAAGGAGTTTGTAGCATCGTATAATGATGAGACTGCGTCCAAAACAACCACTCACCTGTTTTTTTTTTTTTCTTCTCTTTTTCTATCTCTGTAGACTGCGGTGACCAGTGACCCAAACCTCCATCCTCCCTGTCACACTCATTCTGTGTGTGTGTGTGTGTGTGTGTGTGTGTGTGTGTGTGTGTGTGTGTGTGTGTGTGTGTGTGTGTGTGTGTGTGTGTGTGTGGTGTGTGGCCTGTCTTGTCCGTCTCTGTATCTTTCTGTCTGTCTGTCGCTCTCTCTCGCTCTCTCTCTCTGTCACACACACACACACACACACACACACACACACACACACACACACACACACACACACACACACACACACACACACACACACACACCGTTCCATGATATTCAGTTCTTTATCTCTTTCTCCTATTTTTTTTCGTTTTTCTTTTTCTTTCCTTTGCAGGATTGAATATAAAAGAGAGCTGAGACCTCGAACCATTGTAGGGAATTGTCTTCCGTTTCTGTTCCGGAACATTATGGGATAGTTTGCTCAACTATGACCGTGAAGACCACCCATACGCTTTTCAACTGGATTTCGCCAGCCTACCTAGGGCTGAACGCATAAACTAGATTTGGTAAAATGTCATCCCTAGAAATATATGTACACCAGCTTGTACGCCCCCTGCTTACACTTACTTTAGTCCTTTTCTCCCACTGGACGAAACAGCAGGGAAGATTTAGCCTTTTTCTCCTAATTTTTGTATTTGCTGTTTACTCGATTACGCTTGACAAAGGCCAGTAGGCCAAAGATTTGCGCCTGTCTTGTCTGCTTGCATCATACACGCGTTCTGATTCGATTTTCGTGTTTTTTCTTTCTTCCTTCTGGTTCCTGTTTGCTTGAACGCGGGCAGTCGCACTTGTTTTGGATTGGTTCTGTATGTTTTCAAACTTGGTCCGAGCTTGTGAAAACTTATGTAGTTGTGTCTGTTCTCTAAGGTTTGTAGTGGGTTGGAATTGATACATTCTAAAGACAGACAGACCAAACCGGTAGACGAACTGACGGACAGACGGACGGACGGACAAACGGACTTAGAGGCAAACAAACACAAGAATTCATTAAAAATTACTCTTTGTATTTATATTATTTTGATTTTAAACAAAACTTTGTAATTTAAATCGTGACGTTGTTTAAAACACACACACACACACACACACACACACACACACACACACACACACACACACACACACACACACACACACACACACACACCACACACACACACACACAAAATAACGTGGGTCATCCTACACGAACGGTACTTGGGATCTCTTCGCACATCTGTTCACATTCTCTCTCCTTTCCTTTCATAAACCCGCAAAGCACACACGCGCGCCACACACACACACACACACACACACACACACACACACACACACACACACACACACACACCACACACACACACAACACACACAACACACACACACAAATTTCTTTTTATGTGTTTTCAATGTCGGTGTTCCGTTTCCAAACCCTTGAATATTGCACAGATCGAAGCAGCCCACACTACATATTTCTATGGGCCTTATGTCCTTGGGAGTTTAACAGGGTAGCAAGTGTTTCATCAACGATCCTAAATCCGATATTTCCCCAGTGATCCAGCTCTCACAACTGTTTGTAGACACGTTGTTTGAATTACTAGTGGTTCGTCTCTCAGAACTGTTTCTACACATATTGTTTGAATTAATGGTACACTGGTTGGAAACTGTTGTTAAAGACGGGTTGAATGTCAGACCTGGCCTTAGCATAGAAACCGCTTTGTTAAAAGTTGTTAATGATCTTAAGAGCAGGTCCCCGATACTGGAGCTTTCAACATTTAACCCTTTTTCTCCCGCGCCCAGTCCACCAGCATCCTGCATTGTCAACCATGGCAACAAAGCAAAAAGTTCACCGTTTGATTCCCTCACCCTGTCCACCAGCTTCTTACAGAAAGCTTGTGGATAAGGTGAAGGAGTCAAAGGGTTTTAGTTTTTGCATTTGATGGATAGGGTGCAGGAGACAAAGGGTTAACAATACTGATCATAACATGATCTCTACATTGTCGTCCTGATGTGGCTGCCATGGAAACTTTTCTCGAGTAGTTCGGGCCATGCCTTTCTTGTCCTACAGTCTTTTATCACCAGTGACATCAGGTCAGCTCCATCTTTGTCGAAATATGTTGTCCCCCAGGTTTTTGTTTTGTTTTGTTTTTAGGCTGCTATCTACACTATGTAGTTAACAGTCATTTAAATAAGTAATCAAACAGTCAGGATTACTCTACTATTTCTTTGCTGATGACTCAGTGTTGTACAGCTCTGTTTATCCGAGAGACGTCTCCAAGTACTGCCAGTGAGATTAAACATACTATTGAGAACATAGCTCCCTGATGAAAAAAAAACAAACAAACAAACTGAAAGTGAAAGACGAAAAACAAATCTAATGGACATAGGAGCAAAATCAAACCGGAAATGTAATGCCAAAGACTCTGGTTTTTGCCTTCAGCATATCTGCAAGGAATCCTGGTATGTTACTTGATAAATCCATGTCCATCATAGCAGCTTATGTTAATTGACTGTGCTAAATCCTACATCTTCAACTTCGCAGAATAAGAAAATTCCGACATTTCTCTCTGCTGATGCCAAAACCAAGTTCTCTTTTATTCTGTGTAGGGTACATTATATTATTGTACTTCTCTCTTAGCTGGCCTTTTTGATGGCGAGGTATCCAAGTTCCAACGAAGTCTAAAACAGTGTAGCTAGACTTGTCCCGCGGAAGAACAAACGGTGCAGTGCAAAAGTGCTTATTCCAAAGCTGCATTGGCTCTCAATCCACTTTGCCAAAACTACATTATCTTCCAATCGATGCATGAACTTAGTATACAGGTGGCACACTTTGTTTTAGTGTCTCAATTTGAAAATCACTCATCACGTATGTCAGAACTCCTCCTGCCCTACAGATTTTTCAAAGCTCTAGGATCTCAAGGAGTTTCTGTCTTGACCGAACCTCGGTTCTCTCTAGCTACTTGTGAAAAGAAATCTTTCTTTGTTTTTGGTCCGACAACATGGAACTCAAAGTCTTTAAACTTGGAATCCAAACACACTAGGACCTGTGGAGGCTGTTAGAAGGATGAAGAAGGGTAGTCTTAATTTGTTGTTTTCACATCGTTTCTATAGTGTAGTGGTTATCACATCGCCTAACACGCAGAAGGTCTTGGGTTTGAGCCCCAGCAGAAACATTTTCCTCAGGACCTGGTAAGCTCATGGGTTTAAGCGCAGGCTTAAGGCTTGTGCCATGATGACCATACACATGGGACCTGTGACGTTAGAGCATATGGAATTCGTTCCGAACGCGGAGACATCACCTTGAGACACTGAAACTGAAGCTATCGAAAGCCAGTCTTCAAACTATAGAAATATGCACCCGTGCTTCTGCGACAGTGAACAATTATTTGTTGTTGTTTTTTTTTTTTTTTTTGTAGTATTTTCAGAATTTGTTCTGGATTTTGTGCATACATATGGGAAAGTGTTTAAAATCATATTTTAATAGATAAGGCAGTGAAGCTGAAAATCTATTCAACTAACTCCAAAACTACCCATTTTGAACTGCAAACTATTATGGGAAACCTGGGAGTAAAACAGGTAAAGGTATGCATGTCTAACGTGTTGAAATACATGCTTATAATATTTGACGAAGACTTAGATAGTATAGTTTGTAATTGTAAAACGTCTCTGTGTTAAATGCGTAACAGTATATTTTAGGCTAGGCCTGTATGCATGCGAGTGTGCGGTCTGATACCACCTTTCCGTTCGTTCCCGCTTAAAAGTGAAACGTGTGTACGTATTCGCTGCAAACTGCATACGATTGGGAGAGTTAGCACGCGCACCTGCGTGTCTGCACGCGCCTCTTGGCACCTACAGATCAATACGTAGCTGTCCATAGGATGTTATTGCGGCGTGGCACACTCATCTATCAGAGAGTATTGTCAGATCCCACAAAAGCTGCGCCAGGGAAGCCAGAAAAGGCCGGCACTCAAAGTGCCAGGAGTGGAACGTAATCATCTTGTCAAACCCTACTTGCACGGCTCCGCACGAACGACTGACGGTACCGACTGCTAAACACCACGAAAATTGGCGTGCTGAAGAGGCCAGGGAAAACTTGGTCAAGCCCTAGTGATAATCGCATTTTCTTGTAGCGTTCATTTGATTTATGATGTAGCCTATTTGTGACGAGAGATGTAATTGTCCCCATTCTTTCCGTCAATTCTTTCCGCTTTTTCGTCTTTGGTTTCTTTTGTTCTCTCTCTCTCTCTCTCTCTCTCTCTCTCTCTCTCTCTCTCTCTCTCTCTCTCTCTCTCTCTCTGTGTGTGTGTGTGTGTGTCTGTCTGTCTGTCTGTCTGTCTCTCTCTCTCTCTGTGAATCCAGGATGACACCTATCTTTTTCAAAGGAATGACATCGTAATTTAAACGCCAAGCAATCTTGGTGTTAATGTAGCTGTTGACAAAATGACGAATTCGACTAATGCACAAATCGTCGGCTCTGTTTTAGACCACGCATTTGACCCCCGAAGTAACCATCTTGTTTTAGACAAAATATCTGGCACCGAAAGTAACCGTTTTGTTTTAGATCAGACATCTGGCCCCAACATAACCATCTTGTTTTAGGCAAAATTTCTGGCACCCAAAGTAACCATCTTGTTTTAGGCAAAATTTCTGGCACCCAAAGTAACCATCTTGTTGTAGGCAAAATATCTGGTACCCAAAGTAACCATCTTGCTGTAGGCAAAATATCTGACACACAAAGTAACCATCTTGTTTTAGGCAGGCAAAATATCTGGCACCCAAAGTAGCCATCTTGTTGTAGGCAAAATATCTGGCCCCCAACATAACCATAATAATAATAATAAAGAGCATTTATATAGCGCCTAATCTGATGAAAACAAGAGCCCTAAGCGCTTACAGGTATCACGCAGACACAACCAAACACACACACACACACACACACACACACACACACACACACACACACACACACACACACACACACGCACACACACACCAGCCGACATTCAAGGCTCAAAAGACAACAAGGGGGGATTTGGGGAAGTTAGGTGGTAGAGTCTTTATAAGTATCATGAGAGGGACTGGAAGAGATGGGTTTTCAGAGAGGACTTGAAAGAAGTGAGAGTTGCAGAGTGGCGAACAGAGACAGGGAGCTGATTCCAGATTACAGGGGCCTGATAGGAAAAGGAGCGTTGACCATAAGTTTTAGTGCGACAGAATGGTATGCGGAAGGTACGAGTATCAGCCGAGGAACGAAGTTGACGAGAGGGGGTGTACAGATGGAGGAGGTCAGAGATGTAAGGGGGTGCAAGACCGTTGAGAGACTTAAAACATAACAAAGCAATCTTGTAGCGAATTCTCTTTTCAACAGGTAACCAGTGAAGAGATTTTAGAAGAGGAGTGACATGAGAGGAACGAGATTTTCTGAAGATGAGCCTAGCAGCATTGTTTTGAACTTTTTGAAGCTTTTGAATGAGAGAGAAAGGACAGCCCGAGAGGAGGGAGTTGCAGTAGTCGAGACGAGAGAGAACAAAGGCACAGAGGAGAGTTTTGGTGGCTTCGACAGAGAGGATATTGCGAATAGAAGAAATTCTGCGTATCTCAAGATAGCATAATCTGCAAACATTCTGGACGTGTTTTTCAAAGGACAGGGTGTTATCAAGAGTGACTCCAAGATTGCGGACAGTGGAAGATAGTGGAATGTCAGATCCAAGCAGAGAGACAGACAGAGGAAGGGAAGAACACTTAGCCAATGTGGTGGGAGAGATAAGGCTAAGTTCAGTTTTAATGGGGTTGAGTTGAAGTTTGTTTACAGTCGTCCAGGAGTGAACATCAGAAATGCAGCCTTGGGTTTGTCTGATTATAGAGGGCAGTTGTGGGAGGGAACCAGAAGTATAGAGTTGGTTGTCATCAGAAAAGCTATGATGGGACATAGAGTGAAGTCGCATAATTTCAGAGAGGGGTTGTGTGTACAGCACAAATAGGATGGGACCTAAAACAGAGCCTTGGGGCACACCAAACTGGAGGGTAGCGGGTGCAGAGGATGAACAACAGACAGAGACTGTTTGAGTGCGATTGGAAAGGTAGGACTGGAACCAAGACAGAGCGATGTCAGAGATACCGAACACTTTATGGAGACGTGTGAGCATGATAGAATGGTCGATGGTGTCGAATGCAGCCGAGAGATCAAGGAGAGATAGAAGAGAGATTTGATTTTGATCAAGAGCAGTCAGAATATCATTTGCAATTTTTACAAGAGCAGTTTCAGGGCTGTGTCCAGTGCGATAAGCCGACTGATAAGGGTAAGAGAGGTTGTTGGCGGTGATATGATCAGAGATCTGTGCGAGAACAATTTTTTCAAGGACTTTGGATAAGAAAGGTAGGTTGGAAACAGGTCGATAGTTTTTGAGGTTATTGGGGTCAAGACTAGGTTTCTTTAAAAGAGGTCTGACCAGGGCAGATTTGAAGGAAAAGGGAAAGATACCAGATGACAGGGAATTGTTGATGACAGTTGTGAAGTGAGGGAGCAAAGTATCTAGGCAGTGTGTTAAGATAGATGCTGGAAGAGGATCAAGCTCACAGGTCTTGATGTCAGAATGGCGGATTACATTGCGGATAGTAGTTTCAGAAGCAGGCTGAAAAGAAATAAGTGGTGTGCCTTGAAACAGAGGGTCGGGAATAGGAGGTTGAGAGATGGGCTGGGAGTCAAGACTGGAACGGATGGACCTAATTTTATCAATGAAAAAATCTGAAAAATGTTGTGCTAGACGGGCAGGGGGAAAGCATGATGGGAGAGGAGATTTATCTGATTTGCCAAGGAGGGTATTAGTAACGGAATATAGCTGTTTTGATGTAGAGCATGCAATAATTTTCGCATTGTAAAAGGCAGACTTAGCAGAGTCAACTATAGCATTGACAGTTTTGTTGGCAGCCTGAAAAATCTGTTTATTGATAGTAATGCTGTTCTTCAGCCACCGTCTTTCAGCACGACGGCGTTCACGCTTGGCCTTAAGAAGATCAGGGCCAACGGCAGAAAACCAGGGCGATGGTGGTCTCTGGGATACCCTACGTCTGGTGGCGGGGGCGTGCATGTCCAGCAGATCACCAATAGTCCGATTGAGGTCGTCAGCAGAGGCTGGAGGACAGGACTGAAGAGCGGCCAGGAAATCTTCGTTGAAGACGACGGTGTTGATATCAACTAGTTTTCTGACCATGACATAGGTAGTTTGGGGTGGAGGCTTGGTCATTGAAAGTTGGCCGAGGATACAGACATGATCCGAAGGAAGAGTATAATCAATTTCAATGGATTTGATGAAGGACTGGTCAGTTCTATGAACAACCCAATCGAGGATGTTGCCTTTTTCGTGGGTTGGAGTGTCGATAGATTGGGTCAAGCCAAAGGAGTTCAAAGAGCTTATCAGTTTAGCAGTGTGGTCTGGTTAGGTTCATTATAATGAAAATTAAAGTCTCCTGCAATGATGAAACAGCCTTTCAAGGTGTTACAGTAGGCAAGGAGGTCTGGAAACTCTTCTACAAACACATGGTTTTTAAGCTGGTTCTTTGGGCTGGGTGGTGGACGGTAGAGGAACAGCAGATGGAAAGTCTGGTGGGGTAGAGTGAGGGAGAGCTGGACAATTTCAAAAGTAGAGTGTTTGAATTTAAAGTCAGTCTTGGTAGTAATTCGGGGCAGGAGGGACTCGGCAACAACAAAAGCGATGCCGCCGCCGAGACCAGTTTTGCGAGCGAACGAGAGTGTACGGTGACCGGGAGGAGCAAGATCCCTCTCCTTGGGTTCATCCCCGACAGGCTGAAACCAGGTTTCATTGACGGCGAAAATATCGACGACGTGGTCATGGATGAAGTAGTTGATCGCGGATCTCTTCTCGTGTCTGGTACCGAGGGCCTGAGCATTGAACAGTGCAAGAGTCAATGAGTCAGTGCGTAGTTTCTTTTTGCCGGCTGTGAGAGGAATGAGGTTATCAGGGTTGGAGCACAGCGGTCTGGGGGACGGATGGGTATCATAGACAGGAACAGAAGGCAGACCACTGCTGCCATGACGCTGATGTACATCAGTGACCACTGGAATCGTACGTCTCTTGCGCATTCCACCACGACATGATCGACGACGGGGGAGATTTCGGCCGATTTTCAGCGATCTCAAGTGTTCAACCAGGTCAGGGTCAAGGATCGAGTCAGGGGGGCAACATGACAGCAAGCAGTCCCGATTGTACTGCACACGAGTGGAAGAATATGTAGACACAACAGCTGGTTGTGAAGCGGGGCGTGATGAGGCAGACGCACGCAGTGCGAGAGAGACAGAGCGGGGAGGGTGCACGTGCACTGGCGAGAAACATGGCGGGCTGAGTTGAAAATTCAAGTGGAGTAGGAGAGATAAAATACACAAAGAAAACAGTACCTTGGCTTGCAGCGAAGCATTCATAAACCACCACATACTGAAACAGGAGCATTCACAAACACAATCACTTGCTTTTAGCCATCAACAATCGATATAACTCCGTGCACACACACAAATAATCGCAGCGAGGTAGCCGTGCCTGTGAGGCGGCTGAACCTTGACCTTGACCTTTGTCTTAAGCAAAATTTCTGGCCCCCAAATTAACCGTCTTGTTGTAGGCAAAATATCTGGCACCCAAAGTAACTGTCTTCGTTTTATGCAAAATATCTGGCTCCCACGGTAACCATCTTGTTTTAGACAAAATATCTGGCACCCATAGTAACCACCTTGTTATTGCTGGGACTTGTACGATGTGAGACAAAAGAACTACACGGCGGACTCCTTAAAGAATGTCTTCCGAGATGTCCTTTCTGATGCAACTTTTCATAATTACAAAAATTCAACAGATTTTGCCTGATATGATTTAACTTCTGTTTTTCTTTAATTGCATTTTAGACAGACAGACAGACAGACAGACAGACAGACAGACAGACAGACAGACAGACAGACAGACAGACAGACAGACACACACACACACACACTCACTCACACAACAGACACACACATTCACACACACACACACACACACACACACACACACACACACACACACACACACACACACACACAGCTACACTTCCAGCTGGATCTGGAGCATCCTCGTTCTCGTCCCTGGAAGAATCAAAACACGCTTTACGTTGATGTGGCCGGCTGCTACTCGTGAGAATAGTTAACGTGTGTTTAGCGTGGGGGACATCATCGCCTTCTGACTGTAAAAATAAACACTGTAATCAGGGGACACGAAAAGACGGGACGAATCATCAACACCATTCAGCCCAGTGCCAAGACCACTGGGCACTACCAGCATGGTTTGTATGTAGTATCTCCTAGCTGACACGTGAAGGAAAAGAGTGGCAGAATGGTTCAAACGTTTGCCTGCCACTAACTAAACTCGAGGTTCCAGGTTCGTTTCCCGTAGAGGCCTTGACTTTTCTCCTCAGTTTGACCGAAAAATCGAACCGAACGTCTAGTTCTTCGGAAGGGGATGAAAAAGGAGTCGGACCTGTGTGCCGTCTGGCTGCGCACGCTAAAGATCCCACGGCAGTTGAAAATCGTGGAGCAGTTCATTGCCCGCTAGCCTTGGTATAAAACACCGGAGAAATAGGTTGATTTCCCAGATCCCACTCCTTGAAGACCAATAATTTTTATCAGCCTTCTTGCCTTTCTGAAATCTTGGTTTAAAAAAAAGTGAATATGAATAATAATTTGAAGCGAGGGAAGGGGGTGGGCGCCGCCCTCGTGGTGCTGGCCCCGGGGAAAAGTTGAGGTCTCTGCCACTTCACTCCCCTGCAGCCCCAGGGTTACGGAATTATCTAGGTGAGACTTTAGGACCTGGCCAGCTCATGGTTTTATGTGTAGGTTTAAGGCTTGTGCTGTGATTATTCTGGATCTTCTCCATCACATGACACCTGTGACGTTAGTGCATATATAATTCATTCCGAGCGCGAAGACGTCATCCTGAGAAACTGAAACTGAAACTAGTTGACAAGTTGTTTTGACAGAACGTATCCCGTTTAAACCCTGTGATACCCGCACCCTGTCCACCAGCATTCTGCATTGTCAATCATGCTAGCAAAGCAAAAACGTAACCCATTGATTCCCTCATCCTATCCACCAGCTTCCTGCAGGAAGCTTGTGGATAGGGTGATGGAATCAGTGGGTTAAGCCTTTGCAGTTGGTGGATAGTGTATGGGAGTCAAAGGATTAAGAGGCAGCATTCAGCGTAAGTGAACTATGCATGTCCAATCATTTGACACGTTTAGTTCACCTAGACTGAATATTATTTGTATGGCACAGACGGCTCGCTCGTAGTATTGTTTGTTAATAAGAAACACCTGAGGATGCTGGATGTGACCCAGAGCGCCAGTGCCTCACCACTCTCCGGACAGTCACCTCCCAAACTCCCAACGCCACTCGATAGCCATCTCATCAAGCAAAGGGGGGCTGTCCGTACGTTTGCATGACCCATTTAGACCCAGTCATCAGGTACCTTGTTGCAAACTGAATGGCGAGGTGGGGAGATGACAAACCCCTGGGACATAGCCACACAACGCGCACCAACCAAGTCCAGTCCAGCCACCGGACCAAGAGAGAAAGGTAGACCCCTCTCTCGCCCCATTCTGGACCTTCTTATCTCTTTTGGGCAGCCCGCCCAATCACCAGCTCGCATAGCTGCCAGCTCCTTTCCCCCTTACTACAGTCTCTTTTATTTGTTGGCATGATAGAGTATCATTCATATGACGACTATTCGAGAGACTGAAGGGAAAGCCGTAATTTTTATGAGGAAAGTTTCCGACGATCAGTGAAAATTTACTTCCCATTAGCATCACTGACGTATTGGTATTAAGAGGGGGTGATATTATCGGGAAGAAATTTTCTGTTGTTTTGCCTTTAAGAAAAAGCGTCGTCTGAAGTTTCCACATTATGGGCACTTGGACGTGACCAAACTGATTACGACCATAGATCATTCTTGACCAAACTAACACAACCATCAATCTTGTGTTGACGTGCACAAGGCAGGTAATACCAACTCTCGTTTGGATAATTTCACGCATGATAAGCACAGTTTGACAAAATCACTTCCAGTAAATGAAAACGACACTTGTTCCGGACAAACTTATTTTGTTGCGGCTGTGTAGTTTTCTCCTCTTTTAACGCCACAATTTAAGCGAACTAAAAACAGAAAAACAAGCAAACAAACAAAACCCAGATGGACACAAGCAAGCAATCAGGCAAGCAAGTAAGCAAGCACCTATACACACTGAGAAACAAAACAAAACAAACAAAAACAATCTAAACCAGCATTCATTCTTTCTCTGTCTGTCTCACATACACACGCACAAGCTGACACACACACACACACACACACACACACACACACACACACACACACACACACACACACACGCATTCACGCACGCATACACACGCGGACGCACGCGCCCGCGCGCGCGCGCGCGTACACACACACGCGCGCGCGCATCAGCATGAACGGGCACACGCATGCACGCGAACGCATGCATGCACTCACACACATACAAATTCACACACACACAAATTCACACACACACACACACACACACACACACACACACACACACACACACACACACACACATTTATACATTCACTCACACACACACACTCACACACACACTCACCACTCACACACACACATTCACACACACTCACACACACACACACACACATTCACACACCACTCACAACACACACACACACACACACACACACACACACACACACACACACACACACACACACCACCACTCACACACACACACACACACACACACACACACACACACACACACACACACACACACACAACACACACACACACACCACTCCCTTATCAACATGTACAGAGAGTCAATATTGAAAATCAACTTGTAACATTTCCTAACGCATATATCAGTGGATGTTGACAAGCTTGTTGCGTACACAATCTCACGCTGCCTCCAAGGAAATCGGTCAGGAGGTGGAGGGAAAGAGAGAGAGAGAGAGAGAGAGAGAGAGAGAGAGAGATTTCAGATTTCAGATGCTTCATTCATGTAACAGACCATTGTGTACAACTGGGAGTGTGCCTGTTGGATGTTAATAAAAGGACCCAACAGAAATTTATGTTAATGAAGGAAATTTGTGTTTATGAAAAAACTCGAAAGAAATTTGTGATTTCCATAAGAAAAACTTCATTCCTAATATACAATCATAATAAACTGATATTGAAACAGTAGCTTATTGGTGTTAAGAATGGCGGGTTGTAGTTATTGCCCAGAATTCAAACTGTGTCTTATCTTTTGACTCTTTCTGAAAGTGTAAAACGGCGTCTGAGTTTCCGTTCTTTCCGCTCCAGAAAGTCATCATACTTGCTGTAACCATTGATCATGTTACCCGCTGAATTCTGACAAAAATAACTGAATTATCAATCTCTTACTGCCTTACACAAGACAGCTAATTCTAATTTTGTTTGGATGAGACGCCTGATAGAACATAATTTGATAAAATCACGGCTGTTCTGAGAAAATTGCAAATTGTTCCGGAAAACAGACATTTTGTTGTGTTTATTTAGTTTTCTCCCCTTTTCACGCCAATCATGTACCATTGGTCGGGTTGAAGGTGATCAGAGTATGGGGAGAAGAAGTGTGTAGAGGTAGGGTGTGTGTGTGTGTGTGTGTGTGTGTGTGTGTGTGTGTGTGTGTGTGTGTGTGTGTGTGACAGTGAGGGTGACAGAGAGAGAGAGAGAGGAGAGACAGAGACAGAGAGAGAGACAGAGACAAGAAAAGAACGACATTGAAGACGAAAATGCATTTAAGCACCATTTGAAGGGGTGGATTTACTCAACACAAAATTGCATTTAAGAAAAGACCACAGCCCCATCTGAAGGAATGGATTTACACAACACAAATTATATTAGGTTTGCTACACATATACCCACATGTGAGAGAGAGAGAGAGAGAGAGAGGGGGGGGGGGCCATTAGTCCTTTATTTGTATGACGAACTACGTAGAGGTGTGTGCATGTGCGCTATACTAACAATCTACACCTAACATACATGTACAAACAAATGCCCCTATTCCCAGTTTCAATCCAAGCATTCAGCAACAGAAACACATACAATTCCATGAACATCGGGGAAGACGTAGTTCAGTGAAACGCGAGGAAGGAAGAAGCTTGTCCCTTGACTACAGCCGCCGATCCTGGCGAACCTGGGTGCATTCAGTGAGGATGAAGCCATCAAACGTAGGTGATGTGTCAGCACATCATCTCTCGCACCGTCTTCATCTCACAGTGTCTCTCTGAGCAGGATGTGACACATGTTTCTAGTGAACTAAGCGCGTCTGTTGAGTTTGATGGATATGGTGACGTAAAAGGGTTAGGAAATCCCGTGGAAAAGCATGAATTTAAAAAAATTTTTTTTTTTAGATAGACACAAGTTACCCTTCTTTGACAATATTGGCTCTATCTCTTGTCTCTCTCTGTCTCTGTCTCGGTCTCTCTCTGTCTCGCTCGCTGCTGTGACTGTCTTTCTCTCGCTGTCTGTGTCTGTTTGTCTCTCACTCCTCTCTGCCTGCCTGCCTGCCTGCCTGTCTCTCTCTCTCTCTCTCCTCTCTCCTCTTGCCCCCTTCTCCTTCCCTTCTCTGCCCCCTCTCTTCTCTCTCTCTGTCTCTGTCTCTCTGTCTCTGTCTCTGTCTCTCTCTCTCTCTCTCCTTCTCTATCCTCATTGCTCTGAGTATGGACAACAGCGTCAGTCTAAAGTTTGGCCATTTCGGCTGTAGAAAAATGATGACATTGATTGGAATTAGAGATACGTTAACTCTTGTCCTCTCACAAATCCAAACACAATTATCAGTCTCTTGCTGACTTGCACGAAACGGAGATAAATCTAATTGTCCTTTTCACAACACTCCTGCTAAAGCAGCAATGTGATAAAATTACTACCGTGGAGATTGAACGTTGTGTGGAAAGTGGAGTTGCCCCGTAAACGCTGTAATTTTGTTGTGATTGTTCTTTTTTCTTCCCTTTCGACGCCAGTTTAGACGCCATTGGTTGGAGAGAAGTGTGGCCTGAGTAGATAGTAGAAGAAGTGTATTGCTGGGGTTTGGAGGCAGAGAGAGAGAGAGAGAGAGAGAGAGAGAGAGAGAGAGCGAGCGTGTGTGTGTCAGTGTGTATTTGTGTTTGTGTATGTTGTGTTTGTGGTGTGTATTTATATTTACGAGTGTGTGTGTGTATTTGTGTATAAGTGTGTGTGTGTATCTGTATGTGTATCTCTGTCTCTTTCTCTCTGTCTCTGTCTCTGTCTCTCTCTCTCTCTCTCTCTCTGTCTCTCTCTCTCTGTGGATTAATGTCAGATTGCTTATGACAGGCACAATACCCAAGTGAGTACACGTCGGACTTCCAGTAGGAAGGTCTGTGTTCAGATCCGGCCAGGTGGGTAAAACATCTCACCTGACCTCTCTCCCTCGCCGGAATCGGCGGTAGGAACCACGCTTGACCGTCACAAGTTTCATCCAGTCACACATCTGTGGTCGACTTCCTGGATCCCCAGACCACAGACTTCAGTGACGTTGTTTTGAAGTAATAGGTGTGCGGTCGTCCTTTTCTTCTCCTCGCCTCAGCTTTCCCCTGCAGGACCGTTCATATCAGATCTGTTTTTGGTGTTTCTGATCGCATGGCCTACGTATTGAAAGCTGGTGGGTAAAAGGGTGGAGATTTTTCCGATCTCCCACATCAACGTGTGTGCAGACGTGATGGTGCCAAAACCATTTACGTGTAATAGGTACTCAGAACATCAAATATATACGTGAACCTTTTGAGTCTCACACCCCGTCCACCAGCATCCTGCACTGCCAACTATGCTAGGAAAGCGAAACGGCAACCCTTTGATTCCTTCACTCAGGAAGCTGGAGGATAGGGTGAGGGAGTCAATAGGTTCTGTTTTTGCAGTTGGTGGATCGGGTGCAGGAGTAAAATGGTTCAGTTTTAGAGTTTGTAAGTCATGTCAGTGGCTGTTCATGAAACATGAAAACACACACACATGCACGTGAAACGGAGATGGAATAAGCAGACAGTGCAGCAACTTCCCCCTGCACGGTGTGGGCAAAAACAACTTACGTGAACACACCAGAGGGAAAAAAATCAGATTGCTTTAAAATCAAAAGAACTCAAAAATAAACCCGGACATTTTTGCTGGAGAAAGTATGCTGCGGGATAGAATAAGGATAATGGCTATGATTAGCGCTGAACGGCGTCATAGGTAGCTGTTAAAATACATATGACAACGTTACATATGCAAACGTTAGTTTAATCATGTGGGTGGGCAGATGAATCCGTCTTTCGTATTGATTTGGGACGATTTTGATTATACAGGACAGTGGTAAGGTAAAATATACACAAATGCGATTGTTTATCCTCTCCCGGTTTTGCATTTATGTGCGTGTGATAGTGATTATTTTCCCTTCTTTAACATTACGTATTGATATACACATCTCATTTCAGTGTAGCTGAATGACAGACTGATGTAAATAAAGATTCAAACTCCATAAGCTGGACAGGACATCAAGACCTTGCCAGCCCATAGGATTTATGTGCAAGCTTATGGCTTGTACCATGATCATTTTAGATCTTTTCTGTCACATGCCATCAATGGCGTCAGTGTGTGCGGAATTCATTCCGAGCACGTAGACGTTATCTAGAGATACTGAAACTGAAACACACAGAATTAATTTACATAGTTTATTTCGTCATCTGCTTCAGCGGTATTAGCATCGAACGGCCATTCTGGTTGTTCAGACACATTACCAAGTCCAGGTTACGAAATCCAACTTTAGTCCATGTGCCAAAAATTCCTAGAACTGAGCCACAGAGAAGCTTATCGCCATAGACCACCCGCCAGAGGAGATCCCGCATTACCAATAGGCCACTTCGGTATTGTTTTATTCAATAATGCCTGTTCTGAGTCATCAGAAATACCAGCTAGGTATAACCTCCATCATCTCCCGCTGACGAAAGTAATTGATTAGACACAGTGCCAGACTGAATAAGGGGGGCCCCTGTGGTGTTGGTTTGCAATAAATGCAATCCTCCGTTCCCTGTTAATAGGAGGGGAGTGGGGGGACGGTTGGAGGGAAGGCGTGCACGATGGTATGTGTGTGTGTGTTTGTGTGTGGGCGCGTGCACGTGCGTGCGTGCGTGTGTGTGTGTTGTGTGTGGTGACCCGGTGCGTGCGTGCGTGCGTGTGTGCGTGTGTGCGTGCGCGTGTGTGTGCTTGTATATGCGTGTGTGTGTGTGTGTGTAAGCGCGCTCGCGTGCTCGCAGGCGCATCTTTCTCGCGTGAACGAGAGCGTGTGTGTTTTTAGTCTGACCGAAAAAGTCTTATCACCCCACCCCATTAAAAAAAAGCCCAGGACCCCCCGTATCGTACCCCACCACTCATCTGTCCACTCAGCTCCTCTCCGGTCTGTTTCTTATTCTTCCTTTTGAGTTTCGTCTCTCTCTGTCTCTCTGCCTGTCTGTCTCTCCCTCTCTCCTTCTGTCTGTGTGTCTCTCCCTCCCTCCCTCCTCCTTCTGTCTGTCTCTCCCTCTCTCCTTCTGTCTCTCTGTCTCTCCATCTCTCCTTCTGTCTGTCTCTCTGTCTCCTTCTGTCTCTCTCTCTCCCTCTCTCCTTCTGTCTCTCTGTCTCTCCATCTCTCCTTCTGTCTGTTTGTCTCTCCCTCCCTCCTTCTGTCTGTCTCTCCCTCCCTCTCTCCTGTCTGTCTCTCCCTCCCTCTCTCTGTCTGTCTCTCCCTCCCTCCTTCTGTCTGTCTGTCTCTCCCTCCCTTCTTCTGTCTTCTCTCCCTCCCTCCCTCCTTCTGTCTCTCCCTCCTGTTTGTTGTCTCTCTCTCCATCCTGCCTTCTGTCTGTCTGTCTGTCTTCTCTCCTCCATCCTTCTGTCTGTCTCTCCCTCCCTCCTCCTTCCTTCTGTCTGTCTGTTCTCTCTCCCTCCTGTCTGTCTGTCTTCTCTCCCTCCCTCCTATCTGTCTGCCTGTCTATGCCTCCTCCCCTCCTTCTGTTTGTCTGTCCGTCTCTCCCTCCTTCTGTCTGTCTGTCTCTCCCTTCTTCTGTCTGTCTGTCCCTGCTCTTCTTCTGTCTGTCTGTCCTCTCTCTTCTTCTGTCTGTCTGTCCCTCCTCCTTCTGTCTGTCTGTCTCTCCCTCCTCTTCTGTCTGTCTGTCCCTCCCTCCTGTCTGTCTTTTCTTCCTCCCTCTCTGTCTGTCTGTCTCTCCCTCCTTCTGTCTGTCTTTCCTCCCTCCCTCCCTCCCTCCTGTCTGTCTGTCTTCCTCCCTCCTGTCTGTCTGTCGTCTATGCCTCCCTCCTGTCTGTCTGTCTGTCTATGCCTCCCTCCTGTCTGTCTCTCTCCCTCCTTCTGTCTGTCTCTCCCTCCCTCCCTCCTGTTTGTCTGTCTCTCCCTCCCTCCTGTCTGTCTGTCTGTCTATGCCTCCCTCCCTCCCCTAGTCTCCCCTTATCCCCGCTCCCCCCCCCCTTCCCCCTGGCCCTCCCTTCCAAAGCGTTGTGCACAAATGAAATGGGACAGGGTCCCTGTCGATAGCGGGAAGAAAGTTTGCAGGCGCGGGAAAAATGACACCAGGCTGGCACCTAAATGATCGTTGTGTTAAAAGCCGCAAAATGCCCTCACCAATCTGCCAGGCTGCCCACTCCCATCGATCCTCTTCCCCCCCCCCCCCCCCCCAAGCTCTCTTACCGCTTTACCCGAGTCACTACTGCTCCCTGGTCATTTCTGACCCACAGGACGATTAACAGGCTTAAACGGTTTTATGTGAGTTCCGAATGGTTTCTGCTGACTGGCTGTTTGGTTTATTGAACCGAGAACTGTGGGTTTTATATCTAGCGTCTCAGAGTTCAGTAGAGCCGAGGGTTTAGGGTTTTATATCTCAGAGTTTAATAGACCCAAAACACAGAGTTTTATATTCAGTAGAGCCAAGAACTTACGGTTTTATATCTCAGAGTTAATCCCAAGAACTTGGTTTATATCTCAGGTTAATACAGCAGGAACTTAGGTTTTGTATCTAGATCTCAAGTAAGTAGAGCCAAAAGCGTAGGGTTTTATAGCTCAAGCTCAGTAGACCGAGAACTTAGTGGTTTTATATCAATCAGTAGATCCGAGAACTTAGTGGTTTATATCTCAGCAGAGCCAAAACTTAGGTTTTATATTTCAGTAGAGCCAAGAACTTAGGATTTTGTATCTCAGTAGACCAAGAACTTCGGGTGTATAGCTCAGTAGAGACAAGAACTTATCTTTTTAATCTCAGTAGAGCGAACAAGAACTTAGGGTTTTATATCTCAGTAGAGCCAAGAACTTAGGGTTTTATATCTCAGTGGAGCCAAGAACTTAGGGTTTTATATCTCAGTAGAGCCAAGAACTTAGGGTTTAATATCTCAGTAGAGCCAAGAACTTAGGGTTTTATATCTCAGTAGAGCCGAGAACTTAGGGGTTTTGTATCTCAAGTAGAGTCAAACTTAGGGTTTTTATCTGAGTAGAGCCGAGAACTTAGGGTTTTGTATCTCAAGTAGAGTCAAGGACTTAGGGTTTTGTATCTCAAGTAGAGTCAAGAACTTAGGGTTTTGTATCTCAAGTAGAGTCAAGAAGAACTTAGGGTTTTGTATCTCAAGTAGAGTCAAGGACTTAGGGTTTTGTATCTCAAGTAGAGTCAAGAACTTAGGGTTTTGTATCTCAAGTAGAGTCAAGAAGACTTAGAGATAGTCTGTCAGATTGTTAGTTGAAGATTTGGATGGAGTTTATCTGGATCTGTTCGTCTTTATTGAATCTATTTTGAATAAATTCCAGTTTCAGTTCTAAATCGTTACTGGGTGATATTTTATACGACCTCCACACGCCCAAATGCATCTGCCAAACAATCTATGCAAAAATACTCATCCTAACCCGACCCTTTGTAGGGTGGTGGTGGGTGGGGAATGAAACTGTTTGATTGAGTGATAGATCATACCTGTTTGAGAACTGTTTGATAGAGTGATAGATCATACCTTTGGATTTTGAGAAACTGTTTGAATTTGATAGAGTGATAGATCATACCTGTTTTGAGATATATCGATCTTCCTGATAGACGGGAATTTTTTTTCCCCAGAGTCTGCAGCCCTTGGTGTCCCTGATTTCATTGTGACCTCAGTTTGGTTCCGGTACTGCTTGTAGTCCTGGGTCAAGTCTGGATGACAGTCCTTAGTTTTGGCTGATTCATAGGGGCTGTCAGACCGAGGATGTAGTAGTGGTCTCCCTTCCCTGGGGTGCGTTCAGTCAGTCTGGCCCCTTGATAAGCAATAAATATCGCCGGTAGGTGGCACGCTCCATACTACCCAGCCTAATAATCAGTACTGGCGTGACTGAACATACTTGAAGTGACCAGATAATGTGGGCTTTCCTCCGGGATGTAGCCTCAAGGCGACTTGATGTTGATATATCTATAGATTCCGGGCATTATGACTGCTGAATAACCCCAAACATGGTAGTGTGTTTTGAGCCGGTAGGAAATGCATGTGGGTTATGCCATTGAGATAGGGTGGAAGGTGGAACAGGGGAAAGATGACGCAAGCATTTCTAACACCCTGTAGTTGTGATAGGCTGTTGCCATCTTCGGCTTATATAAATATGCCTGAGATAAAATCCTACTGGAAAAAAAGCACTTTTGGGGAACACCATGTTCGTTTATTACGCTAAGGATGAGCGTCGTTTTGCAAAGAGCCTTTTACTTCAAAAACACACATCTCTTTTTTGTCCCATTTTCTACGCCACCTTAATGACCAGAGAAGCTGCACAGTTTTTACAACGCGATGATAATGATGGCGATGGGGACGATAATCATGATGCTATAGAGTTCCATGTAGGATTGAAATGCGTGATAGAGCTGTGCTTTACGCTTACTATCATAATATATCCTGGCGTTAACCAGGCCCGAGAGATACAAACATCTGCGATGTTGGTCAGAAGATTTGAACAACACCCTCAGTGACGCATCTGTGAAGTGGATGAGACTCAACTGTATGGCCCCAGTCTTCCTAGTGAACACATAGCTAGCACATTCAACTCTGGACAGGAAATGGTTGGAGGCGAATAATCTCACAATAATTTTTAACGGACTGATGCGGATTCGAACCCACAACTTTTTCAGTCGGTAGTTTGTTACACTAACCACTACCCACGGCGACTGGTTGATTCTATACATCTTTGTCAAGTTTATCTACAGTACTATGAATAATAGCTTTACCGAGAAAGTGTTTCAGGGGACGATTTTGTCTGAACCCCCCCCCCCCCCGCTGAATTGTAATAAAGAATGACGGATTTCCGGTACTAAATTTCGCGTGGGACACATTTTTGCATAACAGTGTCTTTAGAGAGAACAGAAAGTCTGGAAACCGTCCTATTGACGTTAAAAAATAACCAGGAACAGGTCTGGCATGAGAAGACATCCTGTGTGCAACAGCATCAATACCACATATCGGCTCTTCTGTCCCGTCCTTTAGAACGTCTCCTCCCAGCTTTGCAAACGTTACACGTTAAAGATTTTCGCTTCCACCAATATTTGCCGGCAGTGCTGTCAGCTGAAAGCTTCAGGTTCTTGCCCTAAATATCTTGGGCAAGCATTGTACAGGGGGCGGGCAGATTTAAGGCAATTCCGTCCACATCATTCACCTCACCATAATGAGATCTCCGCGGATCACAACGAAAGAGACGAAAAAATAAGCCGAGAAAGAAAAGCCTGCTGTCGAAGATTATGAATAATGGCGGCAAGAGCGTATTGACGGAGTCTGCAAAATCGAAGCTAAGCTCCGACCTCTCTCCCATCTCCATCTTTTCCTCATCAGATCATTTCAAACTTTTTTTTTCTTATACTTTCTCTCCCCCCCCCCCCCCCCCCCCCCGTCATCTATCCCCCCCTTCCGCCTCCCCGTTTTAGACTAGGAGTAAATAATTTCCGAGCGTACACCCCGAAACCGGTAGAGTTTGTTGAGAACGGGACCCGAATATCTCCCGAAGTCCCTCTTGTTTACCGTGCGAGGGCCCCGAAAGGGACTTCGAAAATGAAATCATTCCTCGGGTTTATTTAATCTGGATTGGCCGTCTAAATTACAGACTGGTTTTCTGACGCCAAGAAGCTGAGGATAGAGATGGAAGAGTGTGTTTGGGGGTGGGTGGGGGTGGAGTCTGATGTGGGGATGGGCAGAAAGGGCTAGGGAAGGGAGGGATGGGGGAAGGTGCTCTGCGACGTGCAGACATCCGGGAGAGACAGCGAGACACTTTTTTGGAACACGGTTGAATCTTCCATCAGAAGTACAAAGTTCACTATACTGGTTGCGAGACCTTTGAAGGTATAGACGTGCTAGGAGTCTTCTATGCTTGATTTCAATATCTAGTCAATCGATGACGTTGGCTTTAGCCACGCAAGTATGGAAGCTGTCCCGTAAAAACGGGTCATGCAGTATTCGCTTAAAAAAATTCAACGTATGCTGCTATTGATCGTTCAAATCGTATCTTCAAGACAGAATGATCCATTGTCATGTGCTTTTTTCCTGTCTGTAAGATAAAGCTTGATCCGTACTGCTAAGGTAATTCAGGAGGTGATGGTAGAGATTTCAGTACCTGTCATCATAATAATTATTATGTATGATGACAGTACTTACTGCTTTCCCTTTGTGCAGCCTTCTGCAGGGCTTTGGCATGGTCATGTCAGTTGTACCGTAACATCTGAGAGAAGTTGAAACCGCTCACGGAAGTCGCTTTTTGCTGGTGTGTTGTGTGTTTGTGTGTGTGTGTGTGTGTGTGTGTGTGTGTGTGTGTGTGTGTGTGTGTGTGTGTGTGTGTGTGTGTGTGTGTGTGTGTGTGTGTGTGTGTGTGTGTGTGTGTGTGTGTGTGTGTGTGTGTGTTTTATACCACGAATTGTGTTCCAGTATTAGATGTTTACTTTTTTCTGTCATTCTCTTTGTGTCTACATTGCTCCTTTGTTTTCTTTCATCTCTTCCTTTCATTTCCTGCGTTACAGGTCCATTCACCTGTATGTTTTCCATAAAGCATTACTTTTTATTTGATTAGGATTGATAACTGTGTATATGAGAAAAATGCATTTTTTGCTCTAAAGATGTGTGATGCGCAGAAGCAGTTTCAGGCATATGGGCCAATTTTCATATGTTTTAGTTATGGTTGTACATTTGTATTCAAGCTTGTATTTTTCCAGCCATTGATAAATTGGGCAGATTGGTCAACACCAGGGAACATCCTTACATTATGTGCATTATATGCTCGAGTGCATTAATTTGTATGTATACGTAATTTTCTTTTGCTGTTATTTTTTCCTCCAGGTCAGAGATGTTTGCGTGTGTTTCGAGATTATTACAGCTCTGATATGGCTCTGTACAGCTGGTTAATAATGATAATGATGGTAATACTAATAGTGATAATAATGATAAATAATAATAATAATAATAATAATCATACTACTACTACTAAGACTAAGACTACTACTACAAATGATGATAATGATAATGATATAACAACGATGATAATAATAATAGTACTAATGATGATATCACAACGATAAGAATAGTAATACTGACCACAATAATAACAATAATAATAATGATGATAAGAATAGTAACAATAATGGAGACGTAAGTAACATTCTGAAACCGAGAGCATTTTATAATAGTGAATGCAACAAAAATAATGACAACTGAACGAAGTAGACCACATAGTGCATGGAACAGAATTATGCAAATGACACAATGTACACCATGAGAAACAACTACTTCTAACACACACACACACACACACACACACACACACACATACGCGCGCGCCCGCGCGCCATGCACGCACGCACGCACGCACGCACGCACGCACGCCAACACGCACACACGCACACGCTGTTAATAATGCAGTTCACTCGTATCTCTAAAATGTACCAATGAAAGACCGAATGACTTACCAGTTGTGAACTGGGAATAATCCGAAAGGGATCGAAAGAATGCGTGCTCATTTCTGATAAAATGGAAGTATTTATAAACACATCTGTATTATCAACTTCCCAAAGTGTGGCACTGAAGTAGAGTGGAGAGCGATAATGGAAAAGTCATTTTTCACTCGGGGACACTCCAATTTCTTTGTTATTTCGATAGACTAGGATTGACGGCATTTCCTCCCTTCTGTTTGGTTGCTTCTACGTTTCAGTAGCAATCTTTTTTTATTTCTCTCCTGAGAGAAGGCAAAACGAGCAGTGCGGTGGGAGATGGTACATGCAGCGAAAGCCACGAGGAGGACCGCACGCACAAGAGATGCTCCATGTACCCGCATGCAACTGAAATTCATTAACCCTTTGACCCCCGTGCCCTGTCCACCAGCATCCTGCATTGTCAACTATGGTAGCAAAGCGAAAACATAATCCTTTGTTTGACTCCATCACCCTATCCACCAGCTACCTGTGAGGGAGTCGTGGTGTTAAGTTGTTTTTTTTCTAGTTAGTGGACAGGATGCGGGAGTGAAAGGGCTAAAAAAGAAAAGAAAATAAAAAAATAACAACAGTCTCCCCCTACCCTCCCGGTTCCCTTCCCCCCCATAAATCCTTGAACCACGTCGGTTTTCGAACATACACTTGTCTGATGTCTGCATTCAACGGTGACACGAATGAAAACAAACAGAATGAAACTTTACTTTCCAGCGGTATGGATCTAAAAGCTCACACACCAGTTTATATATGTGCTGTTGCTAATTTATTTGTATGAAAACAATAGAAAATAGGTTACTGCTAAACAATAAAAATTAAGTTAGACTATAAAAAAAGGACATTTGATAGCGATTGTATAAATGTGAATATACGCATATTCCAATGTGTGTCTTAAAACTAAGACGGGGGGGGGGGGGGGGGGGGACAAAAACAATAAACAATAAGTCCAAATCATTTAAAAACTACATAGAAATGTGTACATGTATTCGAGTGTCGCGCGCGCGCACATGTATTCACGTGAGTGTGTGTGTGTGTGTGTGTGTGTGTGTGTGTGTGTGTGTGTGTAGAGAGAAGAGAGAGAGGAGAATGAGAGATGAGGTATGTAGAGTAGTTTTTATATAATAAAAGGAAGTTATGACAGTTTATGTAATGTAATGGATACGTATTTTACTTTAGAACACAAGGTTCCTATAATTTTATGATTAAACTGAAAGTGGCTTTACCTAGGCGTGTGTTCACACACAAGCACGTCTGTATTTTTACAGTCGTCCATTTATCAGTGTCCATAATAACACAGAGAGATACGCATACATTAGTAAGCTGAGAAAAAGCCAGGCCAGCCCTGACCAGTTATAGATGGCGAGTTGTACAGTTTCCTCAGCTCAGTAGTTGCTCTGGGTTACAGTGAGCGAATAGACAATGAAGATGGATCCTACAACTGAAAAAAATGGTTACGGATGATCGAGACAGACGTAATGGTTAGGATGACAGGTGGATGGGTGACGTGATAGGGCACACTTAGTAACCTGTGAATGGTTAGGATGACTGATGGATGAGTGACGTGATAGGGCACACTTAGTAACCTGTGAATGGTTAGGATGACTGGTGGATGAGTGACGTGATAGGACACACTTAGTAACCTGTGAATGGTTAGAATGACTGATAGATGGGTAACGTGATAGGGCACACTTAGAAACCTGTGAATGGTTAGAATGACTGGTGGATGGGTGACGTGATAGGGCACACTTAGTAACCTGTGAATGGTTAGGATGACTGGTGGATGGGTGACGTGATAGGGCACACTTAGTAACCTGTGAATGGTTAGGATGACTGGTGGATGGGTGACGTGATAGGGCACACTTAGTAACCTGTGAATGGTTAGGATGACTGGTGGATGAGTGACGTGATAGGGCACACTTAGTAACCTCTGAATGGTTAGGATGACTGACGGATGGGTGACGTGATAGGGCACACTTAGTAACTTCTAAATGGTTAGGATGACTGGTGGATGGGTGATAGGGCACACTTAGTAACCTGTGAATGGTTAGGATGACTGATGGATGGGTGACGTGATAGGGCACACTTAGTAACCTGTGAATGGTTAGGATGACTGGTGGATGGGTGACGTGATAGGGCACACTTAGTAACTTCTGAATTGTTAGAATGACTGATAGATGGGTAACGTCATAGGGCACACTTAGTAACCTGTGAATGGTTAGGATGACTGATGGATGTGTGACGTGATAGGGCACACTTAGTAACCTGTGAATGGTTAGGATGAGTGATGGATGTGTGACATGTTAGGGCACACTTAGTAACCTGTGAATGGTTAGGATGACTGATAGATGGGTAACGTGATAGGGCACACTTAGTAACCTGTGAATGGTTAGGATGACTGATGGATGAGTGACGTGATAGGGCACACTTAGTAACCTGTGAATGGTTAGGATGACTGGTGGATGAGTGACGTGATAGGACACACTTAGTAACCTGTGAATGGTTAGGATGACTGATAGATGGGTGACGTGATAGGGCACACTTAGTAACCTGTGAATGGTTAGGATGACTGATAGATGGGTAACGTGATAGGGCACACTTAGAAACCTGTGAATGGTTAGGATGACTGATAGATGGGTAACGTGATAGGGCACACTTAGTAACCTGTGAATGGTTAGGATGACTGATAGATGGGTGACGTGATAGGGCACACTTAGAAACCTGTGAATGGTTAGGATGACTGATAGATGAGTGACGTGATAGGACACACTTAGTAACCTGTGAATGGTTAGGATGACTGATAGATGGGTAACGTGATAGGGCACACTTAGAAACCTGTGAATGGTTAGAATGACTGGTGGATGGGTGACGTGATAGGGCACACTTAGTAACCTGTGAATGGTTAGGATGACTGGTGGATGGGTGACGTGATAGGGCACACTTAGTAACCTGTGAATGGTTAGGATGACTGGTGGATGGGTGACGTGATAGGGCACACTTAGTAACCTGTGAATGGTTAGGATGACTGGTGGATGAGTGACGTGATAGGGCACACTTAGTAACCTGTGAATGGTTAGGATGACTGGTGGATGGGTGACGTGATAGGGCACACTTAGTAACCTGTGAATGGTTAGGATGACTGATGGATGGGTGACGTGATAGGGCACACTTAGTAACCTCAGAATGGTTAGGATGACTGGTGGATGGGTGACGTGATAGGGCACACTTAGTAACCTGTGAATGGTTAGGATGACTGATGGATGGGTGACGTGATAGGGCACACTTAGTTATCTGTGAATGGTTAGGATGACTGGTGGATGTGTGACGTGATAGGGCACACTTAGTAACCTGTGAATGGTTAGGATGACTGATGGATGGGTGACGTGATAGGGCACACTTAGTAACCTGTGAATGGTTAGGATGACTGATAGATGGGTAACGTGATAGGGCACACTTAGAAACCTGTGAATGGTTAGGATGACTGATAGATGGGTAACGTGATAGGGCACACTTAGTAACCTGTGAATGGTTAGGATGACTGATGGATGGGTGACGTGATAGGGCACACTTAGTAACCTGTGAATGGTTAGGATGACTGATGGATGGGTGACGTGATAGGGCACACTTAGTAACCCCTGAATGGTTAGGAAGTTGGTGGATGGGTGACGTGATAGGGCACACTTAGTAACCTGTGAATGGTTAGGATGACTGATAGATGTGTGGCGTGATAGAGCACACTTATTAACCTGTGAATGGTTAGGATGACTGGTGGATGGGTGACGTGATAGGGCACACTTAGTAACCTGTGAATGGTTAGAATGACTGATGGATGGGTGACGTGATAGGGCACACTTAGTAACCTGTGAATGGCTAGAATGACTGGTGGATGGGTGACGTGATAGGGCACACTTAGTAACCTGTGAATGGTTAGGATGACTGGTGGATGAGTGACGTGATAGGGCACACTTAGTAACCTGTGAATGGTTAGGATGACTGGTGGATGTGTGACGTGATAGGGCACACCTAGTAACCTGTGAATGGTTAGGATAACTGGTGGATGTGTGACGTGATAGGGCACACTTAGTAACCTGTGAATGGTTAGGATGACTGATGGATGTGTGACGTGATAGGGCACACTTAGTAACCTGTGAATGGTTAAGATGACTGATGGATGGGTGATAGGGCACACCTAGTAACCTCTGAATGGCTTGAATGACTGATGGATGTGTGACGTGATAGGGCACACTTAGTAACCTGTGAATGGTTAAGATGACTGATGGATGGGTGATAGGGCACACCTAGTAACCTCTGAATGGCTTGAATGACTGATGGATGGGTGACGTGATAAGGTACACTTAGTAACCTGTGAATGGTTAAGATGACTGATGGATGGGTGATAGGGCACACCTAGTAACCTCTGAATGGCTTGAATGACTGATGGATGGGTGACGTGATAAGGTACACTTATTAACCTGTGAATGGTTAAGATGACTGATGGATGGGTGACGTGATAAGGTACACTTATTAACCTATGAATTGTTAGGATGACTGATTTATGGGTGACAGGGCACACTTAGTAACTTCTGAATGGTTAGGATGACCGATGAGGTGTGGTCAGAACTGACCCCAGAATGGCTGTGAGAGAAAATGGACCGATTGTGTTCCTAACTGTCGTTATGAATGACGAACAGTCCGCGGGTGTTTTACGGCTGACTGCGACTAGTAATATAGTTAGCAATAGTTATGCTGGTGTCGTCCTCCAAACGGTTTATAGACGATGATAAAGAGCGCGCTGTTATTCACAATTGTCGTGAATTAGACGTTTTGCTTTGGTTTGAATTTTTCCTCTTCTGTACCAGCTTCTGCGCCGTCGTATTGGCATAAATCAGAATTGATTTTTGAATAGTTACGGGTAAAATGTGAGCAGAGAAAATACTTTTCATAGGTCGTGAATAGACTAGTTCCGCTCAGATTGTTAAAACTTTTAGATGAACATTTTTTAGTTTTCAGAACGATGAACAAAAAATACAATTTACGAGTTAGAAAAACCTCTTTGTAAGCAACACATAAAATGATAAACAGACCTCTCTTCTCATCTAACACCAAAGTCAAACAAATAGAAGAATGAACAGGCATCTGCTATCTTCTAATCATATACACAATTGAGAAGACCACACCTTCTAAAATGCACTTTAATTTTATGATGGACTGCAAAAAAAAAAAAACCCCAAAAAAAACACACACACAAAAAGAATTCTTGAAAGAAACAAACACAAAAACGATTATTAATGAAGATTAGGACAACACAAGCAAAATGCATAGTACATTCTATGAGGCAAGAGGAAATTCAGCACCAAGTCACAACAGGAAGATAGAGGGAAAACGAATACCAGGTAGACCTATGCAGAAAACATTGGACTGTTTCAGCAGAGTGGGTAGGGATAAAAATGGTAGGAGATATACTTGCAGCGACAAAAGATGGATTCGTATGGAGGGCCATGATCGCTAACGCCACGCGGAAAGGCGCATGATTATGATGTAGCATGGGCCCCAAAAGTTTGGTACCCAAACAAGGATTACTAGGTGTGATATTCGTACTAGTAATATCGCTTCCATTGAAAGGTTGCACAAAGATAGTGCATTTGTGCGGGGGAAACCCCCAAAAGTGTATAGGTACATTATGCTGCCCCATAATACTTTTTTTGTCTGATATATTGGATCAGTGTGTCCAGCATCTGATCAAAAACAACAAGGTGGTCCTTCGACTGGAGCAGGTAATCGACTTGTAGCTGCCCCCGTGAGGATGCCGGGGACTCTTTCAGTATAAATAGTATCTCCACCTGGAAATTATGTGCTAGAGATTTTCTCTTTTCTGTCCCTCTCTGTTTCTGACTTGCTCCTTTGCTTTCTGTCATCTATTCCAGACACTTTCTGCTTTGCTGGTTCATTCACCTGTACATGTATGTGTTCTACAACACCTTAGTACTTTCTGTTAGCACTGATAATTAGGTACACGTAT
>CM060313.1:47857055-47882055 GCA_030674185.1 Monoplex corrugatus
ATCTATCTGTTCTCTCTCTGTCTCTCTCTGTACATCTATCTATCTATCTATCTATCTATCTGTCTATCTATCTATCTATCTATCTGTTCTCTCTCTGTCTCTCTCTGTCTTTCTCTGTACATCTATCTGTCGATCTGTTTATCTGTCTGTCTGCTTATCTGTCTGTCTGTTTGTCTGTCTATAGTGTGTGTATGAGTATAAGTAAAAGTCTACCTTATTGAAGAAGTGTTGGAACGCTTTTGGTGTTGGTTAAAGCACCGGATTATAAGAGGGATGATAATTGTATATTAACTTAATTGACTGACAGAAGTGGAGAAACGTGAATTAGCAAAGATTGCAAATGGAGGCTGAATGGCTGTCATCTTCGTGTTTCACAGTAAGTGTATAGCCTCTACAGTCAGCTTTTCATCCTCGATGAACAGCTTGTCAATTCTTCAGTAAGTTTTTGTTGACAGTTATTGAGCTCTGTGTTTATGTGAGTCAGATTGCCGCCAGGCAGAGAAAATATCATTAATGTTGGTGAATAGAGACAAGACGGCTCTCAGAATTCGTCGTCTGGCTTTTGAAGTGATAGCAGTCACATACAGCTTTTGTTTGTTCGTCGCCTTTTATTTCTTGAGTGCGAAGGAGAGAGTGATGTAGATATAAGCTTGATTGGGTCTGGTGAACGTATATATATAAAACTTATGGTGGACGAGTCAACATTGAGAGCTATACCAAGAACCAACCAACAAACCAACCAACTCAATGACAAAGAAACGGAGAAACGAGTTAAGCGATGGAAGAAAGGAAGAGGAAAGTCTAAGACCAAAGAAACGAATGATTAAGTGAAATAACTAAGAAAGGTTTGAGTGAAAGAGTAAACCAATCAGACGATCAACCAGTCCGTCCGCCAGCCAAATATCAAACTCTGCGAAGAAACGCAACGCCAGCAGAACTTGTCAGTTGTAGACTCTGGTACTATGAACAGAATGTCAAGAGTAGGGGGGGGGGGGGGGGGGGTGTGCAGAAAGAGAGAATGAAGAACAAATGTTTGGTCAATAATGTAGACAGGAGACTGTGTAGTGTAGCTACTTGGTCTGAAAACGTCTGAAGCTTATGTCCAGGGCCCAGAAAGTAAACACCAAATACTGACGTACTTTCTTCATTGGATCACACTCATAAACACCAAATACTGACGTACTTTCTTCATTGGATCACATTCATAAACACCAAATACTGACGTACTTTCTTCATTGGATCACACTCATAAACACCGAATACTGACGTACTTTCTTCATTGGATCACACTCATAAACACCAAATACTGACGTACTTTCTTCATTGGATCACACTCATAAACACCAAATACTGACGTACTTTCTTCATTGGATCACACTCATAACACCAAATACTGACGTACTTTCTTCATTGGATCACATACATAAACACCAAATACTGACGTACTTTCTTCATTGGATCACATACATAAAAAACCAAATACTGACGTACTTTCTTCATTGGATCACATTCATAAACACCAAATACTGACGTACTTTCTTCATTGGATCACATACATAAACACCAAATACTGACGTACTTTCTTCATTGGATCACACTCATAACACCAAATACTGACGTACTTTCTTCATTGGATCACATATATAAACACCAAATACTGACGTACTTTCTTCATTGGATCACATACATAAAAAACCAAATACTGACGTACTTTCTTCATTGGATCACATTCATAAACACCAAATACTGACGTATTTTCTTCATTGGATCACATACATAAAAACCAAATACTGACGTACTTTCTTCATTGGATCACATACATAAACACCAAATACTGACGTACTTTCTCATTGGATCACATACATAAACACCAAATACTGACGTACTTTCTTCATTGGATCACATACATAAACACCAAATACTGACGTACTTTCTTCATTGGATCACATTCACATGACACCTTCCAACAGTTCTAGCGATTCTTTTCAGTCATATGCAACTTACATCACTTAACCTGATGGACACTCGCTGGCACCTCTAAGCCACAACAGGGTTCAGATAACGACAGGCATAAAAATTTATGACAGTATCTGTCAGCGAACAAGTCTACATGGATTTACTTGACCAGTGGATGGTCACAAGTGTGCATGTGTATTATAGGTGCAAGGGATACAGACGTGTAGGGGAGGGCCTGTAGCCGGGAGGGATGGCTCTTGGAAATCTTTCCATTTGAACGCTTACTGTACGTCACTGTCTGTTAGTACAGAAGTTACCTGTCAGCCTCGCTTCAAAGAACTTGACAGGTAGGTGCAGTGTCGGGCGATGTTTTCCTGACTTAACACGCCACAGTGACCTTCACTTGATGGGTTAAAGCAGCCAGGTGAGAAGCAAAATATGCAACCTGAGTGCAGGTGGAAAGGAATGCGATGTTGCCCAACGAAGCGGGAGACTGAAGGAGGGGGCTTAATTGTTGCTGCACAGGGAAAACAAAAACGGTGTGTGTACAGGTGGGTTGGACAGCACAAGCAGTGCTCGTGTTTACATCAGCTTGGTCGAAAAACTGCTTTGGGGCTAAGGGGCTGATTATGTTATAGTTCTGACAGAGAAACAGGTGGGAATTAATGGTGGCGGTTATATTAAACTGAAATTCGTCATATTGATTGTGCGTACTTTTAAGCCCATGGTTGTAAGATTGTACCGAAAGTGTTCCTGTTGGAAATGTGTGTTCTAAGTGCATGGATACAAACTAAACTGAAAGCATACGTTACATATTTTCCAGTGCAAAGATAAAACTCGGACCGGACAACAGTGGACACATTAGATCAAATGCCAGTTTTGTAATCATCCAGAACTTGAAAAGAAGGAATAAATTTGTTTTATAGAAAGCGCAGAAAGTTCATTGTGATGATTTTGTCACAACAGACGTATTGGTTAAAACAAAACTTACCTAACAAGGAAGCACACAGACAGTCCTTTTCCACGTAGTTTCACTGTAGATTTTTTCTCTCTATTTGGCTTTGATGAACATTGTTTACGATAAAATCTTTGCTTCTACTGAGGTCTTCAAAAGATCAACGACAAAAGTCCGTACAGTTTGTTCCTGATAAAAATGAAGACATTTATAAGCAGACCGTAAGTACCAATTCCGGCAGTCAGAAAAATTAATGTAAACTGGAACTGAGAGCAGTAATAGGAAATGGTCATGTTTCACAAACGATCACACACACACACACACACACACACACACACACAACACACACACACACACACACACACACACACACACACACACACACACACACACACACACACACATATATATATATATATATATATATATATATATATATATATATCTTGGTGCTTACTCAGTGATCACTATAAGTTTCTGTTATGTTTTGTTGATTTATTAATTGTTTTATTCTTCCTCTTTATTCTTGCATCTGCTCTAAGATACAGCTTTAACTTGATAAAAGACAACTTTTAACGAAATAGATATTTCTGGGTCACATAGATCAGAAACACACATTTGTTCCACGTTTGCAGATTTAATGAGTGCACAAAAAGAAAGAAAGAAAGAAAGAAAGAAGCAAACAAACAAAAAACACCCCCCCCCCAAAAAAGAAGAAGAAAAAAAAGCCGGAAATAGTGGGGGGGGGGGGGGGGGGGGAGCTGGAGTTTACATGGACAAATTATTTTCTGTGAAATGTTGCAGCGTCAGTAGAACTTGACATCAGAGAAAATTATTATGACTGACAGCATTTCATGGCGTCTCTTTGTGCATTATATCGAAAAAAAGTTCTCGTGACGGCGTTTCACATTGTGGCGGCACAACATCGTTTTCATTGGGAACAGGCGAGGAGCTGGGAACGAACTCTTTTTTGCGGCATAGCGAAATATCATATTGAAGACAGTAACTGTGATATCATCTTAATCCTTTGACTCACGCACCCTATCCACCAGCAGCAAAAACGTAACCTTTTGACTCCCTCACCCTAACCATCAGCTTCCTACGGGAAGCTGGCGGATAGGGTAAGAGAATCAAAGAGTTAAAGTTTTTGCCTTGCTAACATGGTTGTCAATGCAAGATGCTGGTGGGACAGGGTGCAGGAGTCAAAGGGTTAAGGTGAACATGATCAGCGGAATAATGAATTACATCAATTCCCCCCGTTGGGATGTTGGGGGCTTTTTCAGTATGAATACTGGCCCCCACGTCTGGAAATTCTGTTCTGGACATTTCCACTTTTCTGTTACACTGTTTGTTTCTGTCTTGCTCCTTTGCTTTCTGTCATTTCTTCCGATCACTGTCTGCCTTGCTGGTCCATTCATCTGTGAGCGTCCTAGAAAACCTTACATACTTTCTCTTAGTATTGATAATTGGGTGCATATGTTAAGTGCATTTTTGGCTCTATGGAAATGTGATGTGCAGAAGCAGTTTTAGGTATAAAGTTTAGGCTTGTTTTTTTTATATACATTTTAGTGTCTTTAGTTATGTTTATATTTGTATTCGGGATTGATTTTTTGGAATTCCTTGCTGAGTGATAAATTAGGCGGATTATGTTCCCGTATGCATTGATATGTGTACTTAAATTTCTTTTGCAGGTGTTCTGTTTTTCCTCCAGTGCGATATGATGTACATGTTCAGACGGTTATAGCCCTCATAGGCCTCTGCACAGCCGGCTGGGGTTTAGATAACAATAACAATAATCGTGTATACTTTAGTGTCCTTAATTCTGTTCACAGTTGTATTCGGGTTTGTTTTTCTTTGTTTGTTTGTTCTTTTCCTTTAATGATAAACTGGACGGAATGGTTAATACCGGAGGCATGCCCTTAGATCACGTGCATGCACGCATTGATATGTGTACTTAATTTTCTTTTCCAGTTTTTTAAAAAAAAAGAAGATTATTTTCCTTTTTTTTCTCAATCAGATATTGTGTATATTTTGAAATGGTAATAGCTTTGATATAGCTCTATGCAGTCGGCTGGGCTTTAAACAATAAGAATAAGAAAATATATCCATGTATATATTAAACGTTAATCGAAAAATAATTATGGGTGAGAGTAAGAGTGACCAGCTTCAGACCTGACCCGAGTCGTCATACAAAGTCAACTTTGGCATGATAATTAACTCACAAAACAAAATATTACATCGCTTCATTTGGTATCTGTTCTTCTGGAGAAGGCTCCGGTTCTTATTTCGATAATTGTCATCCGATTTCTTAAGCTGTTTCATGCACGTGACGTCAGGCTTTGATTGTGCTATTGATTGTGTTTTCTCAGCCGTTTGCTTTGATCTCTTTTTCTGGGTCTCAGCCATTTCGCGATAAGGATTTGAGTGGAATGCACTTGAGCATACGAACCTGTCGTTTTAGATAACTCCCCCCCCCCCCCCCCCCGAATCTAGCATTGTTCGTTTCAGGCGAACTGTTTTAATCTTTGACACGAGAATGACAGAGATAAAATTAGTATGGGCAAAGCTACGTCTGTGAGCACTTATGTCTGTTCCATTGTATTTAGCCGAGTGTACTCTAGCTTAGTGTCCTCTGTTGTGTGTGTGTGTGTGTGTGTGTGGTGTGTGTGTGTGTGTGTGTGTGTGTGTGTGTGTTTGTTTATATGCGTGCATTCGTGTGTGCTTGTCAAAAGACCTGACTTGTTTACATCAGTAGAGCAGTGTGCTGATAACCCAACCAAGTCCAAAACAAGTGTGACTGCCCGTGTTCAAGCAATCAGGAACCAGGGGGGGAAAAAAACGAAAAAAGAATAAGAACGTGTATTTAATGCAACAAGACAAGACTGAAACTTCCCTGCTGCTCTGTCCAGTGTGAAAAAAGTGATTCTTTTTTCACACTGGACAGAGCAGCAGGAAAGTGTGTCTTTCTCTCCTAATTTTTATATCTGGTGTTTTGTTTGTTTGTCATCTTACGCTTGACAAAGGCCAGTTGGCCGAAACCCAACCAAGGCCAGCTCGCTGTGAATAGATATGGCTGATAAGCGTGCAGACAGACCTCATGAAAGTTATGAATACAAAGCCACCATACAACGGCACTCTTACATCTCCCAGTTGTTATGAATGGAAATTCAGCAGTCCGTCTCCTGAATACTTGTAGTTCTGTGTCTGCTTAAAGGCAAATAATTCAACAAACCCACTGTCTTCACAGTATCAAGGATTAAAGGTCGCCCCCCCCCCCCCTCTGTGGGGTGCCGGGGGTTCTTTCAGTATAAAAGGTATCCCTACCTTCTGGAAATTTGTTCAAAGAAAATTCCTCTTTTTCTGTCACTCCCTTTGTTTCTGCCTTGTTCCTTTGCTTTCCGTCATTTCTTCCTATCATTTTCTGCCTTGCTGGTCCATTCACCTGTATGTGTTGAATAGTCTTGCATACATTTGCTCAGGATTGATAATTGGGTACGTATATTAAGTGCATTTTTGGCTCTAGGGAAGTGAGATATGCAGAAGCAATTTTAGGTCATTTATGCCAGTATTTATATACGTTTTGGTGATCTTACGTATGCTTATTTTTTTTAAAATTCAGGTTTGTTTTTTAAATCCCCTGTGCGATAAATTGGACGGAGTGGTCAACGCCAGGGGCATGTCCTTAGATTATGTGTGCGAATGCATTGATATGTGTACTTTTTTTTTTTTTTTCCTGTTGAAGTATTGTGTATGTTTTGAAGCTGTTATAGCCCTGATATGGCTCTATGCAGTAGGCTGGGCTTTAGATAACAATAACAATAACACTAAGGTCGGCCTCGGATTGGTAAAGTGTGAAAATGGCACTGTCCAGTCTTCTTTAAAAATTACGAACAAGACAAAATTCGAATGATTATGTGTAAACTGCAAGCGCATAATGAAAATGGGATTTTCTAGTCTTCCTTTAGCAGGACTTCATATGGGCCTGATTATGTGTTAAATGGATTCACAAAGTGTGAGCCATAACTGTTCAATCCTTATTTAACTGTAATGAACAAGACTTCACATGGGGCTGATTATGTATTAAATACACATGTATTATGAACCATGTATTATGAACAAGACTTCAGACTAGAATGGTTTTGTGTGAAATGTAGATACAAGAATGTGAAACAGAACTGTCAAATCTTCCTAAAGCTACAGTGAACAATACATGGGAATGATTATGTGTGAACTGCATACAAATAGAATATGATAACGGGACTGTGCGATCTCTGTTCAGCTATAATGCGCAAGACTTTACACGGGAATAATAATGTGTGAAACGCACGCGTAAATGTACAGAGAGGTAAAGTACAGACTAAAGACAGCGTTGACTGAGACTGGTTTTATCTGTTGAAGTGGTCGAAGTTTTCAGTTTCCTGCGTGTGCAGGTAAGTTAGAGGGAGGGCGTTTTTTCCTGTCTTCTTCACAAGTCCTTGTGAATTCGCAGACAAGCGGACACGGACAACAAAAGCTGTTTGATGGGAGATGGGAGATGAGTTTCTCGTTGAAGTCTGTCTTCTTTGTCCATTTGGCTTCTTCGCTCCTATTAAAAAAGTAGCAATTTTGCCAAAGGTAAAGCAATTGAAATACATAGCCATATATATGTATATATCACTGTATGAATATGCACATGCGTGTGTGCATACACAGATACAGCACACACTCAGTTGAAACAGTTGTACACACTAAACGCATGCGCATGTGCACACACACGCGCGCGCGAGCGAGCACACACACACGCACTCACTCACACATACACACACTACATTAAACACACCCATTCCCCATTAACCATCCCTCATCTCCCCAACACACAAAATGAACATCATTGACTGGCAGCCTACTTTGTCTGCAGACTCCTCAGAGCGCCAGCACTGGTAGGGCTTATTAATTGCCGTTTCTCGTGCACCAAAGGAATCCACCACTTGCAGTATTGAGTGTCTAGTATTTCAAGACGTGAGGGCAACCTTACCATCCACCCGCAGATATATTGGCAAGTCTGGCTGGTTGGTTGTCTGACTGTCTCGGTTAACTGCTAGTCTTGTTGGTTGTTTATTTTAATAGTGAGTTTCCTTGTTTCCATTTTCGTATACACACTTTATCCAGAAAGAAATGGCGAAACACTTGGCTGTCGACACTGTGTCATGAAGAAATGCCTGATTTTGTATTACAATTGTTCCGGGATGAGAAGGAGGAGAGGGCAAGACAGGGGAGAGAATTTGTGCCAGGGGAGAGAGTTTGAGCCATATAAGTATCTCCCCGTTTTTCCATGCTTACTTACCAGCTTAATCCTTGTCAGTTTGGAAAGCTAGCTCTGTCTTTAAACTCTTAAAGGCATTTTTCATAGGATCATTGCACTCAGGGAGGTTACCTTTGTGCTCACCTTTCTTTCTTTTTTTTTTTTCTTCTGTTTTTGTTTTGGTCCTATTTTCTACGTCACCTTAATGACCACAGAAGCTGGCACAGTTTTCACAATGCCGTGATGATGATGATGATGTCGATGAGGATGATAATCATGATGCTATGGAGTTCCATTAAGGACTGAGACTGTATGACAGGGCTGTTTTCTATCCTTACTATCATAATATATCCTGGCGTCAACCAGGCCCGAGAGATACAGACACTTGCGGTGCTGGTCAAGATTTAAGCAACACCCTCAATGACGCATCCGTAAAGTGGATGAGACTCGACTGTGCGGTCCCAGTCTTCCCAATGAGCCCTTAGCACGCCCGACTCTGGGTAGGAGCCAGTTAGAGCCGAAAAATCCCACAATGTATATGAAGGGACTGATGGGGATTCGAACCCACAACCTTCTATTCGGTAGTCCGTTGCGCTAACCACTACACCACGGCGACTGGTTCTTAAAGGCATTTTATTCTGGTGTTATGAGTCGGTATGCTCTCCCTTTCTCGTTCATACAGTTGTAATCAAAAGATTTTGTCAGTGATAAATTCTTATAGAAGCAAAAATATTGTAGCATCAGCTTTTAACTGACAGCATTTATCATGACTGAAATTTGTTGGTCTTTTTATCGTTTCATTTCATGACCGACATGACTTAAATTTGTTGGTATTTTTATCGTTTCATTTCATGACCGACATGACTGAAATTTGTTGGTATTTTTATCGTTGTTTCATTTCATGACCGATTTACCGTTGGAACTGTATAGTAAAATTAACTTTGTTTCTTTTTACATTATTTTGTGGTGGATTTGTTTGTGCCAGAAAATTCAGTTGCTTTTTTTGTTATCAGTGCGTTTCTTCTTGATGTTATTTTGTCTTTACATCCCGGCACCGTTGTATCCGTTGAACGTGTTTACCTTTTGACAACAATATTGTTAGACTTCTGAATTCTTTCTGTGGCCAGTTTTTTTTTTAAAGATGCAGCGATTTGCTGACTTTGCTGCAGACTGATTCGACGCAGGCTAGTTGGTAGACAGATGGACTTAAGATTTGATATCTTGAGTTCCATCCCAGCTGGCAACAGTAAAACCTGGTCTGTTCGCTGCCCGTCTTAATGTTTCCATCATTCTGGTGGTGTCAGCTTAGTGTTTGATAGGTCCCTTCTCCCCTTTTCCCTTTTCAAGACCTTGCCAGCGCGTAGGGTTTTCTGCAGGCTCAGGGAATCAGTCATAATTGCTGGCGGATTTGGATGGAGCCCATATGGAGCTGTCCGAGTGCGGTGACTCCCTCTTGAAATAACTCCAATAATTCCGTTAACTCCTGCTTGGTCGTTAGTCTGACACTAATTGGAAATGCCATATATTTTGTAGTAGAACCAGATGGAATAGTACAGTGGGATATACTTGTATAGTGGCCTTCGGTAGCACAGACATCGTGAAGGTTCTGCCACGTTCTCTAGCTGTATCCTGACTTTCGACACTTTTATCCTTTCCTCAAGACCCTCTGTAAGGTTTCATAGGCACACACACACAAAAAGAATGATGCGATATGTACCGGTACGACTCTTTGTTTCAATCTTGTTTGTAGTGGTCTTGCTGAAGTTTCTAGCTTCACCCCCGTGGGGATGCCGTGGGCTTTTTCAGTATGAATGATGTTCCCACATTATGGAAATTCTGTGTTACAAATTTCATCTTTTCTGTCATTCTCTTTGTTTCTGCCTTGCTTTTCGCTTTCTGTCGTTTCTTCCTTTCATTTTCTGCCTTGCTGGTCCATTCACCTATTTGTGTTTCATAAAGTCTTAATGCCTTTTTTTTGAATGAAATTGGGTACATGTCTTAATTTTTTTTTGGCGTTAGGGAAATGAGATATGCGGAAGCAGTTCCGTCTCTCTCTCTCTGTGTCTCTCAGTCGGTCTGTCTCTCATATCTCTTATAAAAGTTAACTGTGGTTGTAATTGTTAAGGGAATATACGCTTTTGCTGTCATATGTTCGTCCTTAATCTACAGGGTGTCCTTCACTCAGAAAGTTTGTGTGGACCGTTATCAAGCGGTGTGTATCCCTTTGATTCCTGCACCCTATCAACCAACTGTAATAACTTAAAACCCTTTGACTTCCTAACCCTATCCACCAGCTTCCTGTTGGGGGATAGGGTGAGGGAGTCGAAGGGTGAAGTTTTTGCTTTGCTAGCATGGTTGACAGTGCAGGATGCTAGTGGATAGGGCGCGGGAGTCAAAGGGTTAAGTATATCTGGTGAAAGTTAGCTGGCGTGATGAAATCACATCACAGTCAGTGAATAGGAAAGACTCCTTTCACAGTTCGTCGTCTGGTGTACAAAGTAACGACACACGCGCTCGGTTTCTTTGGATCGTTTTTATTTCACTTTTTTTCTTAGCCACAGCAGTGAAAGTGATGGAGATCTGCTCAGGTCGACAGTGTACATGAATAGATATTTTTGTAATGAAGCAGTTACACCAAAACTGTAGCAAATGAGCAATCGGATAAAGTGGAAGGAAGCAAAGATAAAACTAATCAACCTTCCAGTCAGCCAGCCAATCAACCACCCACTAACCAACCAGTCAACAAGCAAGCAAGCAAGCAAGCAAGCAAGCAGTCAATCAATCATCCAACTTATCAATGAAGTAGTAAACTTGCCAATGAAACCAACCAGCCAGTCTGTCAATGAACGAAAACCAGAAAGCACACACGGTGCGAAGATTGTGAGTTAGAGGTATAGCAGAATGTCCTGTCAGGGCGGGGAGGGGGGAGGGAGAATGGGATGAGAGAGAGAGAGAGAGAGGGAGGGAGGGGGACTTCATCGAACCCGATCAACTCATGCTGACATCACTGGCTTTCAGCTGACGGCAACGTGTACTCAACTCATCGTAATCTCTCTCAGAACACATTGTTTTGGGATGCCAGTATCTGAAGGAATAAGTGACAAGTGACGTATTTTCCGAACCAACCTGACAGCACTGTTTTATATGCCAACCACCCAAAAACAAGGAAGCCAATGCTGTCTGACAGTGTGTGAAAGTTTGATTAATCTTTCATGAAACCCCTGCCAAGACCTGGCAGTGTGCACTGTGCCAAACTTTGAATGACATGACTTTTGGATACCCCTCCCAGTTTGGGCTTTAAACAACAATGACAATAAAAAGAACACTGCGTGCGAATACATGGCGTGTGTGTCTACGCGTGCACATTTATGCGTGCATGCCTATGAGAAATACAGACAATGACAGGGAGGAGGGTGCTGTTGGTATTCTATCCAACTGAACACCTACCTGCTCACCCGTCCTTGTTGACATAGTACAGGAATCACCTGTCAGTCTGGCTTCAAAGAACCAGACAGGTAAGCAAGGTGTCAGACGGTGTTTACCTGACCCATCATGCCCGTGTAAACTTCAGGTGACAGATAAAATCACCCAGTGGGGAAGGAAGGTAGGCAAGCTGGGTGCAGGTGGAAAGGAAGGTTGTGTTGTCAGAACAGGGCAGGAGACCAAAGAAGCGGCTTAATTGCTGCTGTACAAGGAAAACAAACAGGTGTACACTTGGTCTGGTCAAGACAAACAAACTTACAACTTTCCGTTTTCTGGAGAGTTGGAGCTAACTTTCGCCAAAGGGGCAGATTTATGGCAGCTTGAAAGAACAGAGAGGGTCGAAGATGTGCTTGCGGCGACAAGGGATAGATGCATATGGAGGGCTATGATCGCCAACGCCGTGTGGCAGGGCACTTGATGATGACGATGATGTTGAAAGACAGGTGTAAATGAACGTGGTCGTAAGAAAAAAAGAAAAGCAAATCTTAAAATCTTCTATTTGATTGTCTATGGTTGTCATGCGCACTGAAAGTCGTCCTGTTGTAAATGTGCATGTTATTGTAACGACATAAAAGTAAACTGAATTGAAAATGAATTCTTGTGTATTTTTCACGGTAAGAGCCAACCATAGCATCGTGGCTTAAAATTACACATATAGTTAGTGTACAGCCGAGACTTTGTTACTGGTGGTAACATTTCAGCAGGAGTAGACGTGGTTACAGTAAGCAGAATAAGACTTTGGTAAACTAACAACAGAACTTAGTTCTGAGGAGGCTTTTTGACGACGGAAACCATGATTAAAACTGATTCCACATTGTGCAACGAAATAAGTAGCGATGTCCTGATTTGTACGATGAATGAGGTCTGAAATAAAAGACTTAAGCGTATACGACAGTAATCCCAAGACACTTATGGTAACACAAGAGTCATCAACCAGCTTCAAAACAGACGAAAAATTAGTAAATCAAGTTCTGACTATGAAAACAGCTACACTAGAGTTAAGAGTTTATTCAAGAGGGATTCATGGCATATGTGGACAGTTCTATATGCGCTCCACCCAATCCGCCATTTGTTAATTGACAGACTCCTTGAGCTGGGCAAAACGATTGCACTCGCAAGGCCTTGAAATGGAAGGGAATGTTGGGGGGGGGGGGGGAGGACCTATGAAACACAAGGCTGACACTACTAGAATGTTTGGAGCATTGAGGTGGGCAGAGAGTAGGTAAGTTTTTAATGTTGGGGGCTGGGATTGCAGTCAGAACATCAGATCTGGAGAGGACTCTACCACAAGAGCCAGCCTGTCCACTGTAGTAGCGATCTCTTGGTTGGCTCAACAGAAAATCGAAATTCCGTATTTATAAATCTATATCAGATCGGTTGGAAGTTTTGACATAATGCGTTTGTACGTTTATCCCAGATTGTACCCATCATATTAAATGTTCTGAATCAAAGTGATTGCCAAGCGTTCAAGCAACCACGAAACAGAAAACAACAACAAAAGCAGCAGCAGCAACATAATTAGAACACGTGTTTGATATAACAAAACAAAACAAACGAAAAGTTTCGGCCGACTGGCATTCGTCAGGCTGGTAGAAAAGACAAAAAAGAATAAATGTTCAACTCTTGCGCACGCGCGCGCGCACACAGACACAGACACACAAACAAGACACACGCACGCACGCACACGCACACAAACACACACACACACACACACACACACACACACACACACACACACACACACACACACACACACACACACACACACACACACACACACACTGGAAAACTTACCAAACGTGGCGCCCATCCACGTGCATATTTTATTCTTACTTGTCTTTCGTCACACGTGAGTTACCTGTAGCATAACGATTAACTTAAACAAAATGTTACATACTTTTGCTTGATTCTTGTTCTTGTGAAGGAGGACTGGCCTTGTCTTTCTATGTAATCGTAATGTGATTTGTGAAGGCTGTTTGGTGCAAACGACGTGAGACTTACTTCTTTCTGTTCTCAGCCCTACATTTCGATACGTATTTCTTCGTCTCTCCCTGTTTATGATGACGAGGCTTTGAGTGGAGTGCTTTAGACCGTTGTCTTGAGCAATTTGTTTATCCACTGCCGGCCTGCTAAGCCAGTCACAGCTTCACCAGTGCCCCGTTGACCAGCATTACCTGTTTCCACCTCCCACGACGAGGACGAGGGTTGGGCTTTGGGAGGCAAGCCAGTGAATTTAAATATCTGGGCAGCATCTTCACTGAAAATGGCAAACTAGACAGGAAATCGAGACCAGATGCCAGAAAGCCAACGCAGTCAGCTACCAACTTGCCCCTCTCCTGAAACACCCCAGCATTCCCACCAGCACTAAGGCGAAACTCATCAACGCCATTTTTCTACCAACGCTGACCAGTGCCAGACATAGTCCCTAACTAAAGCCCTCGAGAGAAAACTGGTCACCTGTGAAATGAAATGCCTGAGGAAAGCAGTAAACAAGACAAAGCGGGACAAGATCAGAAATGAGGTGATACGAGACATAGTAGGAGCAACACCAATCCTACAACACATCGAACATATGAGGATCATGCGGTTCGGACACCTCACACGTATGCCCCTAAACTATCCAGCTCTTCGGGCATACAACACCAGATACTCTGGCTGGAGAGCCAGAGGAAGACCAAGACGACGATGGAGCGACTCCGTGGCAGACACCCTCAGAGCTCACGAGATGTCCCTTCTCCAGGCCACCCGCCTTGCTGCTGACAGACGACTGTATCTCCCCGCGACGCCCACCGGTACAAGCGGAAGGAAAAAGTAAGTAAGCAAGCTTTAGACCGTACACGGTTGTCGCTGTGGATAATTTGTTTGTGAAATGCAGTCTCCACCCGAGTCCCTCCACCTTTACCACCAAGCTGTCGGTTCAGGGAGATTCAGGAGTCAAGAATGATAGAAATGAAAGTTAATATTAGTTTGGGTTAGGGTGTTTTGAACAGTTATTGATGAGAATTGGTTAGTCTGTCTTCGGAGTAATACGAGTTTGTTTGATTTCACGCTTTAGGATAGTTTGTGTCTACACATACACACACACACGCGCGCGCGCGCGCGTGCACACACACACACACGCGCGTGCGTGCACACACACACACACACACACACACACACACACACACACACACACACACACAAACACACACACACACACACACACTCTCTCTCTCTCTCTCTGTGTCTCACTCAGACAGACACACACACACATTCGCGCGCGCACACACACACACACACACGCACACGCACACACACACACCACACACACACACACACACACACACTACACACACACTGTCTCTCTTTCTCTCTCCCTCTGTCTCTCTCTCTCTCACGCAGACAGAATCTCTCTCTCTCTCCCCTCATTTTTCTCTCTCTCTTTCACACACACACACACACACACTGTCTCTCTTCTCTCTCTACCTCTCTGTCTCTGTCTGTTTCTCTCTCCTTCTCTCTCTCTCCCTCTCCCCCTCTCTCTCTCCCTCTCCCCTCTCTCTCTCTCTCTCTCCCCTCTCTCTCTCTCTCTCTCCAGACATACACATTTGTCTCCCTCACCATAACCTCTCGTCTTCCTGACATACAAAATGGACATCACTGACCGACAATCTAATTTGCCTGCAGAATAACTCATCACGGTGCCTGCACTAGGATGCTGGCCGGGCTTATTAATTGTGGTTTCTCGTGCATACATAAATATACCACAGACACCCCGAGCTTGTAGTATTTCTAGAAGACAGCCCACACATTATAGATTATATTGACAAGCCTATCTGTCTGTCTGTTTTTTCTTTTTCTGTTTCTTTCTCGATATCCTTTTTTTAAATTTTTTATATCTAATGATATTAATAAGAATAGAAACGTTAGAAAATTGAAACTGTTTCATATCGACTGGAAGGAAGTGTTTGTCTGTGTGATAGTTCCAAAAGTGTATGACCAGGATTGTGTCAGCTGCTTGCGTTATGGATCATTACCAAATTTTAGAGCAAAAGTGTGGACGATCGAAGAGTCCTGAATGCGTAAGTTTGGAAGTGATAGCGCCAAGGCTAAGATCACACGGACGCTGCAACAACAACAACCACAACAGCAACAACATCATCATCAACAACAACGACGACGACGAAGACAACAACCAGTTCCGAAAATAATATGTACTGTTTAAGAAATGTGTGTAAATAGCTTTTATTCAAAAACTTTTGGTAACATTTATGTTCTGTTTTCATTGTTGTGATAGTGATGGAAGTGTCATGTCAACTTTTATTTTCATCTGCTGCATTTTCAAGATTTACAGTGACCTTAAAGTACGTCTGCATTTCCTTTAATAGTTTTTGATGTTGTTCGTTTGATTGGTGATGTTGATTTTTTTTTTATATAATAGAAAGGTGCTTTTTGTGTTTTCACGATCACTTTAGTATGATAACACTCTTGATCCTGAATGAAAAGTGTAATTGTTTATTGTTGCCTGTTTTATGTCATAAAATCAGTTGTAGATTAGGAAGTTTGGGACGTGGGTATGTGTAAAAATTTAAATCAAAACAATGACCTGTCTTTATCTTTTGTTGTGTGTTTTTGGTATGATTTTGGCTTTCCTAATATGTACATACTTTGTGTAAAGGCGTGTCTATATGTACTTGAAATGATTCAAAATAATTAGGGCTAGGATAGGTTATTAAGCGAGTGAGGTGTATACATTAAAAAAAATCAAATCATGTTGAAATATCGTGACACTAGTTTTAAATTTACGTTCATGACGATTTGTTGGTCTACGACATAAAAACGACCCTGAACGTAAACAAGGGAGACAAATATGACATCGTCTGACTGCTGATCTGACTAAGTGTTTGTTTGTTCGTTTGTTTTTGCACCATGATATATATGTTACCAATATTTTTCGTCATCATATGCCGTTCATTTATAAAGGGAGATAGAACAATCTCACAAAAGACATGGGCGGGCCTTTGAAATTATTCTGTTTTTATTTTATTTTATTTTATTTTATTTTTTTATTTATCGTATTTTATTCATTTTATTTTATCTTATTTATTTTCGTTTCGTTTTGTTTTGTTTCCACAACATCAAAAACTGGCCTGTTCAGTGCCCATCATAATGTTTCCATCATTGTGGTGGTGTCAGTTTAGTGTTTCACAGATACCTTCTCCTCCCCTCACCAGCGTGTGTTGACTGTAATCTGGATGAGAGAGAGAGAGAGAGAGAGAGAGAGAGAGAGAGAGAGAGAGAGAGAGAGAGAGAGAATGTGATCAAGAATGCAGACAGTAAAAGATGTAGCGTAGCTAATAGACCTGTACAACCCTGGATCCTATCTCCAAGCACAAGACAGGGAACCATGTATAGGAATAGACCATATGTCTTTCTTCACAGGACCAGATGTACGTAAAGACCTTCCCACGACTCTGATGATCCTTATCAAATTATATACACCTGACGTCAGTAAAGTTTATTGACTCTTGCTGACGTCACCGAACCAGGAAAAAAGTTCAAGGGATATCATCGTGTACTTTCTTCTTCGCGTCGTCCTTCGCCCCGTCTTCGTCCTTCGCCCCTTCTTCGTCCTCTTCTTCTCTCTTCTTGTTCCTCTTCATACATTGCACGAAGAGTCATTGGGTACCGCACTAAAGAAGTGTTCATCAGATACCTCCAGCTCTGTTTGTTGTGTTTTTCCCCTTCTGTTTTCCCCTCCATCTCCTTGTATTAACAGTTTCTTAGAAGACTAATTTAGCAAGGCACTATATCTTGTTATATGACCATACTAAAGTAGTTTTCTCTACTTCACTGATGTCGGCAAATCTTCGTATGGTCTAATACAGTGCTTAATGGTTTGACGCACTTGTTCACTGGTGATAGTGTCAAGGTATCTGATGTTTAGTATCTTGCAGTAACATCCCTTGACTTGGATTTGTCTTTTCAAATCTACCGTGAGGGTCCATGTTTCACACGCATACAGGAAGATGGAATTTACCAATGCACGTAAGAGCCTGATCTTGTGTTTCATGGAGATGTTCTTGTCCTTCCATACAGGTTTCAGTCTGATCTTGTGTTTCTCGGAGATGGTCTTGTCCTTCCATACAGGTTTCAGTCTGATCTTGTGTTTCTCGGAGATGGTCTTGTCCTTCCTATACAGGTTTCAGTCTGATCTTGTGTTTCATGGAGATGGTCTTGTCCTTCCATACAGGTTTCAGCCTGATGTTGTGTTTCATGGAGATGTTCTTGTCCTTCCATACATGTTTCAGTCTGATCTTGTGTTTCATGGAGATGTTCTTGTCCTTCCATACAGGTTTCAGTCTGATCTTGTGTTTCATGGAGATGTTCTTGTCCTTCCATACAGGTTTCAGTCTGATCTTTTGTTTCATGGAGATGGTCTTGTCCTTCCATACATCACTGAGTGTTTCAGGGTCTTCTGTATCATCTGATTTGTGTTTCATGGAGATGTTCTTGTCCTTCCATACAGGTTTCAGTCTGTATCTTGTGTTTCATGGAGATGTTCTTGTCCTTCCATACAGGTTTCAGTCTGTTTACCCCGTTATAAAACCTTGCAGCATACATTGATTTCAGATGTCTGTGTATGGTGGAACAAACGACTTGTTTTTCTTTGATCAACCCGCTGACGCGGTTTTTACAAGCCAATCACTTGAAACAGAAAGCTGTCAGAAACCAGATGTTCGGCTCATACTTGTCCAACATTTTCTAACGGTTTGATTAGTCACTGTAAGACCCCATGCCCACCTCTGACAGACAGCAGGCGCTGGGCCAAACGTTGGTTCACTTCATATCGAAGTGCTCCATCCTTTTCTTGTTCTTGTTGTATGATTTGTCTTTTTGTTTTGTTTGTTTGATGTTCTCATAGGAAAATTTGTCTGGTCTCGTAATAATTTAATGCTGGATGAATTGTTGTACGCTCTGTTTTTTTGTTTTTTTCCAGTTAAAGCCATAGCCGTGGTATTTCGTAACAATTCAACAGAACATGTGGGTATCAGTATGATTTGTATTTTGAATCTCTTCTGTGGTTTAAGAATGATGATAATGATGACATAATGATAATGATGATAACAACAACACTAATAAAAATGTTAATGACAATGATATTAAAAACAACAACACCAACAACAATTACTACTACTACTACAACATGAAATGAAAATAACTGTCATTGAAATAAGTATTCTTAAGTCTTCTCATTTCCACTCTGCGTTTGACCAGAGAGTACAGTACAGAGGTGTGTGTGTGTGTGTGTGTGTGTGTGTGTGTGTGTGTGTGTGTGTGTGTGTGTGTGTGTGTGTGTGTGTGTGTGTGTGTGTGTGTGTGTGTGTGTGTGTTAGAGGAAAGAAGAAGTGGCTGTCAAAACTCATTCCGTTCGAATACCTACGTGTTCACCCATCCCTATTGACATAGTACAGGAATAACCTGTCAGTCTGGCTTCAAAGAACCAGACAGGTAAGCAAGGTGTCAGACGGTGTTTACCTGACCCACCATGCCCGTGTAAACTTCAGGTGACAGATAAAATCACCCAGTGGGGAAGGCAGGTAGGCAAGCTGGGTGCAGGTGGAAAGGAAGGTTGTGTTGTCAGAACAGGGCAGGAGACCAAAGAAGCGGCTTAATTGCTGCTGTAGAATAAAAACAACCGGGTGTACACTTGGTCTGGTCAAGACAAACAAACTTACAACTTTCTGTTTTTGGAGAGTTGGAGCTATCTTTGGCCAAACAAACTTACAGCCTTCGTTTTTCCCGCATGATGGACCTGTCTTGGGACGAGAGGCTGAATGATTTACTGTTTGTTTCACGGATTTTGTGGCCATTGTTTCGATGATATGTTAAAACGTTATTCTGTTGTAAGTAGTCTCGCTGCTTTAACCCTTTAACTCCCGCACCCTGTCCACCAGCATCCTGCATTTTCAACCCTGTTAGCAAAGCAAAAACTTAACCGTTTGACTCCTGCAACCGGTCCACCAATATCCTGTATTTTCAACCATGCTGGCAAAGCAAAAGCTTAATCGTTTGACTCCCTCACCCTGTCCCCCAGTTTCGTGAAGGAAGCTGGTGGATAGGGTGAGGAAGTCAAGGGGTTAATTTTTTCAATTGGTGTATAGGGTGCGGGAGTCAAAGGGTTAAGTACAGGTGTAGACTAAACTAAAACTGTTGTTGTAGTGTGCGATGTTTAGTTCATGGTTATGGAATTAAATCAGAACGTTAAAAGAAATTATAAGTTTATATTGTCTGATTGAGGTAAAAGTCTTTTAATCAAAGCGATCTTAGACTATTTTCGTTCAAAGGGACAACATTCTTGTAAGCCACAAAGTCTTCTTCCTCCTGATTTGAGCCAGTTGAGAGACAATGGGAAAGTTTAATTTCTAAACAAAATACATTTGAAATTTGAATAAATCCTTTGGCATTTTAAACGCTTTTCTTGCGTTGGAGGGGAGATTACTTTGGTGGAAAGGCCTGTTCAGTGTTGACGAACAAAAGGGGGAACGTGAACATCTTAAAGACGCACAAGGTGTGAAAATTGAAAATTGACTTTAGCTGTCAGGCTATTAATTATTTTTTCTGTAATTTATGCACTTCATGATCAAAGGAGCAGTTTGATTGGTTTTACAGTAAGGAACAAAACTGAAGTTTGGTCTAGGCAAAGTATTGTACTTTTTCATAGATGGTTTTAAATTTGCGGGGACAAAGACTGTTCTTAAGCAGCAGTGAACGGAAGGAGACCGAGCTGACATTTGAACATCTCCCGTCAAGTCGGTTGTTAACTTTCCCATTGAAGGAAGCTGTACCGTTTAGTATTGATTTATTGTGTCAGCTGTGCCAGAATGGATTGTCTGTGTATGAAACGAAATGTGGACGGTCCACTATGTTGCCGGACACTTACATCGTCACATTGTTCTGATGAACATAGGAAATCTTAACTTTTGTTTAAAGGATCATCGCACTCGGGGAGAGTTCCTTTGCACTCCCTTTTTTCCCTTTTCATCCCTTTTGGAGATCTTCATAGTAATGCATATACCTGGTGATGATTCTGGCTAAAACGTAATGTCAGACAGGAGTAACGTCGACATTTTTGTTTTATCTATATGAATGATGCATGTATACTGAATACGCGGTGGGTGATAATGAAGACAAATGACATGGAAAAACCATAACATAAAAATGATGATACGTATCTTGTGATTTTTAGGGCAGTATGATTATTTTGGTCCCATTTTCTACGACACTTTTTGTGGTCACGGAATTGGGACAACTCTTAGAGTGCTGTGATGATGTTGGTGATGATGATGATCACGACGACGACAGGAAGGATAATCATGATACTACGGAGTTCCATCAACTATTAAGATTTTGTGACAGAGCTGTGCTCTACGCTTACTGTCATATCCTGGTGTCAACCAGGCTCGAGAGATACAGACGCCTGCGGATGTTGATCAGGAGATTTAGGCAACACCTGTGAAGTGGACGAGACTCGAGTGTGTCGGTCGACAGTCTCCCCAATGAGCCCTTAGTACATTCATTTCTGGGTAGGAACCAGTAACGGCAACAATTACCGACATGAATTTTGGCACGACTGGTGTGGAACCAAACCCACAACCTTCCATCAATCTCTTTGCATCCAGTCGGTGGTCCGCTGAGCTGTTGTTGTTCTTAATTGTTGTTTAACGCCCATCCGACTGCGTAGAACCATATCAGTGCTGTAGCTGTTTCAAAACACACACATTACTTCAAAGGGGGAAAAAGAAAGGAAAAGAAAAGTACAGATATCATTCGCGCACATAATGTAAGAAGATGCCCCCTAGCGTTGACCACTGCGTCCAATTTATCACACAGGGGATTAAAAGAATTTCTGAATACAAATGTAAACATAACTAAGAACCATGAAAATGTATAAAAACGGGCCTAAATTACCTAAAATTGCTTCTGCATATCTCACTTCCCCCTAGCCAAAAATGCACTTAATACATGTACCCAGTTATCAATTCTAAGAGAAAGTACGTAACACTGTATCAGACACATACAGGAGAATGGACCAGCAAGGTAGAAAATGTTAGGAAGAAATGACGGAAAGCGAAGGAGGAAGGAAGAAACAAAGACAGTGACAGAAAAGCGCAGAATTTCCAGAAGGTGGGGATACTATTAATACTAAAGGAGCCCCCGGCATCCCCGCGGGTGGGGGGGGGGGGGACGTTTTGCTAACCAGAGCGACTGGTTGGCGATAATGCATAAATGTTTTTAATACAGCTTGCTCAAAAGATTGAAAAGGTGTGATCTGAAATCAAGAGCGAGAGAAAGACAGACATCACAGGGATCAAGAAAACTCAATATAAACACACAATACATGTTCATAAAAACAACAGTTTTTCTTCATTATCACAGAGAACAAGACCGACAAGCCCACAAAGTGATAAGCTACTATTACACCCCCCCCCCCCACCACACACACAAGAGCTAAATGAACAAACGAAATGTGTAGCAGAAAACTCCCAAAACCAAACCGAACAAACCAACAAACCAACCAACAAACAAACAAACCAAAAACAAAAAACAAAAAAAAAAAGTGAAAGCTAAACGAATGAAAGAAATAAGTAGCAGAACACACGCACGAACACGCAGTCACGCACACGCACACACACGCACACGCACACGCACACGCACACGACACGCACACACACACACACACAACACACACACACACGCACACGCACACATACACGCACACACACACACACACACACACACACACACACACATACACCACGCACACACACACACACACACACACCACAAAAGAACCCTACCTGTCCTGTTGAAACATAAGGAGTTCCGTTTGGACTATAACCAAGATCTCTCGATAATCCCATTTTAGCAGAGAAGGATTTTAGACAGCTGCTACGCTGTTCTGAAAAACGTGGAGAGAACAGGTGGTGAGAGAGAGAGAGAGAGAGAGAGAGAGAGAGAGAGAGAGAGAGAGAGAGAGAGAGAGAGAGAGAGATTGTGTGTGTGTGTGCGTGCGCGCACGCACGCGTGTGTGTGTGCAAGGGCACGTGCGTCAGTGGTGTTTTTGAAGAATGTGCGGTGCTTTGTAGCACTTTCTTATCGTGGCTACGTGTCAGCCATTTTCACTTCGACTTCATTATCTGTCTTTGTGTCTGCAACTGTCTATCTTTCTGCCACGTTCATTTTTGCTCTCCTTTTCTCCGTCTGTATGTCTGCCATCTTTTTAACAAAAACCGTCAAAAGTTTAATCCATAAGTCGATGATCCTATATCCATTTTCTTTGTTTCATTGTTGTTTTATGCTTGATTTAGACCATTTAATGGGTTATGGTTTGTCTGAATTCCACAATTTTCCCCCTGCTTTCATGAAATGTCAGGGAAATCTTGTTAGTGTTTTTATCTGCTGTGTTTTTTTAATATTTTTTATTATTGTCTTTTGTATCAGCTTGGCAAAGGCTAATCGTTCCAAAATTTGCACCTGTCTTGTTTTGTTATATTAGATGCGCGTAGAGATTGTTTTTGTGTTTCTGGTTCTCATTTCGTCAGAGTAAAATACACATTTTTACACTGTGTTCACGTGTTTCTGTTTTCTCTGTATTTGAAGGCTGGCAGTCTTTATCGATTCAGATTTAATCTTTATTCCGCTTTCAAAACAGGCATAGGTCTGGTAGTAGAGGAATGAACTTTATGAAATTCATCATGAGCACGCGTGCGCGCACACGCACACGTACACGTACACGTAGGGTGCTTTGCGAAAGAGAAAATGAGATTGTGGAAATAGCCACACGTAGCCCGCACACAGGTGTAGTGGCGGTCATTGGTGGCTATTCACGTTAGTGCTGACGTTGTTGGCACGTCTCCATTATCGGTACTTCTTTTTCTGCCTCCCCTCTCCCCTTTCCCGGTCCTCTCTATCTCTTCGTCTGTCTTTCTGTCTCTCTGTCTGTCTCTCTGTCTGTCGCATGTATGTTTATTTAAATGCAGAACAACAATGGATAATGAACAGTTCATCGCGATTTTGTATGTATGTATGCATGTATACGCTCAGCTTAGATTTATGTATGTAAGTATGTAAGCATGTATGCATGCATGTATACGCTCATATGTATGTAGGTATGTATGCATGTATACGCTCAGCGCTTAGATTTGATTTTATCAAGATTTTGCGCTATATAAATAAAATATATTATTATTATAAAGATCCTCAGCACCCAAATGCCGCTCTGGACTCTGTACATTGTTAATATGGGAAAAAAGTAAAAAGGTTAACGTTATATACAATATTAACAGAAATACACAAGCATAGGCACACGCACACACACACACATACAGGCATGCACGAACGCGCGCGCGACCACCACCACAATCCAATCTAAACAACTTTTCCTCCATAAACTCTGTGAAGAATCGCTGGAGCAGCCTCTCTAAAACTGTTCACCAGATTCTTCCGGCTATGTCGGATGTGTGCCAAAGCCCAGGGTCTTGCAAGTGGCCTCTCTGTCCAGTCCTTAGTGCTCTCAGTCCATCGTATATTTTACTCTCTTCCCTTACATCTTCTTCCCTCAGCAGATTTCAGAAAGACTGATTTGTCAGAGGTATCTTGTACCAATGTAGTTTTCATTTTTCTGTTGTTGTCAACAGATCTTCATTTGGTCCAGTGTGCTGCTTGATAGTTTGGTGCACTTGTTCATTGGTGATATGATCAGTGTGTCTGATGTTCAGTATCTTGTGATATCGTCAGTCTAGGCTATATAACTCGAAATTTACAGAACATAGCATCTAGCAAGCACTGCTGTAAAACAAATCAGTGCGTAACGTAGTAGCTTTGAAAATAAAGTTTATTCTCATTTCTGTTCTGTCTTTTCAGGAAACAAACCTAAGCCTTCTTTTCATCTGTTCATCCCTCTGGGCTTTTCTCTATGATCGGACTAGTGCGGGGATCTTTCTTTTCTTCGAAATCGTTCTCACCTTAGTATCTCACTAACTGCCCCGCACCCTCTCCTTATCTCTGCCTCTGCCTGCCCACCTGCCCTGCCCCCCGTCTCCCTCTGTATGTATGTCTGTTTCTGACTGACCGAGTGTCTGTCACTCTCATTAAATATTATAACACTTGTTTACTTGTATTAGACGCGAACCATTTACATGGGCCATACCTCTCAGTAGTATATTTTTCCAATCAGTCGATCATATGCTTTTATTTTCTATTAGTTATATTTACGTGAGGACACCTCTCAATCGCATATTTTTACAGTCAGTCGATCATATGTTTATATTTTCTATTAGTTA
>CM060313.1:47889555-47894555 GCA_030674185.1 Monoplex corrugatus
TGTATGTAAATGCACAACTTCTTAAGTGATGACCAGACTCGCTGGTGTTTGGAATGAAAGCATGATGTGACGTGTGTACGGTACATATTTTGCCCTGTAGAAATAGAATTTCTCACGTAATAGTCAAACTTAATAGTTTGGGAATGAAAGCATGATTTGACATATAGACGGCGTAGAGAAATGGAACTTCTCAAGTGGTGGTGAAGCCAAATAAGTTTGGGTGTGAGAGCGTAATTTGACATATATAGGGAGTAATTCCTGTGTGTAGGACTTTCCAAATAATGGTCAGACTGGCAAGTTTTTGGGGGTGACTGTGTACTTTGACGATTTTGGCCTGTATAAGTAGAGCTGCCTTTTTGTCCCATTTTCTACGCCAGCTTAATGGCCACAGAAGCTGGGACAGTTGTCAAATTGCGGAGTTTCGTCTAGGATGGAGAATACGTGAAGGGCTCTATTCTGCGCTTACAGTTTTGACGTTAACCAGGCCGCAGAGATTCAGACACCTGCATTGTCGATCAGAACATCCTCAATGACGTATCCATTAAGTGGATGATACTCGACTGTGTGGTCCCAGTCTTCCAAACGAAGCCTTAGCACGGTCAGCGCTTGGTCTTAAAAATCCCACAATGATTTTGAAAGGACTGATATGTAATCGAACCCACAACCTTCCAGTCGGTCGTCCGTAGAGCTAACCAGTTCACCATGGCGAGTGGTTAGTAAAGCTTCTTAAGTAATGGTCAGACCAGCCAGTGTTTAGAATGAAAGAGAAATTTGCACACTGAAGGCCTAGCTGGGGCGTTGGTCTTCTTCCGTTTCCTTTTCTTCTTTGCTCTGTCTTCTTCCTCTCGTTCTTGTTATCTGTATTGTTGTTATTGTTGTTGATGTTGCTGTTGCTGTTGTTTGTTTTTCTTCTCCTGTTTTCCCATTCAGCCTTCTCCTTTCCCCCACTGTCCGTTTTGTGTGATCCTTTTCATCCAGCAAGACTCTTTGTCATTCCTAAAGTTCATGCACATGCATATAATTATGTGGATAAGCGTATGTAAACAGGTGCCTGTACCTCTCTCTTTCTGTCTCAGTGTCTGTGTGTCTGTCTGTCTCTCTCTCTCTCTGTCTCTCTCTTCTCTCCCCCTCTCTCCCTGTGTGTGTGTGTGTGTGTGTGTGGTGTGTGTGTGTGTGTGTGTGTGTGTGTGTGTGTGTGTGTGTGTGTGTGTGTGTGAACAACAGCACAAACAGAGAAACAGAACAAAGAGATGGACGGCCATCAGCAGGACTGTAGTCACCACCATCACCATGATTTACGCTCGCGTATTCCAAGACAGGCTTGCGTGTGAAAAGTATGCATTGCGTGTAAACAGTATACAGTGAGTACTGTAGAGAGGTTGTGCTTTTGGGCGTGTCAACAGTATGCATTCGACACTGTGGAGTATGGTCATCGTAAATGGTTGGTGCATGGAGAGCAAAAAATCAGTGCTATACAGAGATTGCAGTTTTGGCGTGTAAGCAGTATCTATTCAGCACTGTAGAGAATAAGCCAGTCCAAGTGGTTTTGGCGTATAAACAATGTACGCATTCAGCTTTGTGAGTATGGGCCAATCCGAGTGGTTTTGGCGTGTAAACAAAGTACGCATTCAGCTTTGTAGAGAATACGCCAGCCAAAGTGGTTTTGGCGTGCAAACAAAGTAAGCATTCAGCTTTGTAGAGAATAAGTCAATCCAAGTGGTTTTGGCGTGTAAACAAAGTACACATTCAGTTGTATTGAGAATAAGCCAATCCAAGTGGTTTTGGCGCGTAAACAAGTATGCTTTCAGCTTTGTAGTGTATAAACCAATCCAATTGATTTCGGCGTGTAAACAAGTATGCTTTCAGCTTTGTAGAATATAAACCAATCCAAGTGGTTTTGGCGTATAAACTGGTATAAGCCAGTCTAAGTGGTTTTTGTGTATAAACAAAGTATACAGTCAGTTTTGTAGAGAATAAGCCAATCCAAGTGGTTTTGGCGTATAAACAAAGTATGATTTCAGCTTTTTGTACGGGAAAACCCAATCTAAGTACTTTTGACGTGCAAACAAGTACGCAGTCAGCTTTGTAGAGTTTAAGCCAATCTAACAGTTTGGGCGTTTTGACATGTATGTATTCAGCTTTGTAGAATATACGCTATTCCAAGTGATTTGGGCGTGTAAGCAGTGCTGACAGCAATGTCAAATATGGGCCCGTCTTGTGGTTTTACCGTGTGGACAGTATGCACTGACCACTGCAGAGAAACTTTAGTTTTGGTGTGTAAACAGTATGCAAACAATATTGTAGGGTGTAAGCCAGTGTAGTAGTTTTGCCTTGTAAACAGTACGCACTGATTACTGTGAAGTGTAAGTAATCTAATGATTTTGACCCGTAAACAGTTATGAATTGAGCACTTTAAAGCATAAACAATGTATTGTTGTCTTTACGTGTAAACAATATGCATTGAGCACTGTAAAGTATGAGCGATCTGAGTAGTTTTGGCGTGTAAATATTTTGCACTGAGCACTGTAAAGTATAAGCAGTCTGAGTAGTTTTGGCGTGTAAACGGTGTGCATTGAGCACTATAAAGTATAAGCAGCCTGAGTAGTTTTGGCGTGTAAGTAGTTTTCATTGAGCACTGTAAAGTATAAGCAGCCTGAGTAGTTTTGGCGTGTACACAGTTTGCATTGAGCACTATAAAGTATAAGCAGCCTGAGTAGTTTTGGCGTGTACACAGTTTGCATTGAGCACTATAAAGTATAAGCAGCCTGAGTAGTTTTGGCGTGTACACAGTTTGCATTGAGCACTATAAAGTATAAGCAGCCTGAGTAGTTTTGGCGTGTACACAGTTTGCATTGAGCACTATAAAGTATAAATAATCTGAGTAGTTTTGGCGTGTACACAGTTTGCATTGAGCACTATAAAGTATAAGCAGCCTGAGTAGTTTTGGCGTGTACACAGTTTGCATTGAGCACTATAAAGTATAAATAATCTGAGTTGTTTTGGCGTGTACACAGTTTGCATTGAGCACTATAAAGTATAAATAATCTGAGTAGTTTTGGCGTGTAAACAGTTTGCATTGAGCACTGTAAAGTATAAGCAATCCAATTTTGCGCGTAAGCAGTTTGCATTGAGCACTGTAGAATGTAAGCCAGTGTAAGTAGTATGGCGTGTAAACAGTAAACATTGAACACTGTAATGTATAAGCCAGCCTCAATGGTTTTCGCTTGTAAACAGTAAACATTGAACACTGTAATGTATAAGCCAGCCTAAGTCGTTTTGCCTTGTTAACAGTAAGTATTGAACACCTGGGTCAATGGTTTTTGCTTGTAAACAGTAAGTATTGAACACTGTAATGTATAAGCCAGCCTCAGTGGTTTTGGCTTGTAAACAGGTACTCAACTTTGTAGAGTATACGTTATCTAAGTAGCTTTGGCGTGTAATGAAAATTTATGCATTTAGCACTGTGTAGTGTAAATCATTGCAGGTAGCTTTGGCGTGTAAGCACGGTAGAATAAAAACCAAAGTAGTTTTGCTTTACAAATAGCATGCTTTCTACTCTGTAGAAGTAGGATTACTCGGAATGATCTGACAGCGTAGTTTTCAGAATGAAAGAGTAATTACCATCGCATATTGCACTGGTTGTCGTTGTCTTTTCCTCCTTTGTCTTCCTCGTCTTTGTCTTGTTCTGGGTCTTCTTTTTGTGTTTGTTTTCGTTTTCATCCTTTTCTCGTTTTTTTCTCTCTTTTTGTTTGTTTGTTTGTTTGTGTGTTTGTTTGTCTTGGTCTCGTTGTTTTTCTTCTTGGTTTAAGGAGATATTTATTCAGGGAATTATGTTTTGCGTTCTTGTTTCTCTTTCTTCTTCTTCAGCTTCCCCTTTCTCTTCTTCGGCTTATCCAGCATTAGGTGTTTTTGTTATTTCCGAAGAGAGCGTGTGTAAATAGAACTTTGAAAATATGCGTGGGCGTGCGTGCTGACGTCCAAACAGAATACACAGACTCGCACCTATACACGTATGTGCACAAATGCATATGTATGCATGAAAACCCTCTCCCCTACCCCCACACCATCTCTACCTCAACAGATACACACCTGAACACGCAAAAAGAAATGGATGGGGAGTGTTTATGGATGGAGTATTAGGATGAAGAGCGAAATGGCGGAGAAAGACAAGAAGAACGCCAGTCTTACAGGGACAGCCAAGTCTTGAGTACGCAGAATAATTACGCTTTTATTGCCCAAAAACTAGTCTTACGGGGATAACCAAGTCAAAGTACGCAGAACAATTACGTTTTTATTGCCAAAATCGGTCCCGTCTGATCACCACTCCAGCGATTGTCCAGTGCAGACTATACAGTTTACTTCAAATCCTACTCCTTTAAAAAGAAACGCCAGCAAATGGAGCTATGGGGATTGCAGCCCCTTAGGAGTCATTGCATGGTGCTCTTTTTTTCTGTTTGTGGCCGTTGTCGTCGCCTACTTGTGCAGTCTGGCGCCTGTGTCTTTTTGACGGTGTGCGGAGGTGTAAACAGGTACTGTTTTTCACCGCTTCGTCTTCTGTACTGCTACTGTGTCACTACACCCACGCCTGTCCATTTGACTTTGTAAAACCTCTTCTATTGGAAGACTAATATACCAATGTCACCGTCTCCAACACTAGAAAGTTAAGTCATCATAACAGCACAGCATGGACTACCACAGAATCTGGGGGACCCCCCCCCCCCTCCTATAGTGTTGTAATGATGAAAATGCGAATAACGGTTATGATTCTGTGGAGTTCCATTTTCGATTGAGACTGCATGACAAGGGTGTACACTGTGCTTACTTTCACCATATATGCAAGCGTCAACCAGACCTGAGAGATACAGACACCTGTGGTGATGGTCAAGACGTTTGAACGTTTACATTTACACTAGCCAGCACAACGACATACACATATATAGCGGCAGACAGCGAAACAGAAAAAAACACAGCATCTGTGTAAATATAAAAGAGACGCTGGT
>CM060313.1:47899555-47907055 GCA_030674185.1 Monoplex corrugatus
TGCTGTGCCGTACCTTTCCCACATGCATGGATGACAAACACATGAGCACACACATGCACTTGTCTCTCCCTAGGACGGTGTTTATGGGCACGTGCATGTGCAAGTGCTCTCGCACCCATCCAGGCACAGGCACACACAGCACTACACACTACACACACACACACACACACACACACACACACACACACACACCACACACACACACACACACCACGCACGCACACACACACACCACGCACACACACACACACACACACACACACACACACACTGCACGCACGCATGCACGCACACATACACACAAGCACGTAGTGCGCGCGTGCGCGCGCAACACACACACACACACACACATACACACACACACACAACACACACACACACACACACACACACACACACACACACACACCACACACACACACACACAACGTACTCTCTCTCTCTCTCTCTCACTATGAGACACACACACGTTCTCTGTCTCACTCCATCTCTCTCACCCTCCTCCACCCTCTCTCACACCCTCCTCTCTCTTTCTCTCTCTCTCTCTCTCGCCCTCTCCCTTTTTCAGACAGCTGCAGTTAAATGCACCAACTGACTTGATCTCTGGGACATTTTTTGAGATGTACAGGATCTGTTTAGCAAATATATACACACATCTGTGGAATGTAAGGGTTGTTTTTAGAGTATGCACAACTCATTTTGTTAACAACGTGGGGAAGGGGAACTTGGTGCCTTTATCGCTTTGAAGATGGTAGCAGTGTTTTTGTTCTTAATTTCATGTTCAGTGGGGGGAAAAAGGTGTGTGTATTATATAGCACGGGAACCGTTATTGAGAACACAATTGGAGAGTTTCCTGGTAGAAGGGAGTATGTGAAAAGGAATGAAGAATGTTTATTTTGCGTTTAGTTTGTGTTTGCATCCACGGTGTACGATTGTTAGTGCGGCTTGACCATCTCAGTCAATTTTGTGTATGTGCTTGTTTCAAAACAGAGCGTATGACTACTGGCGTGCCTTGACCATCTCCGTCAGTTTTGTGTATGTGCTTGTTTCAAAACAGAGCGTATGATTACTGGCATGCCTTGATCATCTCAGTCAATTTTGTGTATGTGCTTGTTTCAAAACAGAGCGTATGATTACTGGCATGCCTTGGCCGTCTCAGCGTCAATTTTGTTTATATGCATGTTTCAAAATAGAGCGTATGATAACTTTTATGCCTTGACCATCTCAGTCAATTTTGTTAATTTGCGTGTTTCAAAACAGAGCGTATGATTACTCGTATGCCTTGACCGTCTCGGTCAAATTTGTGTATGTGCATGTTTCAAAACAGAGCATATGATTACTGGCATGCCGTGACCATCTCAGCCAATTTTATTTATGTGCATGTTTCAAAACAGAGCGTATGATTACTGGCATGCCGTGACCACCTCCGTCAATTTTGTTTATCTGCATGCTTCCCAACAGAGTGTACCTTTATCAGTATGCTAATATGTCTTGACCATCTGAAATCAGTTTTGTTTATTCTGCATGTTTCAGGACAGTGTGTACGATTACTAGTGTGCCTTGACCTTCTAGTCAATTTTGTTTACTTGCATTTTTCCATTCGGAGTATACCATTTATAGGTATGCCCATGAACATCTCAGTTTGTTTATTTTTATGTATTTTACCAAACAGAGTGTTCAACCATGTTTATTTTTATTTATCTGTTCACCCCCCACCCCCCACCCCAATTGAGACATTTGTTTGTTTTGTCCTTAAAAGAAGACATTTCCATAAAACCATTAAACACATGACACTGGGAGGCGCAGCCAGTCGCAGTTGTGTACTGGTTAGTGCGACGGATTACTGACTGGAAGGTTATGGGTTCGAATCCCCATCTGTCCCTTCAAAATCACTGTGGGTTTTTGTTTTGTTTGTTTGCTTGTTTTTTGTTGTTGTCCAACTGGCTCCTACCCAGAGTTGAGCGTACTGTGGGCTTATTGGAAAGACTGGGACCACAATTTGAGTCTCATCCTCTTCGCGGATGCGTCTTTAAGGGTGTTGTTCATCTTTCCTAACACAGCAGCTGTTAGTATCTCTCAGGCCTGGTTGACGCCAGGATATATTATGATAGTAATCGTGGAGTACAGTCCTGTCAAGCAGTCTCATCCTAGACGGAACTCTATAGCATCATGATTATCGTCATCATCGCCATCATCATCAGTGCATCGTAAAAATTAAGCCAGCTTCTGTGGCCCTTAAGGTGGCGTAGAAGATGGGACAAGGTTAGAAAAACAAAAAGTGAGTGCAGAGGACGTCTCGACGTCTCCCAAAGTGCGATGAGTTTTGAAACAAATGCTTAGAAGCACAGTATTATAAGTGAGCTTAATTTTTACACACTGCATTTAAAGACAGAACATTGCTAGAAGAACGGTATCATAAGTGAGCTTAGTTTCTGTGCATTGCATTGATAGAAACAACATTGCTTAGGTTTTGCACATTGCATTGATAGAAACAAGCTTGCTTAGTTTTTGCACACTGCATTGATAGAAACAACATTGATTAGTTTCTGCACATTGCATTGATAGAAACAACCTTGCTTAGTTTTTGCACACTGCATTGATAGAAACAACATTGCTTAGTTTCTGCACATTGCATTGATAGAAACAACATTGCTTAGTTTTTGCACATTGCATTGATAGAAACAACATTGCTTAGTTTTGCACACTGATTGATAGAAACAACACTGCTTAGTTTTTGCACATTGCATTGATAGAAACAACATTGCTTAGTTTTTGCACATTGCATTGATAGAAACAACATTGCTTAGTTTTTGCACATTGCATTGATAGAAACAATATTGCTTAGTTTTTGCACACTGATTGATAGAAACAACACTGCTTAGTTTTTGCACATTGCATTGATAGAAACAACACTGCTTAGTTTTTGCACATTGCATTGATAGAAAACACATGCTTAGTTTTCGCACATTGCATTGATAGAAACAACATTGCTTAGTTTTTGCACACTGCATTGATAGAAACAATATTGCTTAGTTTTTGCACACTGATTGATAGAAACAACACTGCTTAGTTTTTGCACATTGCATTGATAGAAACAACATTGCTTAGTTTTTGCACACTGCATTGCCAGAAACAACATTGCTTAGTTTTTGCACACTGCATTGCTAGAAACAACACTGCTTAGTTTTTGCACATTGCATTGATAGAAACAACATTGCTTAGTTTTTGCACACTGCGTTGCTAGAAACAACATTGCTTAGTTTTTGCACATTGCATTGATAGAAACAACATTGCTTAGTTTTTGCACACTGATTGATAGAAACAACATTGCTTTAGTTTTTGCACATTGCATTGATAAAACAACATTGCTTTAGTTTTTGCACACTGCATTGATAGAAAGAACATAGCTTAGTTTTTGCACACTGTATTGATAGAAACAACACTGCTTAGTTTTTGCACACTGCATTGATAGACAGAACATTGCTTTAGTTTTTGCACACTGCATTGATAGACAGAACATTGCTTTAGTTTTTGCACACTGCATTGATAGACAGAACATTGCTTTAGTTTTTGCACACTGCATTGATAGACAGAACATTGCTTAGTTTTTGCACACTGCATTGATAGAAAGAACATTGCTTAGTTTTTGCACACTGCATTGATAGAAACAACATTGCTTAGTTTTTGCACACTGCATTGATAGAAACAACATTGCTTAGTTTTTGCACACTGCATTGATAGAAACAACATTGCTTAGTTTTTGCACACTGCATTGATAGAAACAACATTGCTTAGTTTTTGCACACTGCATTGATAGACAGAACATTGCTTAATTTTTCCTAGAAAGAACATTGCTTAGTTTTTGCACACTGCATTGATAGAAAGAACATTGCTTAGTTTTTGCACACTGCATTGATAGAAAGAACATTGCTGGAAGCATGGTACTAAAATGTGAGCTTAGTTTTTGCACACTGCATTGATAGAGCATTGCTTAGTTTTTGCACACTGCATTGATAGAACATTGCTTAGTTTTTGCACACTGCATAGATAGAACATTGCTGGATGCACGATATCATAAGTGAGCTTAGTGTTTGAACACTGCATTGATGGAAAGAACATTGCTGCTGCGTCAGTGTACGGTGGCCTGTCTTGGCAGAGACGAGAGAAACATTAACTGAGGGCAAGCTGTGTCTGCTTATTTTTGGCCACATGCACAGTTCATGGTTAAAGTGAAGGGAACTACAAAGACGGGGGGGTTCTTTTTTTTCTATCTGCCCCTGTGGCTGTGAGCACATGCACTTATGCACGTAAATGTGCTGTCCTACTGTGTTAACATCCGCGCGAGCAAGCGCGTGGGCACTTGCGCGCGCGTGCATGCGTGCGCGAACTCAACCTTTCACACACACACACCAAAACACACACACACACACACACACACACACACACACACACACACACACACACACACACACACACACACACACACACACACACATACACACACACTCCACTCACTCACTCACTCTCTCACTCTCTCACTCTCTCACTCGCTCACCTACGAGTTGGCCTTTGCTGGTCATAAAATCCTCCAAGAAGCTTGACTTCAGAATTGTTGTATTCTCTCTCTAACTCTTGAAGACACAATGAAAATAGATGCAATGCAAACATCTATTCAGTATGCAAATAGACGCATTGCAAACATCTGTTCAGTATGCAAATAGATGCATAGCAAGCATCTGTTCACAAAGTCGGTGGCAGTGTACACAGTATCCTTGTCTGAAATCTTTGTTTCCAGCATTGCACTAACACCTAACATGTCTGCAAACGAGAAAGACGTGAAAATAGAATGAGAACTCGTATTTGCTTGACGTATCTTGGCGAACAAGACAACGCCTTTGTCAAGCATACACGAAAAAGAGTTTAATAAAAGAAAAAGAAAATACACACACCGCGCGCGCCGCCGCGCACCCCACCCCCCAACACACACACGACACGCACGACGCACGCACCACGCGCACCACACACCACACCCCACACACACACACAACCACCACCACCACCACCACACCACACAACACAAACAAACAAACAAACACAAACAAAACAACGAAAGAAAGAAAAACCGAATTATCACGTTATGTAGATTTAGGGCAGAAAAGATCAGATCAGTTACCTGTGTCAAAGGAGAGTTCGTTTGTTGAACTGGAGAAGATAACTCTGGTTGACCGGAAATTTCCCCTGTCTTGTTTTGTCAATTCAGTGCGCATTCTCATTCTATTCTCTTGTGCTTTTGGTTTCTGTCTATTTGAACGCGGGCAGCCACATTGATTCAGATTATTTATCGCAAAGATATTTAGAAATACAGAGGAAGAGAGGGAAGATAGTGTATTTGTTCGTTTGGAGATATTAGTAGAGAGTGTGTGCGGTCTTAGGCTTTTTTTTTTTATCAATCTATGTACGTACAAACAGACAGACAGACAGACAGACACACACACACACACACACACACACACACACACACACACACACACACACACACACACACACACACACACACACACACGCAGAGAAACACACACGCAAGAAACACACACACACACACACACGTATACACGCACACACACAATCACACACACACAGACACACACGTACGACACACAAACCACACACACATACACCACACCACACACACACCGCGTGCGTGTGCATGTGTGTGCGCGTGCGTGCCTGCGTGCCTGCGTGTGTGTGTGTGTGTGTGTGTGTGTGTGTGTGTGTGTGTGTGTGATCAGTCCCAGCGAACGATCTTGTCCACCACCTTAGCTAACCAGCAAGAGAAACAGCGTGGTCTTGCTGTCTCTGTATAATGCTATGCATCCAGAGGAACTGATGTTGCTGATGTTTTTTCCATGACGGATGTGGAGAATGTTCGCAGGCTTGACTTTCTTCTTCTTGTTGGTTCTTTCTCCTTTGCCTTCCTTCCTTCCTTTCCTTTCTTTCCTTTTTTTATTCCTTTCCTTCCTTCTTCCTTCCTTCTTTTTCCTTCCTTCTTCTTCCTTCCTTCCTTCTTTCCTTCCTTCTTTCCTTCCTTCCTTCCTCCTTCCGTTCCTTCTTTCCTTCTTCCTTCCTTCTTCCTTCTTTCCGTCCTTCTTTCTTTCTTCTTCTTCCTTTTTCTCTTCCTTCTTTCCTTCTTCCTTCCTTCCCCTTTCTTCCTTCTTTCCTTCTTTCCTTCTTTCTTCCTTCCTTCCTTTCTTCCTTCCTTCCTTCCTTCCTTCTTTCTCTCTTCTCCTCCTCCTCCTCCACTCCTCCTCCTCCTCTTTCTCCTTCTTTTTTAAGCCGTTTCGAATGCCCAGAGCCATATCAAGGCTTTAACCACTACAAACAATATATACTTACATCGTAACATGTCGATGATCCTTTGGGGAAAACTGGAAAAGAAAATGAAAGGCAAACACCATTGCATGCACACAAATAATCTAAGGATATGTCCCGTACTTTGGCCCTTTCGTCAAACTTTATCAACAAATGGATTAAAAAGCAAACGTAAAGACACATTCATACATATAATTAAGTACTCAAAACATATAAAAACTAGAATTGCTTGTAGGCAATGTTCACATTTCATCTGATGTAAAAGTGTAATATTTATATACACCCAATTATTAACCCTAATAGAAAGTGCGTAAGGTTCATGGAGAACATACCGGTGAATGGACCAACAAGGCAGAAAATAAGGAATGACGAAATGACAGAAAACAAAGAAGCAAGAGAGAAACAAAGACAGAGAAGAAGAAAAATGTATTGCAGAATTTCCAGAAGGTGGAGAGACTATTTATACTGAGAGGGTCCCCGGAATCTCGAGAGGAGTCTTGTCCAGGTAGTTTGTTGCCGAACAGCATAGAACTTACCAACATGCTTATTTTCTTATTCGTTTTTTGTTTGTTTCTCTTTAAATATCAGGCATTTCCACAAAACCACGAAACGCATAATTCTGAAGAACACGCTTCTGTAACCCAAAACAAGTGTGATTGCCCGCGTATTTAATACAACAAGACAAGACAGGCGCAAATTTTCGGCTTGCGCTTGTCTTGTCTGTTGTATTAAATACGCGTTCGTATTTTTTTCGTGTTTTTTATGGTTTAGGCTTCTGTAAGCTAACGGCCTCCGTTTTCAGTGTTGTTTGTTTAGCTTACTGCATTGATAGACAATTACTGCTACATGAGTACAGTATACTGCGGCCTAACTAGGAACAGATGCGAGAGAAATCTTTACTGACGTCAAACGGATTGCTTGTTTCTCTTCACATTTTATGGTACAAATGAAGGAAACTACTAAACTACAGAGAGGGCTAATTTTTAGACTGTACCCTCGCGTGCACACAAGTACCTAAACACACGTGTAGTCGCTCTCCCACTGTGTTCACATGAATATGTTCGATCGTGTGTGAAAAACAAAACAAAACAAAACGAAACAAAACGAAACAAACACTAGCAACAGCAACAA
>CM060313.1:47914555-47917055 GCA_030674185.1 Monoplex corrugatus
TCTGGAGACAGCTAGAGGCAAAAACACAGGACAGAAAGCTATGGAGGTCTCTTGTTGACGGCCTTATACCTCAAGAGGGGTGCAGGGTTTAAGTTTGTTGTTTTGCCAACAGTGAGACAGAAGAGGTAAGTTGTGTACACTGTTGGCATCGTGACAGTGCAATCTGTGAGGCTGTCTTGGCGGTCCCTGAACACTGAGCCACACGCTAGGTGTCAGTGTACCACCTCTTTGACATAACGCATTGATCTGCTGGGACTCTGTGTGTGTGTGTGTGTGTGTGTGTGTGTGTGTGTGTGTGTGTGTGTGTGTGTGTGTGTGTGTGTGTGTGTGTGTGTGTGTGCGTGCGTGCGTGCGCTTGCTTTTGTATTGGTTATGTGTTTGCGTGTGTTACTGTTAGGGTTGGTTTATGTATATGTGTGTGGTTGAGGGAGGGGAGGGAGGGAGACAGAAGACAGAGAGAGAGAGAGAGAGAGAGAGAGAGAGAGAGAGAGAGAGTTTATATATTCACAAAGGATCAACATCAAAACCTGCAACTGAAACCGGTTGCAAAATTACTTGTACATCAAGCTTTTTAACATAGCATGTACATTCGCACGACGCATCTTTTATTCATACCCATTCGGCTTCCATACGTCCCTGGCTTCTGTAAGTTGCATTCAAAAATGATGAAGGAAATGTCAAGATAAATACTCCATATGCCTTTCGTATCACCATGAATCTCTCGAGATGTCCAAATGTCCTGTGGAAGCTTTGCCAATCCCCCTCTCTTTCCTCGAGGGCTTGGGTTTTGGGTTTAGTGGGCTGCATGCAGTTTTGTCGTCCTGCATTTCCTGTGTCATCCTTGCCAAACAACTTACGTCTAACTTATATCCGCTTCGTGTTCGGTTGCTTGAACCGTGTGATATTATAGGATGTTCTGTCTGGTTATGTTTGTGATTTTTGTTTTGCAGACATATTCTCTCTCTCTCTCTCTCTCTCTCCCCTCTCTTCTCCTCTCTCTCTCTCTTCTCTCTCTCTCTCTCTCTCTCACACACACACACACACACACACAATTTTACAGACACAGTGACACAGACACAGGCAAACACACACAGATACCCACCCCTCCCCACCCCTCCTCTACCCCACCCATCCAACCACTCTCGATTAAAAACACATATTTGAACAGAGTTAAAAACATAACGAAAGGGGAGAGAGAGAGAGAGAGAGAGAGAGAGAGAGAGAGAGAGAGAGAGAGAGAGAGAGAGAGAGAGAGAGAGTATACTGTACATAGGCTTCAAGCCTCTGTACATACATGGGGATTGATTGAGGATGGAAGTGCGCGTGTGAGAACACGTACATGTATTACCGTCATGTACCATCGCTTTCATAAGCACTTGGATTTTATCAGTCAGATGATAGTTGTGTGGTTGGACTTGGTCTTTCTACTGGAGGTGCGGGTTCGAGTCTCCCACCTTGTCGTAAAGTATGGAGACTAACGATCTTCTAGACCAACTTATGTGCACACCTGCTAGTGCCTTACCTACAGTAGTCTGTATAAACTCGCAGGACATCGAATTACGACGTTAAAGATACTGTAAGCCGTGGCAGTGTCTTTGGTTTGTCATCATCATCATGTGCGCTGCCCGCATGACTTTGGTGACCATAGCCCTCCATACGAATCTATCCCTTGTCGCTGCAAGTACATCTTCCACCCCTTCTGTCCTCAGCCACTCTTTAAGGTCTCTCTCTCTCTCTCTCTCACACACACACACACACACACACACACACACACACACACACACACACACACACACACACACACACACTCTCTCTCTCTCACACATACCCACATGCATGCACACACTCAATCCAACAACAACAACAACAACAAAACAACAACATCAACAACAGCATCAACAACAATAAAACCAGTCATATTCCAGAGTGTTTCCATAAACTACAAAGTGGTTGAATCATATCACATTTACTATTATTTAATAAATACATAAAATGCGTTTGTTCTTCCTACCCTCTTTCTCTGCGTTCATCCCTCATTGTCTGTGTTTGTGTGTGTGGGGGGATAGGTTTGTTCTGATCTTTGATCATGGAAAAATGATTGGGCGCTATCGATCTCGACCTGACAATGACGGATAATGTGTACCCCCAAAATGGACAGGCAGGGTGTGTGTGTCCGCGGTGTTGTTTGTACATGTATGTATTGTTTTTGTGTTATCTTGTTGCTGTGATTGTTCCATCTGTGTTAATGGACATTTGACTAGTTTTGCATAATATCATGAACTTGTACTGAAAGAAATACATACAAAGAAAGACCTGTACTGAAAGAAATACATACAAAGAGAGACCTGTACTGAGAGCAATAGATACAAAGAGAGATTTGTATTGAGAGCAACAGATACAAAGAGAAATTTGTACTGAGAGCAAGAGAAAGAGAGAGAAAGAGAGAGATTTGTACTGAGAGCAACAGATACATGGAGAGATTTGTACTGAGAGAGAGAGA
>CM060313.1:47922055-47959555 GCA_030674185.1 Monoplex corrugatus
ATCTTCACATAACTGCCCCAAAATACTCTGTTAACAAGGGACATCACTATGCCTTTTATTTATGTTTTTGGGGGAGGAAACTTTTATTTTTCGCGAGTTGTGGCATAAGCACATAAACACAATTTTACACCCAGCCCTCGTCCGAGGAAGTCTACATTAATTTTCTCACAAGGTCTTCTTGTCCTGAACAAAATTCGTATTCGTTGACATGATCTTGAAACGGGCAGGTTAAGGAGGGATTGATGAGGGAGTGGTGGTGGTGGGAACGGGAGAAAGAACCAGACTTAAGAAGCAGTGAACATCACAGAGATGTTATTTACAATGTTTGTATATTGATCAGTGCTTAACACTTCGCTGACATCAACAGAATGATTAGGGCATTAATGGGAAAAACAGTGAACAGGACAGGTGTGTGTGTGTGTGTGTGTGTGGTGTGTGTGTGTGTGTGTGTGTGTGTGTGTGTGTGTGTGTGTGTGTGTGTGTGGCTGGCTGGCTGGCTGGCTGGTTGGCTGGGATTGAACACGAGATACCAGATCTTGAGTCCAAGGATACACCAGCAGAGCCAACCAGCCCGCATAAAGTCGCGTTTTATACAATGACCGATCCAACCCTCGAGTTTTTTTCTTCTCTCCTTTAAATTTCCAAAGAAAATAAGATGCAGATATTTTGGGATTAGACCTGATAATTTCTGGAAAAAAAAAGAAACTTGTATTAGAACATCGCCATCTCTTGGGAACTAATTGAAACTAATCGCATGTGCTCACTGCATAATTATGTCTTTTTTTCGTACCTTTCTCTCTGTGTCTCTGTTTGACTGTCTGTTTGTCTGTCTCACACCCACTCTGTCTGTGTCTGTATATCTATCTATCTATCTATCTATCTATCTATCTGTTATCTATCTATCTATCTATCTATTATCTATCTATCTATCTATCTATCTGTTATCTATCTATCTATCTATTATCTATCTATCTATCTATCTATCTATCTATCTATCTATGTGTCTCTATCCTCTGTCTGCTTTTCTGTTTCTCTGTCTGTGTCTGTCTATCGTTCTTTTTTTTCTTCTTCCTTCCTTCCTTCTTTCCTTCCTTCCTTCCTTTCTTCCTTTCTCTCACTGTCCCCCTCTGTCTCTCGCACATCTCTATCTTTCTGTCTCTCTCCTTTCTGTCTCTCTTCCTCTCTTTTCTCTGCCTCTCCCTCTCTCCCTCTTTCTCTTTTTCTCTCTCTGTGTATCTTTTTCTGTTTCTGTCTCTGTCTCTGTCTGTCTCTCTCTCCCTCTCTCCCCTTCCCCTCGGTGTTGTGACCTCTGATCATAGAAGTGTGATTGGACGCTATCGATCTGAACCTGACAATGAGGGATAGTGTGTGCCAAAGCACAGGAGCATGGAGATCACTGTGTTGTTAAGCTTGGCGCTTTTGTTTTTGTGTGTCGTGTTGTTTATTGTCATTATTGGATTTGTGCTAATAGACTCCTGGCTAGCCCTGCACAGCGTGATGAACTTGGTGTGTGTGTGTGTGTGTGAGAGAGAGAGAGAGAGAGAGAGAGAGAGAGAGAGAGAGAGAGCGAGAGCGCTGAGACTTCAGGGAGAGAGAGAGAGAGAGAGAGAGAGAGAGAGAGAGAGAGAGAGAGAGAGAGAGAGTGTCCAGTCCCCCTATCCTTCCGTAAACCATGCTCCTTCCATCCCAATTCCAGATCTTTGATTCAGTCAGAGAGAGAGAGAGAGAGAGAGAGCGAGAGAGAGAGAGCGAGAGAGAGAGAGAGAGAGAGAGAGAGAAAGCGCTCAGACTTCAGGGAGAGAGAGAGAGAGAGAGAGCGCTAGCTCAGACGTTAGAGAGAGAGAGAGAGCGAGAGAGAGAGAGAGAGAGAGCTCAAATTTCAGGGAGAGGGAGAGAGGGAGAGATAGACAGAGAGAGAGAGAGTTCAGACTTCAGATGATTTATTCATGTTTGCGGGTGAGGAGGGAGGGGAGAGAGAGAGAGAGAGAGAGAGAGAGAGAGAGAGAGAGAGAGAGAGAGAGAATACTGGTCAATTTCATTGTATGTAAAAAAAATTTTAAAAAAAAACAAAAAGAGGAACCATTCCAATCTTCTTGTGACATTAATTCTTTGACTATTTTGATAAATGGTCATTGCCTTGTTCCAGTCAAGTAATCAGTGTTCATAACTGGCTTCTGATTCACACAACTGCTCTTTCAGTGTAATCCACTTTTTGGGTGGACAGTTCCCATAAAATCACCGTGAATGACTCAACTTCGGACTTTTCTGTATAGGAAATAGAGCATATGTTTGTTGGACAGTATGCCCAGTAAGCTCTGAGAAATTTGTTCTCATCTTTCTATTTGTTAATGATATTTTAAGTAGTATGCTGAATAAGTCCTTAGAAATTCGTACTAACTCTCTTGTTTCCTTGTGGCATTTTAAGACGTATACCCAGTAAGCCTTGAGAAATTTATACTTAACCTCCTGTTTTCATACGGCATTCTAAGACGAATAGTAAGAGATCTTAACTTCAAGATTGTGGAAGAAATAAGAAAATCCGTTTTGGAAGCGGCAAAGTTTTTTTTTCTTTCGTAAAGATCATCGAACTTTGTTTTGTTCTAACCCTTCTTTGTCCTGTTTTCTACGCCATCTTAATGGCCACAGAGGCTGGGACAGTTTTGCAGTGTAATGACGACGAGGAGGATAATCATGATGCTGTTGAATCCCATCTAGAATTGAATCTGCTTGACGGCCGCGAACTGTCATGATTTATCCCGGCGTCAACCAAGGCCCGAGAGATATAAACACCTACAGTGTTGGCCAGGAGATTTTCATCAACACCCTCAGCTACGCATCCATTGCGTGGATGAGATTCGACCGAGTAGTTATAAGCTTCACAACGAGCCCATAGCATGCTTAGCTCTGGATGGAAGGCGAGTGGCGCCGAAAAAAAATCTCACAATAGCTAGACCGAGGGGTATTCGAACCTGGAACATTCCAGTCCGTAGCCCATTGCGGTAACCACTGCGCCAAGGCGTCTGATTGGCACTGCCATACTTTAATCTGTTATGTCCCTTTAAGTGTCTGAGGCAGCATAAAAATCGAAGTTTTCCATGCCAGTGTATACTTTCAGCACAGTTTCACGTCTGATTATCGTTCTTCATTTCTGCCTTCACTCTGCGTCGTTGTGTATCCTTGGTCGACATTTCCACCGCCTAGAGTCTTGAGAGCACGGGTGTATGATGGACGGACTCTCTCTCCTGAAGACATGTCATATACATCTATGTCTTCTCTGTGTAACGGTAGTGGCCCTGTTGTCTTTGTCGCAGCGGGCCAGGGGGTCGTGATTTAAGATCTTTTGTGACGAGAGGACGCAGAGGAGTTTCATCAGACTTATGGTGCCGACATCTGATAGTTTGTTGACATCACGCACTGCCATTGCTAACTCTGTTTTTTTTAACCCCATTACTTCTCTGGTATTCTGCCCGGTCACCCACCTCCCCCCCCTCCCCCAGACTTCCTCCGTGGGAATGCCGGGGGTTCTTTCAGTGTAAACAGTATTCCCACCTTCTGAAAATCATATGCTAGAAATTTCCTCTTTTCTCTCTCTCTCTCTGTCTTTGTTTTTGCCTTGCTTCTTTGCTTTCTGTTATTTCTTCCTATCATTTTCTTCCTTGCTGGGCCATTCACCTGTCGGTGTTTGATAAAGTCATACGTACTTTCTCAGGATTGATAACTGGCTACATGTATTAAGTGCATTTTTGGCTTAAAGTAAATGTAACGTGCAAAAGTACTTTTAGGTAATTTAGGCCGTTTTTTGTATATGTTTTAGTGTTCTTAGTTATGTTTGTATTCTGGTTTTGATTTTTTAAGTCCCCTGGTGATAAATTGAATGGAGGGGCATATTCTTAGATTGCGCGCGCGAATGTTTTGATATGTATACTTCATTTTCTTTTTCGGGTGTTCCTTTTTTCCTCCAGTGACGTATGGAGTACATTTTGAGATGGTTGTGGCCCTGATATGGCTCTGCGCAGTCGGCTGGGCTTTAACAACAAAAACAGTGACAAGAACCCCCCCAATCTCACACGTTTATCTTGGTTGTAATGCCAGACGTGGAACAGTGTGAATCCAGTTTTAGGGTACTGCGAGTGACTAAGCCACATGCAGTAACCATGTAAAACGTTGCGTTTAGGTATTGTTTTCAGCCTTGCTACACCTCGTGGTATTATTCTTCATTGAGCTCCATATTCACCCATGCGTCGGCATATACTGTTTCGTCGTTATTCCTACCGTCTGGTCTCCGGTGGAAAGCAGTGTGTATGATGGACTGTCTGTGTCGCTTCAAGACATGTCCTATCCATCTTTGTTCCCTCTGTGTAACCATAGTAGCCCTGCCGTCCTGGTTGGTGCAGACGAGAAGGTCGTGCTCTGAGAACTTCCATGTTCAGATGATGCAAAGGGTCTTTATCAGACTTGCAGTATGGAAGGTTGATAGTTTGGCTACGCCAGTCCCTACCATTACTCACTCACTTTCTGTATTCCAAATCCCATTTCCCCCCTGACACTTTGATCATCCTATCTCCCCCTTTACTGGTATCCACACTTAACCCAAGCCAGATATGCCGGGCGTGACCAGATACAATTGGAATCCATTTTTGAAAGAGAGGAAAAGAAATAGTTACGCTTCATATAGTAAATTCCCTTTTTTCTCGACGAATTATTAAAAATTGTATAGGAATTGAAAACACTGGATTTTTTTTGTATTTTCAATAATTGTGGATGAATAATAGGGTATAATTGCGATGAAGATCGGGGATAATTTTGATTACATTCAGATTGTAGGTCGAAGTTACCCCGTTCTTCATCACTTGCATAGACCGTAACAGTTAATGACTATTACGTGTCTCCCCCCATCCCGCCACCACTCTCCCCAACCCCAGTCCCCGTAGGGATGCCGGGGGCTTCTTCAGTATAAATAGTATCCCCATCTTCTGGAAAGTCTGTGCTAGAAATTTCCTCTTTGTCGTTTTCTTTGTTTCTGCCTTGTTCCTTTGCTTTCTATCATTTTTTCATATCATTTTCTGCCTTACTGGTCCATTCACCTGTACTGGTTCGATAAAGTCTTTCATACTTTCTCTTTGGATCGGAAATTGGGTACATGTATTTAGTGCATTTTTGGTTCTGGGGAAATGTGGCATGCGCAAGCAATTTTAGGTAATTGAGGCCCGATTTAATAAATGTTTTAGTGTCTTTAGTTATGTTTAAATTTGCATTAGTTTCTTTTAATCCATTATGTGATGAATTGGACGTGGTGGTCAGCGCCTGGCACATGTCGTTAGATTATGTGCGTGAATGCATTGACGTGTGTAATTAATTTTCTTTTCCTTTTTTTTCTTGTTGAATTATTCTGTATATTTGAAACGGTTATAGCCCTGATATGGCTCTACGCAATACGGCTAGCTTTAGATAACAATAACAATAACTGTTACGTCACTTCCAATGTTTCTAATTGTTGCATGCAATCCAACCATGCACAGAACTTAAGTACTCAGAAAATTCAAACACAAAGAGAAACACGTGAAGAGATGTGCTGTGGCGTGGTAAATAAAAGTACTCAGAAAATTCAAGGACAGAGACATGTGGAAAGGTGTGTGGTGGGATGGGGGTAGGGTGGACGTACGTACAGCAAGTAAAGAAATCTTAAATCCATCACTATTCTTCTGTGACTATCTTGATTTAAGCAATGTTGACAGACGGTCCGACTTGTTCCAATTAAGCAGTGCCTACACATGGCCTTCGATTCACGGTGCAGACCTTTCTAGTCACTGAGAAATGTCGACATGACACGCAATAGAACTACCAGTGTGGACTGATCGACCCTAGGACTGTATCTCGACTAGAGCAATTATGGCAAGGGTATTTTTGACCTGGGCCAATAAGACTCGTACTGTAAGCAAATATGCCAAGGGTGTTTTTGACGTGGGCCAATCAGACTTGTAATAGGAATGTGAACCTTCCTCAACCACCATCACTCTTCCCACAATCGTATGCTGACATGAACACACAAGTTGCGTTTCCTGACTCGCGTCTGCCTTCCCTCTCCTTTGCCAGTTCTTTTACCATGTCTGTAACACCTACGCAAGGCCATGATCGCCAATGCCACGTGGCAAGGCACTTGATGATGATGATGAATGCAAAGGACGTGAACTTGAATAGAATGACTCGATCTTCGAGGACAAAACGAGGTTAAACCTAAGTTATCCTGCATTTCTCAGTGAACACCCAGTGAGTATGTGTGTGAGATAAAGAGAGAGAGAGAGAGAGAGAGAGAGAGAGAGAGAGAGAGAGAGAGAGAGAGAGAGAGAGAGAGAGAGAGATAATCTGCGAAATAAACCATACCCATCTACACTTACACACTGTCACTATGTTAAGCACAAGAATGACCAGCGTCTAAATGCACACTCCACACAGTTATTTGGTTGTTTCCCTTTACTGTAATTTACAGTAATGTGCAGTCTCCAGATGTGTCACCATTTACAATCCAGTTAAGTCTCTGAAGTCTTGGGGTAACACAGGGCAGCAACACGATCCCTCCGACATCCTCGGCTCTTGGTGATCCTCTTCACCTGTGCCCATGTCATTCAGGCCGCCTTCACCTTGCATCACTACTCTGGCGCCATGTCTGTCCTGGTTGTCCATTTTTCGTGTTCATTGTAGGTTCCTGTCAGGGGCCTGTCTCGCGATGGTAGAGGAAGTTTTCCACAGAGTGTGGCTTATTCACACCCATCCCCATTCCATTTTCTTAATTTCTAAAAGGAAAAGAATAAAATTACGCGCGCGCGCGAACACCCACATTCACACACACCCACCCACCCACCCACCACCCCCCCCACCCACCACACACACACACACACACACACACACACACACACACACACCACACACACACACACACACACACAATTCCAACAATTAAAAAACAATACAGTACAAAACAAAAACAAAACAAAAGAACAAAAAATCAATACAGTTTGACATTGCTGGGAGTGATCAGGGAAAAATTCTGTAGAATGATTGTCTCTAATGCATGTGATATAATTGTTATGCTTGTCTTCATGGATTGAAATAATTGAGTTTGCATTTGTTTGTCAATATGTGTGGGTATATATGTATACACATATGTATAAAACGAATAAAAAACGTTTTTAGATAAACCAATAAACAATGCCGCAAAACACTGTCATTTCAAGATTTGAACCTGGGACATCTCATATACTGCACAATCTAAAACCATGTGTCCTCCACTACACTTCACCATTCAGTACGTGTCTGCATTCTGACAGGGGCTTGGAGAAGACAGACGTCTGGTTGCCCCTGGTAACAAACAAGGATAATGATTGTGCTGGTACAGAGTGCCAGCAAACGAAAGTCAACACTGTCCAGCGCCATCTATTGGCACCATCTGCATCCGTGCATACGTAGATTAAGGAAATGTCTTCAGAGAAGCGGTGGACGTGTCTCAAACATTGCTTTAGGCACGACAAGGTCCGTAACTCGTCAGCGCCAATACTCCATCATTTGCTATTTCCCATCATCTCCTTTTATCCTGGTTTGTAGTTGTGCCGTCGATTTTAGTGAAGAAAGAACCACTCGTAATGCTAACCTACCAATAACTAAACCACATTTGTGAAAAACCAAGCAGTCTGCACCAACCTGTCAACTTCCACCGTCTGAACCAATCAACCAACATACACAGTCTGAACCAGTTTACCAACTTAACAAAGTAGATTTGTCAAACCTGGCTAAGTCATTATTTCTAGTAGGATTTTTAGATACTTTTTGCGTATGTGGTCTCAGAAATAACTGTAACATGCAGCAGCTTTTGAATGCAGATCTGTCAGTTGGGATCAGTTCTTACACCGCGCCTTTTTTATTACTAAAATGTGCTTAAAAATCTTTTCATAGCTGAAAGAGAAATCTTTGGTAAGACCATTCCACATTTCGAGTCTCTATTGTGAAGTAATGGGTGAACATCAGTTTAAAGTCGTATGTTAGTGATTTGTCACCTGGCCTTCTTGGGTTTAGAGGAACGCAACTGGTTACAGGGGAAAGTCTGTATCAAATATATTATTATTGCACGGTACAGTTCACTCAGGGTTGCGAAGCTTTTCCAATATAATATTCTATCAAAGAAAACTGCTTCGCAGGAACCTTTTGTTGGAGTATGTTACTTGCTTTCAGGCTTAACTGGATGGATACCTTCAGAAAATGTCTTTAAAAAAAGCAGGATGGACTAAACTCTCGTTGGACAGTTTGTCCTGCAGATGGGAGGGAGTATATTTTCAGTGGTTTAGTCGGGTGATAGGTTTGCTTCTTCACATTTTTTTGGATTGAAATTCTTGGTGTTCAGAATTTTGATGACCCTTGTGAAATTTGGTATCTTGTTTGCCATCAGTGTTCAACAATTGCCGTACATGAAACCCTTGTAACATTGAGACGTAATATCATATCGTTTGGTAATTCATCGTTTGTGTCCTAAATATCTGTTCTCATCATGTTTGGTGTATAGTATGGTACGTAAAGTGTGGTATATATTACTTTGTGTAATTTGTAAGTGTACAGTCAATACAAGAACGTTTTTGCATGACTATTGTGTATCTAAGAAATCAGTGAGTGTATTGATTTTGTTGATGTACATTGACAGCACCACAGTGAGATAGTGCAGATTAAAATTATGATCCTTCTCTTCTTTCAGCCATAGAAAGTCCGTTGTTGGACGTAGGCCTTCACCAGCTGCCTCCATTCTCTTTATTCCTGCGCTTATCCTCTCCAGTTCTTGTCAAATCTATCTAGGTCGTCTCTCCATCTAATTTTCTGTCTTCCGCTATTGCTAGTGCCGTCTTTTGGTATCCAGAACGTGGTTCTTGTTGTCCAACGATTGCCCATTCTCCGGGTGAGATGTCCATCCCATTTCTGTTTGTTTGTTGGAACTGGGCAGGACATCTCAGCTGAAGAATGGACCTTGATTCTTCACCATGTGTAATCAGATCTTTCCTGTCCTTAAAACTGCTGGAGATAAGTGGTCCTCTTTATGTGTCTGCTTTCTTATTTCTGTTGGGTTTTCCCCATTCTTTTGTAATCAGTCATTCGAGAGTATATGTTTGGCTGTCTCATAGTTGTCTTTCTCTTTTTGTTATATTTCTTCTGTCGTTGATTATCATTATATCATATAGCGTTTGTAACTGTACCCAAAAACAGAATAGAAACAGTAAGTCGGGTCTTTCACAGTAAAACATGTTTAGGGATCATTCTCTTCGTCTTCCATTTCATTCGCCAACATAATTCTTGATCCTTTCCATTATCTCCGTGATGGCCTTCGTAGGGGATCTGATATCACACGTTAGTGAACATACTACATCGGCTTGAGGCATCTCTAGCTTTCTGTGCGTCTTGGTCATATCACCTCAGGGCACAGGAGGTAAGTATTTTCAGTGGCGGGAGACAGAAAGAGGGGGACATAATGGAATCCACACACGGTCCCCTAACAAGGAAGATTGATTCATTGTCAGCTTGTCTTCCCGCCACCATTTTTCATCACAGATTCGTCTGTGTTAGTGTCAAGAGTTGTGACTCTATATGGTCTGTGGCTATAAAACGTCGGATTATTTCTGTGTCACTCTTTCAGGCATCGCCCGATCGATCTATCTGTCTGACTTTGTTGGGTCTTTCCTGTAACAGTTTTCTTATTATTGAATGAGACGATTGTCTTCTGACCAAGCAGCCATCCGACCAAACAAATATGCAGACAATCAACCAGCAAATCAGTAGACCTGAAAAACAAGTCAACCAGCCAACTAAGAAAACCAACCAGTCAGCTAACTAGTAAGCCAACCAACGAATCAATCATCAACCATCCACCGACCCGGTAACCATCAAACAACAATCAACCAACTAGCTGGTCAGTTAGTTAACCGGCTTATTAGTCAATCTGCCAGGGATGATTTAGTTAACCAGCTAGTTAGTCAATCTCCAATGATAATCAACGAGTCAACTAGCCAACCATCAACCCTTTCGAAATGACGATACAGGACAGAGTGAAAGGACAATGGATAGAATATCACAGTTTGCATTATCATTGGGAAAAAACAGTCATACCTCTTGTCTCTATTCGTACATCTGCGTTTGTTAGCTGACACAAATCAGCTAATCAGCCAGGTGAATCCGTCAACCAGCTAACTTAATATCAGTCAACATTTTTTTTAAAATGAGGACACATGACATAGGTTCTGAAAGGAAAGTGGATGGGATTTTGAAATTTCCGCTTGCGTTGGAACACACACATTTCGTCTAAAATCACATTATATGGATAAACATAAATGAAATTGAACACATTTCGTGTTTCCCTTCACAAATACGCAGTTGTTTGCTTGAGTCGCGACTGACCAGCCATTTGAGAGTGGGGTTTTTAACTGACTCATTGTTCTATTGGTTATTCCGAGAGTTATCTATCAGTGTTTGTCGTAGTGGGTGTAATTACTACACATATTGTATCAAAACGGTAATATTGTTTTCTTCATACATTATTGTTACCTTTATCTTTGCTTTTCAACTTTTCGTATATTGAGTCACATTATAGATCCTAAACACGTAAGAAACAAGCAAGGTTCTTTCGGAGAATAGATGGCCAGACTACATTAAATCCGATCCCTGTGGGGATGCCGGAGGCTCTTTCAGTGTAAAAAGTATCCCCATCTTCTGGAAATTCTTTGCTAAAAATTTCCTCTTTTACTGTCACTCTCTTTGTTTCTGCTTTGTTCTTCTGCTTTCTGTCATTTCTTCCTATCATTTTCTGCCTTGCTCCATTCACCTGTATGTGTTTGATAAAGTTGTACATACTTTCTCTTAGGATTGATAATCGGGTACATGTATTATGTGCAGTTTTGGCTTTAGGGAAGCGAGATATGTGAAAGGAATTTTAGGTAATTTAGGCCCGTTTTTAAATGTTTTAGTGTCCTTAGTTATGTTTAAATTTGTATTCAGGTATGTTTTTTTAATTGCTGTGTGATAAATTAAACGGAGAGGTCAACGTCAGTGTCATCTTGTCAGATTATGTTCGTGAGTGCATTGATATGCGTACATAATTTTCTTTTTCCTTTTTTCTAGTTGAAGTATGGTATACGTTTTGAAACGGTTATAGTCCTGATATGGATCTGCATTCGGCTGTATTCTAAACAAAAAATAACAATAACAACATGAAATCCGATCTTTTTGTACTCTCATCACCATGTTCATGACAGGCCCGTTGGTAATGCTCAGTCATTCTTCAGTAGCTGCAATGCTTTGAGGACCAAACATTATATCAAAACGAACTTGGTAATGATAAACAACAATTTGAGGCATTTGATTCTATGTTTTGTTGGCGAAAGGAATTTCCGTGTTCATTAAATTTTTTTGTGAACTTGCACTTCCTTGTAAAATAGAAAATGTGATCTACTTATTGTTAAAAATTCATGCCATGAAAGCCATTAGTTTAGTAAATGACTCATTTTATCACCGTGGGGGGTGGGGGTGGGGGATCAGATGTCATATACGAATGGGTGGCTTCTGGTATTCACACATGACATTTTTTCTGCTTCGGGAAATGTGACAAAAACATTTTCAAAAATTTCTCCACAGTTCGGATCGGCTGTTTGTCCAGATCGGCTGTATCGACAAGCGGACAGTCCGTTGTTTGCTACTGGGTAAATTCTTGAGCGGCTGATACCGAAACGGGGCCAGAACGACGGTGAATTGAATGAAGAATCCCCTTTTGATGACATTGCGGTTTTTTTTTTTTTTTTTTTTTTTTTAAACAAATGGTCAACGTATGGTTAGCGCAACGTATTTACGGAGATTCCCTTTGTGCTCGCCCTCTCCCTCTCCATTTTCTACGCCACCTTAATGGTCACAGAAGTTTGCACAGTTTTACAATACGATGATGATGATGACAACGAGGATGATAACCATGAATCAGTGAAGTTCCATCTAGGATGGCGACTGCTTGACGGGGCTGTACTCTACGCTTACTATCATAATATATCCTGACGTCAGCCAGCCCCGAGAGATGCAGACACGTGGTGACGGTCAAAAGATTTAAGCAAAACCCTACGTGACGCGTTCATGAAGTGGAAGTTCAAAACTTGCAGAAAAAAAGACACACTAAAATCAAAATATTTATTTGTATCAGCATACTTTATTGCTACAAAATGCAAAAATCAAACCATTCCTCAATCTGAAATAAATGAATAAATAGATAACTAATTAACTAACTAACTAACTAACGAAATGAATAGTCTTTTGATTCGTCAATTAAAAAAATACAATCAACTGAAGTCAGTAGATGTAACTGCTTTTTTTCTGTCAAATCAGCTGAAGCCATAAACTGTTGCTCTGGCGGTGAAAGGTCAAAGTGGGTAGAAGAGGAAACAGTGGCAGGGTGGGGAAGAGGGGGAATGGAGGCAGTGACACGCCCACGCCATGTCCTCACAGTCCCCTGTCTTTTCACCGAACTCACGTTCAGTCAAAGGACGTCTTATGAGCATTATCATGACTCCATAACTCCCCTGTCTTTTCACCGAACTCACGTTAGTCAAAGGATGTCCTATTAGCATTATCATGACTCCATTACTTCCCTCTCCACGATCCCCCAAACCACTTTAGGATCTTCTTACAGGACAAGGGCCACATCAGGATCCTGGGTAACAGAGGTGCGAGAGGAAGGAAGATTTGTGTTGACTCTGACAAGCCACCAATTTCCGCTGATCTGTCCAGTCTGGTGGAGGTGATCAGGAAAGACAAGTGCAGTGGGTTGATTGAGCGGAGTCTGTGTTTGCCCTGCTTTGGCCAGTTAGCGTCTTCCCCGTCTGCCTGCCTGCCTGCCTTGTGATGGGATCCAGTTTCTCTCCTGGGTCAGGGCGAGTCTGTCTGTTTGACCAGTCTCTTCTTACCCACCGTCAGCTTCCTCTGGGATTTGAACAAGACAGGACAGGACGGGTTTCCTGAGATCGCTCCACATTGGCTCATCTGATTTTTGACGTGATGTCCAGGAGAGGCCAGGAGCAGCTCGGGTTACAGCTGTGTTAACCCTTTGACTCTTGCAACCTGTCCACAGGCGTCCTGCATCATCAACCATGCTAGCGAAGCAAAAATTAACCTTTAACTCACACACCTTATCCACCAGCTTCCTGCAGGAAGCTGGTGGATAGGTGAGGGAGTCAAAAGGGTTAAGTGGGAAACTAGTGGATAGGGTGAGTCAAAGCGTTAAATTTTTGCAGTTGGTGGATAGGGTGAGGGAGTCAAAGAGTTAATACTAAGAGCAGGAGATTGATGAGATTGAAAGTTGCGTGCTCTCACGACAAGTCAAGTGTGTGTGTGTGTGTGTGTGTGTGTGTGTGTGTGTGTGTGTGTGTGTGTGTGTGTGTGTGTGTGTGTGTGTGTGTGTGTGTGTTGTGGGAAGGGGGCGGCGGGGCAGTGTCTGTGATTTTGAATTTTTCAGTATAGTGGACTGATTGCAGTGCAATCGTTGTTATTGCGTGGAAATAATTTTCAAATTCAAATCGTTTGAATTTTTATTCATGTCAAAGCTGTCTCTGAACAATGGTTCCAAATTCAATTTATTGTTTCATCACGTTAAATTTTTTGTTTTGAACTTAAAAAACTGGCTAGCTTTTTCTTATTTGGATGAGAGGTTTATATGATTTCAACAACAACTTTTTGTGTTTTTATGAAAGGAGTTTTATTAAAAATTTCTGTTTTGAGATTAGAGATATTTTGATGCTGGGTGTAGTCTCAGAGACAACGCTCCATTTAGGTCAGCTTCATGAGAGTCCTGTCTGCTCCTCTGCTTACTGGGTTTTTGTTTTTGCTTGTTTTGTTTTTTTGTTTGGTGTGTTTATTTGTCTTTGCTGTTGCTGTTGTTATTGTTTGTGTGAATTTTGAATTAGACTTTCATTTCGACTTTATGGCTACCACTTACGGGCTTTTGTTTTGATAGTGGAGATGTAAGTGTAGATCTAAACTGATTCACAGACTGCTGAGCCTGATACAGTTGGCTTTATTCTTTGTTGCTGTCACTTCATTGTGTATCACATAGACAAGACTGGACTGGACTCTTTTGTTAGTCCAATATCTGTCTGTCTGTATATCTATCTGTCTGTCTGTCTGTCTATCCGTCCAGCTGCCTGCAGAGTATCTTTGTATCATGTAAGCGGTCTTCTATTGTCACGGTATCCTTGCTTCGGCTGTCTTAAACGAGAACACATTTATGTCATGTATGTACTTGTTATTCAGTAGTCTGGGGTCAGCTGTGGTAATGCCATCTTGCCAGATTGAGAACTAAGTTGATCGATAATGATGACTGATACAGTTGGCGTACTGGGATATAATTTGTCTGAAAATATGTTTTAACTGAAAGCCATTTCTGTTATGTTGGTTTATTTACCATGGGCTGGCTGTCATTGTTATTTTTGTTTAAAGCCCATCCCACAGCGTAGATCCATATCAGGGCTATACTGTTTCAAAACACACACAATACATCAACAGGAAAAAAAAAAAAAAGGGGGGGGGGGGGGAGTAAGTTCACATATCAATGCATTCGCGAACATAATCTAACGAGATGATCCTGGCGTTGACCACTCCGTCCAATTTATCACACAGAGCATCTAAAAAACATACCTGAATACAAATTTAAACATAACATAACTAAGGATACTAAAACATACAAAAACTGCCTAAATTACCGAAAATTACTTTTGCATATGTCATTTGCCTAGAGCCAAAAATGCAGTTGTACCCGATTATCAATCCTAAGAGAAAGTATGTAAGACTTTGGAACACATACAGGTGAATGGGCCAGCAAGGCAGAAAATGATAGGAAGAAATGACAGAAAGCAAAAGAACAAAGCAGAAACAGACAGTGACAGCAAAGAGGAAATTGCTAGCATAGAATTTCCAAAAGGTGGGGATACTATTCATACTGGAAGAGCTCCCGGCATCCCCACGGGGGACATGAGTTGATTAGTGTCATCTGATAGGAGAGCTGCATATGGCTTGACCATGTATTCTCTTCTTGCTGTGGCGTCTTCTGTCCTCTTTTTCTGCTTCCTCCGTTATTTTTGTCTTTTTAAAACTATATACTTTTTTTTGCCTGTCTTAGAATTCGGTAATTGTCCACTTTTATTTGTTTTTAGTTTTGAGAGCCCAAGAATGTGAAGTGCCTTTTAGCAATTTCGGGCTCTGTACGCATACGATTTTTTTCTTGTCTTTTTTGGATTGTCTGATTTTGTAGTTATCTATTTATGCATGTGTCAATGTAGTTACTTTTTTCATTTTAATCCTCTGGTGAGAAATGAGGTGGACGTAGAACCATGCCTGAGGCTTTTCTGGATTTAGGTGCTTAAATGCAAATTTAATTTTGCCTTATTTTCCTGTTGAGTTCCCCCCCCCCCCCCCCCAGTTTTTTGACACCAATGACATGAGGCTAATGCCATTTTGCTGAAATATGGTGTCCCACAGGCTTCTGTTCTGGGCCTTGATCTCTTTTCTATGCATTTATGCATTCACTGTGAATACACAAGTTTTCACAAACAGTATATTGACGGCTGTAGTCGGTGGACTGTGTACTGTTCTTACGAGCTTTCACGAAACATGTGCTACACTGTGCCACAATTGTTCATGCCAATGCCGTCATGATTTGTTTTACTTTGCGTTAGAGAATATATCCCCAGAATGCTTAGCCCATGGCTCACCTGTATGTGCTGTTTCTGAAATGACTGTCGGGCTGATTCCAGATTTTGGTTTAATTAATTAACACAGACATGCAGTGGCGGCTGAAATATCAACCGTGATTGATAATTCACACACACTCATTTTATCATGTTTTTGTTTGTTTGCTTCTATTTGCACAAAGAATGGAATAAAAAAAAACTTCATCAACAGATGTGAATATTCATTATTTCAGATACCTTGTACATCTTTTCACATCGTAAACACGAGACATTTTGTCATCATAATTTAAATAGGTATCATTTTCGACACTCCATCCCAAAATCTGTTCACAAAATAGCAACACTATCCATGTAGTCATTTTGAAAGGTTTACACAAACTGTCAATATTTGCATAGTCGCTTTAAAACTTGTGTGCAAAATATTCGTTTTGTGGATATTTCAGTTTTCTTGTATGTCCATTTGAGTCCAGAAGTTTGTTAAGAATGTCAAAATTCAAGTACTTTCATCAGTTGATATTTCAACTTTTTTGTATGTTCTGTTATGTATGAAACCACTCATGGGGGTAGGTGTTCATTAGCATGTACACAAATAAACAAAAATAAAACAAACAAACAAACAAAAAACAACAATAAAATAAAAAGAAAAACGCACCAAGTACTTATCGCAAGTTTTATCATCTGTAACAACACTTCTATCCAGCGTTCATCGTGAATTATATTTTTTCTGAAGAAGAACTAGAGACACACTAAGGCAAACACAGTTGCGAAACGGACAAACAGACACGTGAATTCCAATGATCTTGTCAAAATTGATATTATAAGGAACGCTGTACCACTTCCCATTCTTACTTTTATGAATTCACTAATCCTCCTGTGATTTGTGTCCACAGTGTTGGCAAAGATTTACCGAACAAACTGAGGCACATATCAAACAAAGAGCCACCGAGACTGTCGCCGAGGTCTTATATCATATATTTTGGACTTAACAGTCTTGTTAAACGAAACCACACACACACAGTAGAGTGAAAACGCGTATTCGATACTCAAAAGAAGATAGGCACAACAGAAAAGACAACAAAGTACAAATACACAAGACCTATAGAAAGCAGTAGCAAGACTTCCCTTATTACGGTTTTTGGGCGGGAAAAAAGGCTGAAATGAAAATGGTAAACGCCATTGAGAAGCCATTGAGAGTATTGCCGAGACCATTGTACCGTAAACTTAAGACTTAACAATCCGCTTAAACACCTATGATCCCCCCATGGGAATGTCGGGGGCTCTTTCAGTATAAACAGTACCCCCACCTGATGGAAATTCTGTACTAGAAATTTCCTCTTTTCTGTCAGTCTCTTTGTTTCTGTCTTGTTCCTTTGCTTTATGTCACTTCTTGCTATCATTTTCTGACTTGCTGGTCCATTCACCTATATGTGCTTGATAAAGTCTTACGTACTTTTTCTTAGGATTGATATTTGGGTACATGTATTGTACATTTTTGGCTCTAGGGAGGTGAGATACGCGGAAGCAATTTTAGGTAACTTAGGCCCGTTTTTACGTATGTTTTGGTGTCCTTAGAAATGCTTAAATTTATGTTCAGGTGTTTTTTAAAATCCCCTGTGCGCTAAATTGGACGGAATGGTCAATGCCGGGAGCATGTCATTAGATTATGTGTGCAAATGCATTGACATGTGTACTTAATTTTCTTTCTTTTTTCTTGTTGAAGTTTTGTATGTTTTGAAGCGGTTATAGCCCTGATATGGCTGTACGCAGTCGGCTGGGCTTTAAATAACAATAACAATAACAATAAACGCCAGTGAGAAAACTGTTACTGAGACTTACGAAATCCAAAACGGGTGTGACTGCCCACGTTCAGGCGAACAGGAAACAGAAAAAAAAAAGAAAAAAAAACACGAAAAAAAATAATAAATAAGAACGCGTATTTACAACAAGACTGGCCTTTGTCAAGCGTAAGATCACAAACAAGCACCAGATACAAAAATTAGGAGAAAAAGACTGAAACTTCCCTTTTGCTCAGTCCAGTGTGAGAAAAGGAGTAAACTGGGGTTAGTTGGCCGAAATTTTGCGCCTGTCTTGTCTTGTTGTATTAAATACGCGTTTTTATTCTTTTTTTCGTGTTTTCTTCTTCTTCTGTTTCCTGTTAATGAGACTGTTTAAATAAGTCGTAGACTTGGATTTAACTATTTGCTAAAGCATTTGCTGAAATATGACCAAGAAGAAAATTAGGAATTGAGTAAGATGTTTGTGGAGTACGGCAGAAAAATAATTAAACAAGGTGATAAAAAGACTGAGTAATCTGATATTGAATGGAGATTGGTAGCCCCATCCCCCCCCCCCCCCCCAACTTGATTAAAAAACTAAAAGATGGGAAGAAACTGTAGTGGGGAGGTTGGGGGAGGAGAATGGAATCCATTTTGCCCTTGAGAACTTAGTCGACTCTTCCGTCCCTCCTCTGGCCCCAATCACGTCTCCCAATATCTTACTCTGTATCCATAGTGTCGGAGGGTGTCAGGGTGTGAAGGTGCACGTGAAACGCGCCAGACGTCAGTACGTAGGCTTCAGCACTGTGAGTGACAAGCAATCTGGAGAGGTCGTCACCTCCTGAATAATACCACAGACTCCTGCCATTCTCTGTCTTAGTTCCCACTGCCTGTCTGGATGCAGCCGAGTCAAAGTTTTCGCTCACTGCACCAAACGCTAAATACAGATCCTGACCTAGGGTAAGATTGGGTGAAGGGACGTAGTAGAGATGAGCCGTGGTGGGGGGAAATATGCCGATCTTTAGTCTTTGTTTGTTCAGTAAGTCTTCTGTTTCTGTTTCTGTCGTTGTTCGAGGGGAGAGAGAGAGAGAGAGAGAGAGAGAGAGAGAGGAGAGAATGAGAGAGAGAGAGAGAAAGAGAGAGAGCAAGAGCGAGAGAGAGAAAGAGAGAGTCTGTGTTATATATACATATACATACATACATACATACATACATACATACATACATACATAATACATATTCATGTACACGCGCGCGCGTGCGTGCATACACACACACATACACCATGGTGTCAGTCAGATCTGAAAGATACAGTCACGCGCAGTTTTAGGAAATTCAAGCAACATCCTAAATGCTGGATCCGTACTGTAGACGAGACTCGATTGTGGAATCACAGTCTTTCCAACAATGCCACAAAACGCTCGACACTGGATTTGGACCACACGCTTTAGTGTCAAACACACATGATAGATGTGTATTTGAGGATGTTACTCGATGTTGCTGTCAGCAACACACGTTTCTGTATCGTTTAGACCTGGTTGATGTTGGGATAGACAATGACGGAAAACGTAGAGTCCTTGACCACTTTATCAGCACTTCCATACATATAGTTTTTTTTTTTTTATCTTTGTCTGAACTGCTATTTCTGTCATCTAGATTCTGTCTAGCCAAAAGCAGCCCTTGTCATGGTCTCTCGAGGCTTATCTTCTGTATCTCTGTCTCGTTTGTGTAATTGATAGTAACCTTGATCTCCTGGTAGCAAGAATGACGTTGTTTTAGACTTGCATCCTGATGTTGCAGAGGATCTTCCTGAAACATTTAGTTATGCAGATTGTCTGCATCACTGGTCGTCATTATTCATTTTACTTTGTTGTTTTTTTTCGGTAGAGCTGTAGACTGAAGACATCCTTTTTTTTTTTTTTTTTTACTGCCATCTTGCCAGACACCTCACCTCAACATCACACTTTTCACCCCAGCGGCAAACCTTAACATGAACGTGCACAATGTAAAATCAGTTTGCGAGAAAAACAGAATTGGTTAAGCTGTATACAGTAACCACAAGAAAGTCATTCTACCGTAAGCCATCCTTTCAGCATTGCTTCACATCAATTTGTTGTTTTTATAGTATTTACACTCTGATTGTTGTGGTAATGTTGTTTTACATTTCCCTTCGTTCTTCACTGTGTATCACTGAGTTGTTTTTGGTCGACATATCTACGGTGTTGTGTTCAGTAGAAAGCAGTGTGTGTGTTGGACTCACTGTCTTGCTTGTTGACATATCCTGTCTGTTTCTGTTTCTGTTTCCTTTCTCTGATAATAGTAATACTGCTTTTGTGATGGCATCAGACCAGAAAGTTTTCTTTAAAGATCTTCTGCGGACAGAAGATGGAGAGAAACTTGTTTGGACTGATGGAGCTGAAAGCTCATATAGTTCCGTCTACATTACCATCTGTCAATAGTCACTCACTTTCTGTTTGTCAAATCCCATCTCCATCCGTAGCAATACATGTATGCCCGTTCAACCCATTCGTCTACTGTCTCACGTTTAGCCTGCTCATAACATCAGTTGTGAACATTAGGAATGGAAAATGTTTTCTCTCTTTTTGTTTTAGAAAAAAAAGGAACTTAAACAATGAACAAAATTTCACCAAAACACAATGTCACTTTTCTGCGAAAATAAAATCTTACCTCAATTCACACCGAGTTTAGTTTCGTTTTCAGAAACTGTAACATGTATTAGATCTCATTCTGACTAGTTGTGGAAATTTCATGCAACCCCGCTGAAGATTTTGTTTAATATTCCGTCATATGTTTACTGTAATCGTTTTCATTTTTTATTCACAGTCATGAATTAAGACACTTGCAGAGCGTAAAACTGAAAAGTCTGGAAACGTTTGTATGTTTGTTTAGTTTGAAAAATAAAATTACACATTTACTTTGGAACGTATTTAACTTTTTTGTGAAGCCTTCATTTCCAAGGAACTGAAAATTGAATACGATCGACAGTGTGAGTGCACCTAACACTTATTGGCCATACTGACTTTTTCCTCTTAAGGAAATAGATCACAAATCTGTCTATCTATCTATCTATCTATCTATCTATATCTATATCTATCTATCTATCTTTTTTTTTGGGGGGGGGGGGGGGGGTTGTGAAATAAACATTGACAGATTCATAGTATTATATTTTGTGTATTCTCCGTATATTCTTATGCTCCCTCGTGGCGTTCCACAGTATTCATTACTCAGATCATTTACTGCTGCCATGTGGAGCAGCCAAAATGTCCCTCATGCCTTTTAGTCCTTTGCCATCTTCACAGAACAGATGCACATCAAACCATTGTAACTGATCCCTGTCTTCATTGAGTGCTCTTGTTATGGTTAACCCCTGCTGTGTTTCTGTCTGGTATCCAGTGGGGAGTGGTCTGCATGGTGGACGGTCTTTTTGCCTGACAGTTTGTCCTGCCCTTTAGCCCTGATATGGCTCTAGTAATCGGCTGGGCTATAAGCAATATTAACTGAACTGACCTACCCATAGTTTTTCTCCGCTGTGTGACGATAGTAACCCTGATCTCTTAGGCGAGATGATCGTGGACATAAGATGCAGATTTTTTTTCCAACTTGTGATGTGGAAATGTGTTTGTTGGGTTACATTTTGTGGTGTTTTGCCACTTGGGCCTCTGCTCCTTTCCAATGTCTACACTTTATCCCATTTAACATACACTTTTCGAGGAAAGAACGGTATTGTTAGGTAAATGGCAATTAATCCTTTCCCCCTGACAAATAAGCCAGATTAAGCCATAGCCTGAGTAGTCAATGGTGTACAGATTTCAGCTCTCTCTTGGCCACAATTATGAGGGCAATGCCCCCACCTTTCCACCTTTCACAACAAATCTGAAAGTGTACGGTTTTTGTGTGGATTTAAATGTATACAAATATTATGGCAATTTTTTCCTCTCATTTTTATGATCTTTAAAAGCTGTTGAATATAGCGTCAGTATGGATGTTCGTGTAGGTTGTATGCAGTTTGGTCCAGCACAGAACTTAACAACGAAAGTCCAAAAAATCAAAGGGTGGGTGGGTGGAAGGTGGGTGGGTGGAACTCGGAAAGATGTGACAGAAAAACAAAAAAAACACAACAACAAAATATCCATCTGATTTACTTCATCGAACAAGTATGTTGACACGCAGTCTGTGACGTGTTCCAACTGAAAAGTGTCTGCCATTGGCCTTCAAGCCACGCTGCAGACCTTTCATTGAGTCCCCCGCCCTTTGGATCTTCATGAAGTCATAGAAAGGGGCCAACGTGCTCTGCAATAGAAATGCCACCGCAAATTGATCAACCCCTGGATGTTCTTGTCCTCATAAGCAAATAGACTGTGGATACTTTGTGCTTGACCAAATAAGACCAGAGCAGGTATACACTGGTAACGTTTACCACTCCCGCTTCCACCTCGTCTCCCTTCTCCAAACAGCATGCTGAAATGAACACACCTACTGTGCTTCCAAACTCGCGCTCCCGCTTTCTCTCTTTGTCTCCATTCGTTTCACCTTTGTCGCAACGCAGAACCGTAGACGTCAACGCGAACAGTATGCTGACTTTCAAGAGAAAAAAGCAAGGTGACTGTGCCAAAGTCGTCTCCTTTTTCTTGATGAAAACCCAGTGTCACCGTCAAGAAATTGTTACTGATTAATCAAACTGATGGGAAGTTCGTTTGGACACAGGAAATAAAACCAGTTCTATTCACACGTATGCGTTTATCGCTAAACCATTAAGTTTTTCAGTCTTCCGTATATCATAAAAGTTCGTCTCCGTACACACATCATCACCTATGAGTCTAGTGAAATAAAGAAGTGTTCAAAAGGAAATAGTAAAACAAGAAAATCAAAAACATCACCACAGACCCCTATCCATACAAGACTTGAACTGTAAGCAACCCACATCCAAGACATAATTCAACCACTTTGCACTTGAGTACATCTCATTCATTGCGTGTTTGCATGCTATCCGGAGGAGACAGACGTCTGGTTGCTCCTGGCAACAAACAAGGATAATGATTGTGCTGGTACAGAGTGCCAGCAAACGAAAGTCAACACTCTCCAGCGCCATCTATTGGCACCATCTGCATCCGTGCATACGTAGATTAAGGGAATGTCTTCGAGAAGCGGTGGGGACGGTGTAAACATTGCTTTAGGCACGACAAGGTCCATCACTCTGTCAGTCCTAGTAACCCCCTCTTCCCTCACGTCGTCCTTACTCATTTGCCATCACCTTCCCACACCCACTGTTGTCCTGGTTTGTAGTTGTGTCGTCCATCTGTGAGAAGAAAGAACCACTCAAAAATGGCAGCCAGTCAAGTGACTAGACCATACTCTTCAAATCTGATGAAGAGCTTCGATTTTACTATGGGGCTGTTGGACAGCTTTTACTTGAATGCAGCACTTTTTTGTGGAATTGAAATGTAAAATCAAGGCCCATCCCAAACCAGCTTTTCTTTTTGTTCTTTTTTGTGTTTTGTTGTTCCAAAATTTGCCTATATATTATGTCCCTTCATTACACAGCAGAGAAATCTTTGTCGAGACATTTTCCTATCTTTGGTCTGGTGGTAATAAAAACGGGTTGAGTATCATAGTTTTGCATTTGCTGTTTATCACGGGGAAAGCAATTTGAAAGAATTTTCTTGATATGGGAAAAAGTGCGAAAGAGATTCATCTAGAAAAATACAATGAATAATTGAAAACTAAGAACAACATACAGATGCAGTGAATGTAACTGATTGTTCCAGTATCTGCCGGCTGCCTTTGATGATTACAGGGCAGGTTGATGCAGTGGACGAGTGGATTCTCACTGCTGTAGATGACCATGTAGACATTTGCATTATATTGCACAGTACTATGGTTTGTGAGAGGTGCCTGCAGACCTGATATCTCTTGATTTTTTGCCCAGTTCTCGCGTGATACACCTTTTCAGGGGAAATTCTTGAGTTGATGATGTTTCGTTATTCCGTGTTTCACAAAATGCCAGTGTTTGTCTTATCTTGTAACATATGTTTCTTTAAAACGGCAGCATTGAAATAAAGCTGATTGGCTGACTGAGAGTCCCAGTCTCCAGTCTGGCTGAAAAATGTTTGTGCTCTTAGCTATGAGTAAAATCTGATCCATATCAGGGTTAAGAAAAGTGAGCACAAGAACGAGATATGTACATGACTCTCAACACTGGCGTTGGCATTGATAAGGGTCGAGGTCTCTATGAGTGACTATCGTGTGATGCCGTGAACTGTGAAATAAGATCCGTTTAGTCCCGGGAGCATTAAAACAACTTTTCAAATTTACTTGTTATCTTCTTCTTTGAACTTAGGACCCATAACATTATGGCTGATGATTTTAACCACTACGCCACCACCCCACTGTGATGACTCATCACGTCATGGCTGATGATTTTAACCACTACGCCACCACCCCACTTTGATGATCTTTAGAATGGATAAAGGACGTTACGTCTTCAATAACAAATAGAAATGTAACAAACAATGTCGGTCTGAGGCGTTTCCAGCTTTCTCTACGTTTTGGTCGTCTTGTCTGAGCGATGAAGAAGACAGTATGTCCAGTGGTGGGCGGACAGAAAGAAAGGGACATGAAGAATCCGCACATGTCCTGTAACAAGAAGACTGATTCATTGTTGGCTTGATTTCTTTGTCACCATTTATCATCACAGACTCGTCTGTGTTAGGTGTCAAAAGTTGTGACTCTGTATATGGTCTGAGGCTATAAAACATGGAAATATTTCTATGTCACTCTTTCAGGCACCGCGCTATCGATCGTTCTGTCTCTCTTTGGTCTGTTCTCTAACAAAAGGGGTTTTCTGTTTATTGAATGAGGTGGACCGTCTTCTAACCAACCAACCACCCACTCACCCAATCAGTCAAGTGATAAACCCAATAACAAACCATTTAATTAAGTAACCAGCTAGATACCAACCAACCAATTAAGCAGTTGTTCGACTGATAAAACAATCTACCAACTAAGTCATTCACCAAATTAATTTAATATCAACAAGTGACCAAACCAACCAACACCAACCAACCAACCAAACCAACCAACCAACCAACCAACCAACTAAAGATTTTAAGTAAAGGTACGAAATAAAAAAAAAGACTAAGCGACTACTAGATGAGATTGTTAAGTCATTTGAACGTACCTAGTAATGTAAGCTTGCTTTTGTTTTGTTTTGGTTGATCATATTTCGTGACCAGCCATCAGGGAATGTGTGTTTGACGGACTTACTGTCATATTGATTGTTCTGAGTCATTCTATATCGACGTCAGTTGTGGTGGGTGTAATTACTATACAGTATTATATTATAAAAACAACAACAGTATTAACACTTTCTTATGTATTTGTTCTCTCGTGTGTTGTCTTTTCAATTTGGTTTGAAAAAGGATTTTAGTTATAACTTTTAGTACCGTGTGTTGAACCACATGTTAATCATCATCATCATCATATCATAACCACATAATAGACAGGCAGTTCTTAATATCTGAAACAAGATTGTCAAGCCTTGTAAAGTCTGATATTTTTGCGCTTCTATCAGCATTTTTACAATAGGCCTATTATGACAGTTAACAAATGAAATGGGATAATTTTCAATTGCGGAAGTGTTTTTGCAGCGCTTTAATAACCTAACATTTTATCAAAACAAACTTTGTTGATAACAGTTGCAGGCAGTTAGGTGCTGTATTGTTTTGGCTCACGGAAAGGGTGAGTTTGTTAAAGGGAAAAGGTGTATACGTCTACCTCCTTACAAAACGAGAACTTCGATTTTCATCTTGTCCATATCCATACTCTTTCCACTGAGAAAAGTCTGTGGTGTGTGATTATTTGTCCTTGGGTTGTACACAGTCATACGCTGCTGATTGACCTAGATTATAATCGTCTTTTTTTTTTTAAATAAGAAGACTATAGAAAGTAGCACGATCACATTAGAAAGATGGTTATGTACCTTTAAACAAATATTTATTCTTGTCAGTAGAAATGATTTTCCCCAGTGGGGATGTCAGGGCTCTTTCAGTATCAGTGGTATCCCACCTTTTGGAATATCTGTGGTAGAAATTTCCTTTTTTTCTGTCACTCTCTTTTGTATGCCTTGCTCCTTTTCTTTCTGTTGTCTCTTACTGCCATTTTCTGCTTTGCTGGTCCATTCACCCATATGTGTTCTGTAAAGCCTTGTATACCTTCTGTTAGGATTGATAATTGTGTACATGTATTGACTGCATTTTTGGCTTTAAGGAAATGTGATAAGTAAATTTTAGATTATTAAGGACCGTTTATATATGCGTTATATTATCCTCAATATGTTAAAATTTGTATTCGGGCTTGTTATTTCAAACCCTCTGGTGATAAATTGGATGGAGTGGTCAACGCCAGGGCATCTCCTTAGATTATGTGCGCGAATGCATAGATATGTATACTTATTTTTCTTCTCCAGGTGTGTTTTTTTCCAGTAAGGTATTGTAAATATTTCAAAATGGGTTATAGCTATGCGCAATCGGCTTGGCTTTAAAAAACGGCATGATATGATTCAAAAATGTTGTACAAAAGCTTCGTCTGGTGTTTCTGATAAAATAAAAATTCGTTTTGTCAAAAATTCGACTGATGACATGATGGACATTCTGGACACACAACATGGGCTTTTGTGGACTGATGCAGGCCAGTTGTAAGTACATTGGAAAGGAGACAACGGATAGAGAATACGTTGAGGTGGTAGTGACGAAATAGAAAGGTGAACAGCGGCATGCCCTTCGTATTTCTTTAGAATCCTACGTCTTTTCACTAACCTCACGTTTAGTCAAGGGACGTCGTGTAAGCGTCATAGTGCCTCTGTCACTTCCCTCCCCTCGATATCCCAAAGGGCTTTAAAAGCTTATCAGTAATAGCACGACAAGGTCCATGTCAGACTGAAGCTCGTAGAAGCGAGAAAGGAGGGATGCTTTGTACAATATTAACTTTGACAAGCCACCAATTTCCGTTGATCCCTCAAAGTGGGTGTGTTGGGGGTGGGGAGGGGGGAGATCAGGAAAGGCAAAGGGCAGTGGGTTGAGTAGGTGGAACCCCCGCGTGCCCTGCTTGGGCCAGTCAGCATTTTCTGTGGTCTGTTTGTGCTGAGCTTTGGTATTTCACGTATATCAGTGGCGAGTCTGTCTGACAGACCATTCTGTTATTACCACCACCAGCTTCCTCTCACACGTGGGGAGGACAGAGCAGGATTGGGATTCCTGAAGTTACTCGCTGTTCTTTCAGTTGATAGAAATCCCACGTTGGCGAGTCTGATTTCTGACGTTGATTTCGTGGAAAGGGACGGGGGATGTCCAGTTTCGATCAGAATCAGTCCTATGGACAGGAAGGTGATCGATAAAGTTGAAAGGCATGTGATCCCAAGACCAGTCAAGGTCGTGAGGATGGCTGGGTGTCTGTGATTTGCTAGGCCTTCAGTTTAGTGGACTGATGCCAAACGTTATCATAGTATGTCAGGAGTTCTGAAATCAATGCATCTGTTTCTCACCCACCCACCCCTTCCTTTTACTCCTCCGGCCGTCTTTCTGAACACATCTGTTCAAGCACAGTTGATTGTAAAACGAATATTGCTTCTCCTGTGCCCATAAGCTTTTGTTGTTGTTCAAAAAAGACGTATATCAAACAAAGAAACACTAGGAACTGTTTTTTCCAGCGTCTGTCGTTTATTCCGTTTTGTGAGTGTAACTGCGATAACAAAGCAATAGCCGATACAAAATAATAGGACTGGACACAACTTTATTGTGATAGGACATTGTTCTGATTCGTGGATTTAGCAGTGATTGTTCTGTGAATATAATTCTGGTTGAGTTTTTGTCTGTCAGTTTTTTGTTGTTGTAGTATTCAGTAGAGTATGAGTTTTAAGAGCAGTCGGAATTTTTCCTTTTTCATGAGCATTCAGATTTTTTTTTCATCAGCGAATCTAAAGTCGTTGAGGAGTTAGGCGATCGAGACATCATTACATTTAGGTTGTCTTCGTAAATACCATGCCCATTCCTCTGTTTGCTGTTTTGCCTTCTCTTCCCTGAACTGGATCAGGAACCACATTGACAGCTGGGTCAGCTGCAGGCCACACATATAATTTCTTTGGATTTTTGTTTGTTTTGCAGAAGCTTGGATTTTACTACCAGTAGGACTATAACATATTTTTCTCACTACGAAATGAAGCCTTTGTTTTGAGAGGGGAGAAGACATACGATATTGGGTTTAACTTATGGGCACAGGAGAGCAATATTCGTTTACAATTTTACTGATTCATAGGTTGGTCGGTGTAACACAGTTGTTCTTGTCTTTTGCAAAGTTCTCATTGTTGTTTTCTGTTTCTTCATGATCTGTTACTTGTTTGCTGTTTGTTTTTTCATTCTAAAATGTGAGACCTGACTCATGAAAAAAAGAGCTGCTTTCATCTAAAACAATTTCTTGCAATGTTAATTTGCTACAACGTAAAGTCAGTAATCGTGTTGTCATAGAAAATCGGCTTTTTAAAACCTACCTGTATATTATTATTATTATTATTAGTTGTTTTTGTTGTTGTTGCTGTTGTTATTATTATCATTATTGTTATTATTATTATTTTACTTGGGAGCTGTTGAACTGTTAATGTGGGTTTGGATTAACTGATTAATGTAATCTGCTTTGAGAGCAGTGTGGCTTAACGAAGTAGTCTTTTCTTTTTCTTTTTTCCTCTTTTCTCCATTTGAACCCGCCGGTTCACCATACTTTTATATTTTCCTGAAACTCGTGTACATTTTTGACTCTCAGGATTTGATAATTAGGCGTCTTTATTGAATCGTCTTTTTTCAGCGATCAGTTGCCCGTTTGCTCTTTTTTGCTCAGTGCATTTGTATTAAAAATCTTTTTGTTTGTTTGTTTGTGAATATATTTTTACGATTATTCTTGCCATTTTATAATTTTTATCGTAAGCTTGTGGTAAAAAAGAAGATGGGAATAAGCTCAGGCCAGGGGCATTTTCTGGGTTTAGATGCTGAGATGAAAGTGTAATTCTGCCTCATGTTTTTCGTTTTTATTATAACAGGATTGAGAGAGTCTGTTTGCTTTGACGTGGTATTGTCTTTTTGTATGTTTCCCCTTCCTTTTCTTCTGTTCCTCTCTCTCTCTCTCTCTCTCTCTCTCTCTCTCTCTCTCTCTCTCTCTCTGTGTGTGTTTTGTCATTATTCATTGACGTGCTTTGATATAACATTATGCAGACCGGTGAGTTTGAACGCTAAAGAATGGAAAACTACATGTGCATTTTTGCTGCAGAAGGCAATAAGCGTAGACTGCCCTTAAGTGTGTCATATGGGCTTGTTGTGTTTTCCGTTTTCCAAAAATCAGTGCTACCGTTGATGAGCGCTTTGTCTGATGAACTGTAGGCATGGATATCACACTGCATATCAATAGAAAACAGCACTCGATGTTATCTTTTTGTTTATTGATAGGTTCCCTGTTCACAAAAATACTATCATACCATTTTGCATGAAAAATAAATGATTTAGATTATGAAACGGAAGAGGAAATGCACTTGTTTTTATAATGTGGTCAAATTAAAATTCATACCACTTTCAAGACGTACTTTTCCGTGAAACACGTTGTGTGTTTTTCTTGGGTCTGTGCCCGGAGATTAAAAAAAATGTAAAGTACACAAGAAACATCACACGATACATATTGATTTAATGACTTAGAGGACACACGATTATCGAATGGTAAAACGCACTCTTATTGACGATAGAGATGGGTTTTTATTGATATTAGCGTGTAGGCAAACTGACAGTTACATTGGGTGTTTGTCATGGATTATACCAACAACGAGAACACTGCTGTCCGACGTTCACAAACATTAAACTTGTTTTCAGCAGGAATAAGTGAACGTGTGTTGAGAAGAACTGATAGTTACAGCGCATGTACACACATGAACTGGTGTATTCAAACATTCCTTCCATTACTAGGCAATATTGTGATCAGGCAATTCTTTTCAGGTGCTTTGTTAATGTCTGGATATTTTGTTTTATTTGCTTAGAAATTCACCAGCCTGGTTGCTTGCACTGTGCATCGATACAAACATTAGACTGCTATTGCCAGGACTTAACTAAACATCATTGTATTTGCATGTGTACCGTATTCCACTGCGTTGTTGCACAGTCTGCCTCTTTGGTGGGCATGCATACTGAGTGTTGTCACGTTTCCGTTAGCCAGTCTTTGATATGACATACAGGATTTTTAACGTGCATATTTGATAATCTGCATGCATGTAAACACAAAGTGGGTATAGACGCCGGCAGGTCTGCACACATGTTCACCTGGGAGAGGGAAAAAATCTCTGCCCTTTACCCACCTGGTGGAGATGTCTAGCAGATTGAACTCAGGACCTTATGATTGGAAGTCCAGCTTTTACTCACTTGACTACTGTGCCTGGGTAACCAAGAAAGGAAGCGGATTGTGTGGGCAATTTTTGTGGAGGAAGTAAGAACAAGGGGGTGGTGATAGGAAACATTGGTGGGATGCAGAGATTGGATCGAGGCTGGCTGAAAAGTAGAAAGGAGGGGAGATTCAGAGATTGAGTGAGGGTGAAGTGGGAATAGAACCAATTTCGTACTGTTGGACTTCATTGTCTGTTCTGTCTGTCCTTCAATTCCGATGCCGTCTGGCACTATCGTGCTCTGTATCTATGGCGTGGGCGGGTGTCGCAGTGTGAAGGTGCACGTGAAACTCAACCAGAAACTAGAGTGCTGTGAGTGACAAGTAGTCTGGAGAGGTCGCCACCATCCTGAGTGCACGACAGACTCCTGCCACTCTCTCTGCCTTGGTAACCACTACCTGCTTGGCTGAATCTGAACCAAGTTTTGCCAACTCTACTGAAGGCTAAATGCAGAATCTGACTTCGGATTAGATGGGGTGAGAGGTGGTAGTAGAGGGAGTTCGGGTAGGGAAAGTATGCCAGATTGAAGTATTGTTATGTGACGCCAATCCGTCAACATTTGGTCTGTGAAACATAAACTCACTCATATATTACCACATGACAGAAAGAACGTATAAAAAACCCCCCAGCAAACTCTTTGTGTTTGGCCGAAAATGCTATTTGTCAAGTATTGTTTAGGTGAAGTGGATGATTGTGTATAACCTCCTTAAGTCAAATTAATATTTGCAGTCATGACCAGTATGTATAACAGATTGTGCTGATGGTTCATCACACACTGAGGGCTGCAGCCAAAGGCAGCTTATCAATCAGTCACTGTACATGTGGCCCATTGTCAGTGTTTAATACACACTGGGCTGATGACCTGAAGATTGTGGATTTAGTTCTTCCTGAGTGGGATTTTTACAGCCTTTGCCAGATCATACCAAAATGGAACTGGGACCAGTCACCGTAGTGTAGTAGCGAGCACAACGGATTACCGACTGGAAGGCTGTAGGTTCGAATCCCAGTCAGTACTTTCAAAATCATTGTGGGATTTTTCGGCTCCAACCGACTGCCACCACGTGTTGAGCGTGCTATGGGCTCATTGAGAAGAGTGGCACCATCCACTTCACTGAGCGGATGTGTCATTGAGGTGTTGCTCAGACGTTCTAACACTGCAGCTGTCTGTATCTCTCGGGCCTGGGTGACTCCAGGATATATTATGACATGATAGTAAGCGTAGAGTACAGCCCTGTCACGAAGTCTCAGTCCTAGATAGAGCTCCATACCATCATGATTATCATCGTCATCGTCATCATCATAATCATAACATTATAAAAAGTGTGTTAACTTCTGTGGCCATTAAGATGGCGTAGAAACTTGGAGGAGGGGAGAGGTGAGCACCAATGATACTGCCTGAGTGTGATGATCCTTGAAGAAGAAGTGAACTGGGACCATACACTTCATTGTTGGCCTATTAACAGATGACACATGTGGAGTTGTTGCTCATTGTTCTGATTGACAATACAACCTTCTGTGCATCATGAAGACATACCTTTTAGGCAGCAGTAATTTCTCCTTTTACAAGCCACTGTTTTTGCTCCACTTCCAGTCCAGTTTGTGTGTGCTTTGTGCCCTGGCGTTTTGGTCGTTGTTGCTTTGGTGAATGATTAGAGTGCTCGCTTTGGTTTCAATTTTGTATCAAGATTTGGCACCTTATAAATGTCATTGTTATTATTATTATTAATTATATTGTTGTTAATATATTATTACTATCTCTCAAAACCCTTTTTCAGTAGGTTATGTTTTTTCCCCATATTCCAGCAACAGTTTATAGAACGTTAATGGAAAGGTGAATTCAGTGTTGAGAAGACATTGGTAGGGTCTAGACTATTAAGCAACACACACAAGACTTAACGATAACGGAAATGAACATAACTAAACCGTTAGTGGAGTGAGGTAAACAAGACAGAGGCCGTGCAGATGAAAGACTGATGGGAAAGTGGCAGTTGGTAGAAAGTTTAACACGAAATGAGAATCAGGGCAGAGAGAGCGAGATATATATATGTGTTTTTAGAGTGGATTTGTGGTGGAAGAAGGGAGGAGGGGAAGATGATACGAACAGATCCAATTTTGTCTCCAGCTTTTTTTTTTTTATCCTTCACAGCTACTTCCATCCAGACCAGCTCCCCCACACACTCTTATTTCGCGCATACTGTCATGGTGTTACAGCGTGATGGTACGGGAAGCCTTGCACGTGAAACGCGATCATTCGTCTGCATAGAGGTTTGGGTGCTGTGAGTGACAAGTAATCTGGAGAGGTCGTCGCCATCCTCAGTACACCGCAATCCCCTGCCACTCTTAGTCTTCGTCCCCTCTGCTGGCGCAGATTAGGACGAATCAAGCTTTCATTCATTTCACTTAGCAATAAACGGGAAAATCTCCACCTGGGTCAGGTTGGTTTGTGGTAGGGTGAGGGAGACAAAAAAAAAAAAAAAAAAAAAAGATTGGGTGGGGGAGGATGGAGGAATGAGTGAGCACGTATGACTAAAGCTGCTGACATTTTTGTTTCAAGTGTAAAGCCAGTCAATAAACATTTCCATTTTTTTAAAATATAAAAGTCTAATCTATAAGAGTTTAGACACAGAAAAGCAGTTTTAAGTAAAGAGCAAGAGCAGCATTTTCCTAATGCATTAGTTGCTTCTTCTTGTTTGCGCTACGACTTATTCTGAGTAAACAGTCTTTGAACGAAACTAAAGAGAAGAAAAGAGAAAAGCTAGACTGAATGATGGGGAAGTCGTTGTTACTGTTGTCAGCAGTATCAAACGACAGACTGAAAACTTGCCAGTTCGCTGTAAACAGTGTTGGTGGTGGGAGATAAGCCAAAGAGAAGCTATGAAGGTCGCAGATTGATGAAAAAAGTTGAAGTTAATATACAGCTGTAGAATGTATGGAGTCAGTGACACGGGGAAAAGGTGTGTGTTTTGGAGGGGTGCTGCTGCACCAGGCTTCATGTTTAGTTGCTGACTGCAGCTGCATCTTACCAGGACATCCTCCGTATAAGACATTTTCTTCTTTCTCCCGAACTTTGTAAAGAGTTTTTGGGATGCTTTACTAAAGACCTGTCATCAGATTCGTTCAGCTCCGTTTTGTGTGTTCCTGAAGCCTGGGTCTCTGCAGAGGGTTTCTCTATCCATTCTGTGATGTTATTATCAGTTCATTGGTTTCGCTGTCGTCCACTCCATCTCCCTTCCTGTTTACTGGAGGATTGATTTAGCGAGTCCATTGGATCTTATTACATGGCCATAGCTACCTTTTCTTAACTGAAGTCAGCAGATTTTCATATGGTTCAGTGTGTTGCTAGATGCTTTGGCGCATTGTTGACATGATCAGTGTATCTAATGATAAGTATCTTACGATAACAAAATGTGTTGCTCGATGCTTTGGCACATTGTTAATATGATCAGTGTATCTTATGATTAATATCATGCGATAACACCTCAGTTCCATGGCCTGGATTCATTTTTTCCTAAACTGCTGTGAGGGTCCGTGTCTCGCATGTTTATAGGTAGGTGGAATAAACCAGTGCACAGAGCCAGAAATTTCATGGCGATGTTCTTGTCCTACCATACAGGTTTCAGCCTGGATAGTGCTAATGTTTGTCTTTGCTGCCCTTGAGAGGATTTCTGGTTTGAATCCTTCATCGCTAATAATGGATCCCATGTGAGTAGATTGTTAAATAGTTCCTTGCTTCGGTTATTGGACAGTTATATCACTAGTGATGGTCGTGTTGTGGCTGACCATTAACATATTCTTCTCGATGCAGATTTCCGTGCCATATCATGTCGATGTTGCATGTAGTCTGTAAGCAAACTTGGTGATTCTTTGCTCATTGCCTACCAGGCCATCAATGTCATCTTTGAAGCCAAGGTTCGTGAAGGTTTTTCCTCCAAAGCTTATCGTGTTTTCCATGATCTTCAAGTGTGTCAACCATGATGCGTTTTAAGATTACATTGGAAGGTATGGGAGTCAGTTGACAGCCCTGACGAACTCCAGCTGAAGTACGGAACCACTGTATTTGTTTCTGTCATAAGGTGTGTCTTGGGCAAGTTGAACCTGGTGGAATCCACCCTCTCCTGGTCGGATTTTTTGTTGGGATCACTGTCCACATGCGGTTGATAGTGCTTGTTACATGCTTACCGGTAGCAAAAGACAACCTTTGACCTGACTCGTAAGAGATGTTGGGAAAAAATGAAATAAGAGAGCAATCCTAATTTTGTCTGTAATTTCCATCGTCTCCAATCTTTACTCTTACCTTCATCTACAATAAATCCCCTGTTCTTCTCCTATGTTGTAATAGTGTTATGGTGTGATAGTAGAAAAAGCTTTATACGTGAAACTAAAAAACTAACAGTCATTAAAAGAAATAACGAACGAACGTGAAAGGCGACTATTTGTCTCAACTGAAGAGGCTTGGGCGCTGTGAATGACAAGTAATCTGGAGAGGTCAGTCCTCGACACACCATGATCCGCTGCCACCGTCTGTCTGTGCCACCACTGCTGGCCTGGAGTTATCCAAATCAAGCCTTCATTCACTTCATTTAATGCTAATTGGAAAAAATCACCAGAGGTAGGTTGTGCTGATTTATGTTGGGGAGGGAAAAGAAGGAAAGGAATAAACAATGATGGGAAAGATCAATCAGTATTGTTGTTTCTGAAACATCAACCTTCTGTCAGCATTTTATTCTGATGGATATACTTTGCCTTGAGGCACCTGACCAACATGGATGTGCGGATTGGAATCTTGCCGGAGGATAAAAAGAAAATGGCGACAGCGGAAGGGCATCCAGGTGTCATGACCTCGGCCCGGCCTCCTTAGAGTGTCAGGAGTTTAAGGGCTGAAATACTTGCTTGACAGCGGTTTCAGTTCTGAGGGACCTTCTGCTGCCCAGCTGTGCCCAGAGTTTCTAGCTATCTGTTTGTCAACATGTAGTCATTCAAGCGAAAACCCTGAATTGAACACATGGGAGAGAATTACACGAAAGAAAATACTGTATTTATGTTGCTGCTAACTGCTCAGATAACAATTATAGACAATTCACCGGCTCAAATCTATGATGTCCGCATTTTGTGTGCCTGAAACTGATAGTTGAAGACAAAGAAGGTGGTACAAGTTTATGGTGGTAAACGTTTAAACGTGTTGTGGAATTCAGATTCCCCATTGTGACTATTTGCTGTTTTTGTTATAAGCTTTGTCATTGACATATCTCACTGACGCTTTTGTCGTTGTTGGTTGACGTGGTAGATAGTTTTGAATCAGCTCAGATTGTATGGGCTGTAGATGTCTGTCTTCTTGGTGTGTTACTAGCCTCAGGTTTCTATTTCCACACTGTGTGGATGAAACAGAATCATTCCATGCGTATTTTGCTTACCAAATTTGTGCTGTTTATTCCATTATCATAACTGACACAAGTCCAGACATATGTGTTTTTCCCACTCACTTACCAATTACGATCTTTCACAAACCGTTTTGATTTCGAGTCATTTTGTGGTCTTCAGCTCAACGAACGTCATAATAGTATCAGATAATTTATCTGAAGCGTTGTTTTTGTTTCAGATTAAAGAATGTGTTGTCTTTCGTTGGACAAAAGCCAGTTGGCCGAAAATTTGTGCCTGTCTTGATTCTACAACGAAATATGAATTGTCAGTCTGTTAGCTTACGTTTCTGGTATTTGTATACAGTATGGATAAACCGATGGAAGTATTTTCTTCATAGTGCTACCAATAATGACACAGAAACTATTAGACTGTACACACGGGAATTGGTATATTGAAATATTGATGGACAGAGGTAAGAATGGCGAAGGAGACAGGGTGAGTCGTAGTTTTTTTGGTGGGAAAGTAAAGACTGAAGGAAGGTTACGAATCAGAAGCTAAAACAGCCAAGACAGTTTTATTTTCATCATCTTAAATTTTGTCGTCTTCGGCACCGTTCATATGTACACGTGTCTTGTTCAATCCTCCTCTTTGTTATCTAAGCACATAACACAAGAACCCGTGCACGAATTCTGCACACACACACACACTCGTGTATGCGTGCGCGCAAACACACACACATATACGTGCACGCACGCACGCACACACATACATACATACATTATACATACATTATACATACATACATACATACATACATACATACATACATACATACATACATACATACACATGTATATGTATATGTATGTATATATGTACCTATATATATATATATATATTTGTACAAAACACACACACACACACACACACACACACACACACACACACACACACACACATACACGCACGCGCACACTTATACACGCACCCCCACCCCAACACACACGTCAATTCTTCCATATCCTTCGTTATCCATGATGTAACGCTGTGACAGTACGGAACATCTTGCACGTGAACTAGAGCCATCCCCTTTCACGGTGACCTAGAAGCTGTGAGTGACACGTAATCTGGAGACTGGTTGCCACTCTCAGTACGTCACAATCCCCTGTCACTCTCTGTCCTCGTCCCCATCGTCAGCCTGCATTAGGGTGAATCACGTTTTCGCACACTGCACTAAATGCTAAACGGACAAATCCCGACCTGTCTGGGTTGGGGTGAGGTGACAAGGGATGGAGATAAGCTGAAATGGGGAGATTTGGTGTCTAAAACAGAAACTCAGTTCATCAATATTATGTTGGTCTCTGAAACTGAAACCTAATCTGTGAATGTTTGGTTGCTGGAACGTAAACTTAACGGGTGCAGAAAGGAAAGTAACCATCTTGTGTGTGAGTGTGTTCTGTTTTATCTATTTCATTATTATGTTATTATTTACTGGTCATTTCTTTTTGAAATTGCAATGTTATTAGCTTTTATTGATGGATGTACACAACTTTAATGTTTATGAATCTGGTTATTGGCTGGCTAATAGGGGTGTCAATGATTGACATTATAAGTCGGATTGGTCTTTCAAGTTGATTAAAGGAAACTTCCTGATGAACATGTCTTATGCATATTTCAGACTTTTACGCCAGATTTTCCCCGTGGGTTGCCGGTGGCTCTTTCAGTATAAATAGTATCCCCACCTTCTGGAAATTTTGTGCTAGAAATTTCCTCTTTTCTGTCACTCTCTTTGTTTCTACCTCGTTGCTTTGCTTTTTGTCATTTCTACCTATCATTTTCTGCCTTGATGGTCCATTCACCTGTATGCGTTTGATAAAGTCTAATGTTCTTTTTCATAGGATTGATAATTGGGAACATGTATCAAGTGCACTTTTGGATCTAGGGAGGTGAGATATACAGAAGCAATTTTAGGTAATTTAAGCCTGTCCTTGTGTATGCCTATATTTGTATTCAGGTGTGTTTTTTAATCTCCCCTGTGCGATAAATTGGACGGAGTGGTCAACGCCGAGGGCATGTCCTTAGATTATGCGCGCGAATGATTGATATGTGTACTTAATTTTTTTTTTCCTGTTGAAGT
>CM060313.1:47964555-47967055 GCA_030674185.1 Monoplex corrugatus
GAAATCGTCTGTTTTGATAGGGATGATCGGGCTGTGAAAAACGACGTTCGTCTGTCAGATGTCACTTTTCTCTTCCCATTCTCTCGTTGTCTGTCTGTCTGTCTGTCTGTGTCTGTGTCTGTCTCTCTGTGTTTCTGTCAGTCTCGTGTGTGTCTTTGTCTGTCTTTTTCTCTCTTTGTCTCTTTGTCTCTCTGTCTGTTTCTGTCTCTCTGACGTGTCTTTTTGGGCTGCCTGTCTCTTGTCTTTTTCTCTCTTTGTCTCTCTGTTCTGTTTTCTTCTCTCTCTGTCTGTCTCTCTTTTTCTGTCTGTCTGTCTCTGTCTCTCTTTCTCAGTGCACCCTGTTCTAATTCTTGTTCTCTTCATCTTTTTGCCTTGTCTCTGTCTTATTGTTTTCTCTGGCCTCTCAGACATGTTAACGGGAAGGGCTGCGTGTCAGTCAACAACCCGAATGCTGAAGAATCCAGAGAGTTCGCGATTACATTATTTTGTTTGTTTTTCGTATAACGCAGAATGCCACCTTTAATCTTTCAAGTACTGACTGACAAATGACAGAGAAAAACTTACAGCACAAGCCAGCAGACTTTACACCGAGAGTTGTTTTCTCTTCGTAGACTTTACACCCAGAGTAGTTTTCTCTTCGCAGAATTTACATCCAGAGTAGATCGAAGAATACATAGAGAAACGTGACGCAGCATTTGCTGAATCAGATGACGTCATGTCAAAGGGAGACCAGCTGAAGACTTGTTATCCTCCTTTGCTGTATGTGAGCAAAAGGATCAAGCAGTTTCTCTCTCTCTCTCTCTCTCTCTCCTCTGTCTGTCTCTCTCTCTGTGTCTCTCTCTGTGTCTCTCTCTCTCTCTGTCTCTCTCTCTCTCTCTGTCTCTCTCTGTCTCTTTCTCTCTTTCTCTCTCTCTCTCTGTCTCTCTCTGTCTCTGTCTCTGTCTCTCTCTCTCTCTCTCTGAGCGTTTATTGACCGTTACCTACTTGCGCCGCTCTTCTGACCCGTCCCCAGGAGGTCTGCCAGAACCCAGATCAGGCTTGGAGAGGTGGTGGATCATCCAAGGAAGGAGAGTGGCAGTTCTAGGGAGGGTTGGGGGTGTTGGCGTTGTTGTACTTGTGTTTTCACGTGTGATGTGGTGTTTGGTTCAGCAGACTCCAGGGTGCTTCACTCGTGTTTGTTCAGGGCGCTGAGAGCGTACAGATTTTACAGAATGAGTGGACGAGGCGCTGTGTGCTTTTTTGCTGTGTGTGTACTGGGAGCGCAAAGGCTGGCAGAATGAGCAGACTGCTTTACGAAGAACGAGTTCATGCTAGAAACCAGAAGTATACACAGACGAATCAGAACGCGTATTTGATACAAGACAAGACAAGACAAGACAAGACAAGACAAGACAAGACGAGGCGAGGCGAGGCGAGGCGAGGCGAGGCGAGGCCAGACAAGACAAAGGCAAATTTTCGGTCAACTGGCTTTTTTCAAACGTGTGCAAAAGACAACAATGAATACATGAATGTGGAAAACTTTATAGATTGGACTCTGATAGACCTTTTTGTGACTGATCAGAAGAGCGTCATGTTCTGATTCTTTGTTTTCATAGTTCTGGTTCCTGTTTTTGTTTTTTTTTAAACTTTGACTGTCGCTTTGATTTAGAGCTCATGCACTGTGTAGCCTGGTTCAATCTTTACAGACATGTAGAAGATACCTAATTATCACTTTTGTGGTAAACAGATACTGGCAAACAAAAGGTGAAGCATAGAGTCAGATCAAGTATCGTGCATATCTGCAGACATATTGCTGTATATTTCTGACACAGACGGACAAACAGATAAGCATACAGACAGACAGACAGACAGACAGACAGACAGACAGGCAACCTGTGGAACTTTCCAACTCTGCCCTTTCTGTTATATCCCCTGGCACCACAGATATAATGACCTCAGTCATTATATACACACACGCACTCCTCCACCACTTTACAGTTTGTGGCTAAAGATTTCCCCCCAGCTCCTTGGTGGAACTGGATGAACCTCAGGATCCTCTCTGTCATCGCGACGTTTCTAACTTCAGAAGATCTAATTTCCCCTTTTCTTTCATTAGTTGCTTCAGCTTGGTGCTTTGCCAGAACAGCAACGTAGTTTTCATCACCACAAGAGACGTACGGAATCTTTACACCATCCATGGGTTTGTGATCAGAGGTTTGGATGGGGGATGTGTACTTTTGTAGTGAACCGTTCAACAGGACTGGCACTGATACATAACGTGCATCTGATCGTCATCTAAGTCACGCTGTGAACTATCATCACATGTTGCATTAATAACAGAAGGACGAGAGAGAGGGGGGGGGGGAAGGGAGGGAAGGAGAAAAAGGGATGGAGAGAGAGAGAGAGAGAGAGAGAGAGAGAGAGAGAGAGAGAGACGTATACTCATGCACGTATATATAATACAGACCTACGTACATACATACATACATACATACATCATACAGAAAAAGAGAGGGAGGGA
>CM060313.1:47972055-47979555 GCA_030674185.1 Monoplex corrugatus
ATTTCTGTAGCCCTTCTTGCCCAGCGTTCGTTGTGAGCTTGGCTTGTTCTTCTTCTTGTGTTTCCATTCTTAACCCTTAGACTCCCGCTTCCTAGTCACCAACTGCAAAAAATCAACCCTTTGACTCCCTCACCTTATCCACTAGCTTACTACAAGAAGCTGATGGATAGGATGAGGGAGTCAAAGAGTCAAATGTTTGCTTTGGTAGCATGGTTGATAATGCAGGATACTGGTGGCAGGCTGTGGGAACAAAAGGGTTATGATACCCAGGTCCATGTCAAGTTTTGGGGAGTGAGGCAAGTTTTGTGATTCTTGATGAAAAGACACAGTGGCGGCATGTACTCAGGGACAGGGTTGGAATGCTGGGATGGAGGGGATAGAGAGAAGAACTCTGGTTGCAGAGCAATGGAGATTTTAGCGACAAGCGTGTTACGGAGATGTGCTCGAAGGCTGAAAGTTGCGATCTGTATGCAGCAGGGTTGAGTGTGATATGATTATGACCAAGTAAATTGCCATTTGGATATCACAAATGAAAATTGGTTGCGAGTACCACGATTTCATGCGTCATCCATTGCACGATACATCTTTGAAAGTGGTGTGGTGTGGTTGGTGCAATGGAATACTGATTGGAAAGTTATGGGTTCGAATCCCCATTAGTCCTGTCAAAATCCCCCAACAAATTCCTACCTAGAGTTGTGTGCGCTGTGGCCGCATTGAGAAGATTCGGACCACACCATCGAGTTCTGTTCACCTCACGGTGCATCATTAAGGATATTGCTCAAATCATCTGACCAACACGACAGGTGTCTGTATCTCTTGGGTGTGTTTGACGCCAGGACATATTATCATAGTAAGCGTAGAGTATAGCCCTGTCACGCTGTCTCAGCCCTAGATAGAACTCCGTAACATCATGATTATCATCCTCATCGCCACCATCATCGTATCATTTTAGAAATTATCTTAGCTTCTGTGGCCGTTAAGACAGCTTAGACAATTGGACAGAGAAGATGGTCAGCATAAATGAAACTGCCAAAGTGAGATTATCCTTATGAAACAATAAAAATAATGTCTCCTTTGCCCTGATCAACAACACATTGCAGAAGATTTTCTAACTACAAAATACAGGGGTACATACTGACGTTTATAACACCAGGCACTTCTATTAACAGTACAACATACAGGGGTACATATTGACGTAATGACATTAGACACTTCTGTAAACAGTGCAGCGAACAGGGGTACATATTGACGTAATGACTTAAGGCATTTCTGTAAACAGTGGAACGTACAGGGGTACATATTGACGTAATGGCATCAGGCACATCTGTAAACTGAACAAAATACAGAAGTACATACTGACGTAATGACTGCAGGCACTTCTATAAGCAGTACAGCATACAGGGGTACATACTGACGTAATGACTTCAGGCACTTCTATAAGCAGTACAGCATACAGGGGTACATACTGACGTAATGACTTCAGGCACTTCTATAAGCAGTACAGCATACAGGGGTACATACTGACGTAATGACTTCAGGCACTTCTATAAACAGTACAGCATACAGGGGTACATACTGACGTAATGACTTCAGGCACTTCTATACTGAACGCCAAAATTAACTGACCAGGTAAAGAAAGTCATGTACACCATCACTGGAATAAAAAACAGAAATGCAATTTATTTCATAAATAAGTTCATTCAATCCTCAATCGATTTAACGCAAAAAAAAAAAAAAAAGGTTCTTAATTGTGAACAGCCGAACACAAATGTCAGTTAACCCACATTTGAAAAGTCACAAAATCAGTAGCGCGTGTGGCCACCTCGGGCATCGATACAAGCTTGGCATCGTCGTCGCATGGAACAAACCAGGCGTCCAAAGAAGGCTTGGGGTATGGCTTGCCATTCCTCTTGGAGAGCTTGCTGTAGTTCCTGCAAGGTCAAGGGCGCTCTAGGGCGTTGTTGCAGTCGGCGTTGGAGTTCGTCCCAAACATGCTCGATGGGCGACATATCGGGTGAATTTGCTGGCCATGGCAACACGTCGATCTGTCTTGCTTGCAGATGCTGCTGCACAACATGTGCACGATGCGAGGGGGCGTTGTCGTGCTGGAGAATCACGCCAGGGCCATGAGCGCGGACAAAAGGTTCAATGTGGGGCGTGACAATTTCATCTCGGTAGCGGAGAGCATTCAAGTTGCCCTGGATCAACACTAACTGTGTCTGATGATGTGCAGAAATGCCTCCCCAAACCATAACGCCCCCTCCACCATAAGGTGCACGCTGAATGATGCAGTTGTCGGCGTACCTCTCTCCTCGACGCCTGTACACTCGATGACGACCATCCGCGACTGACAGCTGAAAACGAGACTCATCGGTGAATAGGACATGTCTCCACACTCGGATAGTGAAGCGCAGGTGCTGCCTGGCCCATGCCAAGCGTGCTGCACGGTGTCGAGGAAGAAGTTGTGGTCGAACTGCAGGGCGCCGTGTTTGCAGACCATTCTCCCGCAGACGTCTTCTGACGGTGGTGGCACTGATTCGCCTCAAGCCAGGGATAGCTCCCGCAGTGACAGTGGCAGGCTGAAACCGGTTTCTCAGATGCGTCAGTGTGATAAATCGATCCTGCTGAGGAGTGGTAACCCTGGAGCGACCACGCCCTGGTAAGTCAGCAATGTTGCCAGTGTTCTGAAAACGGTTCCACCATAACCGTACAGTTGTCCTTTGCACTCCAAAATGCCTGGCAGTGGCAGAAACGGAGCTTCCCCCTTGCAACATGCCAACAGCTCTCCAACGGTCATTTTCCAATGTTCTTGGCATGGTGGTTTTTCCAAAAGGAAGGATAAAACGAGTGTTATGGTACAGACGGAGAGTGTGTGAGTTGCCTGGGACACCAATTTCCTTGTTCACGTGCATTTTGTGACGCGTAGGCCGGATATTGTGTTGGAGTGAACTGTTGTCTGAGCGCGTAAGCACGTGCTGCAACCCTTTTTTTCACATGGGGAAAGAATTCTTCCATCTGCAGGACAAGAACGTGCAAACGGTTTCCGGACAGTTATCTCAATGGCAATTTGGTGACATTATTAAAAGTGGTCAGTTAATTTCGGCGTTCAGTGTATAAGCAGTACAGCATACAGGGGTACATACTGACGTAATGACTTCAGGCACTTCTATAAGCAGTACAGCATACAGGGGTACATACTGACCTAATGACTGCAGGCACTTCTATAAACAGTACAGCATACAGGGGTACATATTGACGTAATGGCATCAGGCACATCTGTAAACTGAACAAAATACAGAAGTACATACTGACGTAATGACTGCAGGCACTTCTATAAGCAGTACAGCATACAGGGGTACATACTGACGTAATGGCATCAGGCACATCTGTAAACTGAACAAAATACAGAAGTACATACTGACGTAATGACTTCAGGCACTTCTATAAACAGTACAGCATACAGGGGTACATATTGACGTAATGGCATCAGGCACATCTGTAAACTGAACAAAATACAGAAGTACATACTGACGTAATGACTGCAGGCACTTCTATAAGCAGTACAGCATACAGGGGGTACATACTGACGTAATGGCATCAGGCACATCTGTAAACTGAACAAAATACAGAAGTACATACTGACGTAATGACTTCAGGCACTTCTATAAACAGTACAGCATACAGGGGTACATACTGACGTAATGGCATCAGGCACTTCTATAAACAGTACAGCATACAGGGGTACATACTGATGTAATGACTTCAGGCACTTCTATAAACAGTACAGCATACAGGGTACATACTGACGTAATGACTTCAGGCACTTCTATAAACAGTACAGCATACAGGGGTACATACTGACGTAATGACTTCAGGCACTTCTATAAACAGTATAGCATACAGGGGTACATACTGACGTAATGACTTCAGGCACTTCTATAAACAGTACAGCATACAGGGGTACATACTGACGTAATGACTGCAGGCACTTCTATAAGCAGTACAGCATACAGGGGTACATACTGACGTAATAACTTCAGGCACTTCTATAAGCAGTACAGCATACAGGGGTACATACTGACGTAATGACTGCAGGCACTTCTATAAGCAGTACAGCATACAGGGGTACATACTGACGTAATGACTTCAGGCACTTCTATAAACAGTACAGCATACAGGGGTACATACTGACGTAATGACTTCAGGCACTTCTATAAGTAGTACAGCATACAGGGTACATACTGACGTAATGACTTCAGGCACTTCTATAAACAGTACAGCATACAGGGGTACATACTGACGTAATGACTTCAGGCACTTCTATAAGCAGTACAGCATATAGGGGTACATACTGACGTAATGACTTCAGGCACTTCTATAAGCAGTACAGCATACAGGGGTACATACTGACGTAATGACTTCAGGCACTTCTATAAGCAGTACAGCATACAGGGGTACATACTGACGTAATGACTTCAGGCACTTCTATAAGCAGTACAGCATACAGGGGTACATACTGACGTAATGACTTCAGGCACTTCTATAAGCAGTACAGCATACAGGGGTACATACTGACGTAATGACTTCAGGCACTTCTATAAGCAGTACAGCATACAGGGGTACATACTGACGTAATGACTTCAGGCACTTCTATAAACAGTACAGCATACAGGGGTACATACTGATGTAATGACTTCAGGCACTTCTATAAACAGTACAGCATACAGGGGTACATACTGAGGTAATAACTTCAGGCACTTCAGTAATCTCCCCCATCCCGTCTCCCTCTCTCACTCTCCTTTTCTCTCCTCCTTCCTTTTTCTACTCTGATAGATTTTAGTAACGGCAGACGTAGAAGAAATGTCATTGTATTGTCTCACTGCTTTCACTGTTTGAAAATAATGAAATAATGATCATTCATTCATTTATCCCTGTCACCCTCTGCCTCCACAACTGTAAAAAGAGTAGTAAAACCAGAGATCAACGATAGAATTGTAATTGTATCTGTACAAATGCCGCTACGTTGGTAATACGTTACCGTCATCATTTATATCATGACTGTTAAAGTCATCGATCATATCATTGTGAAAATTGTATCGCCTTAGATTTCTGTGCCCGTTCCTCTCTCTCTCTCCCCCCGCCCCCCTATTCTTACCCAGCGTTCGTGGTGACCTGGGCTTTTCTTGTGTTTCCATTCTTGGAAAAGGTCCACATCAAGGTCTTGGATGTCGGGTGGGTTCATGTGAGGTTCTGGATGAAGAGACACCGTGGCGCCTGTACTCTGAGAATGGGGGTCGGGGTGTTGGGAGTAAGGGGGTTAAAGAAATGTGCTAGAGAGCTGGAAGGAACGATCGATGTGCCGCTCAGAGTGTGTGGAAGATAGGACTATGTTCCCCTTCCCCATCACAAAAATGTGCTCATTGTGGTTGACCATACAAATGTAGGATTCATATATAAACTTGATACTTGGTGGATGTCGGCGACTAGATTTGTGTTTGAAATTGAAAGACTTGTTGCTCTTGTTGGTATCTTCATGGTTCTTTGACAAGTTGCAGGATTTTTCTGTATGGGTGTGTGTGTGTGTGTGTGGTGTGTGTGTGTGTGTGTGTGTGTGTGTGTGTGTGCGTGTGCGTGTGTGCGTGCGTGCGTGCGTACGTTGTGTGTGTGTGAGGAGAGAGAGAGGGGAGGGAGGAGAGAGAGAGAGCGGCTGGGAAACACTTTTTTTACTCAAAGATAGTAGCATTAGATCCCCACAGACCGGTCTTACAGCTAGCCCTTGCCATTTTTCAGATACAAAATCATCATGCAAACATAAAAACCAAATACATCAATTAAAAGAAAGAAGCAGAAATAGAAATAAAAGCATAAGGCATCAAAAAACAGAAGGAGAGAGAGAGAGAGAGAGAGAGAGAGAGAGAGAGAGAGAGAGAGAGAGAGAGAGAGGAGAGAGAGAGAGAGAAGAGAGAGAGAGAGAGGAGAGAGAGAGAGAGAGATTTTATTGACAGTGGCTTGTTAACACCACAGCAATATATCATGGAAAGAAATCGAGAGACATTTGGTTATAAATTTTCACGACTTTTTTTTTTTCTCGCATGCTAGAAAATCTTTTCTTTGAAATTTTTGCAGGAAAAGTGTAAATCCTTGTGATAATGATTTGATATAATGTGCTACCTGGCCAGCTCTGGGTTTATGTGCAGTATTTAATGTTTGTGCCATGATCACCATCACATGGCACCTGTGACGTTAATGCATATGGAATTCATTCCGAGCGTGGAAACGTTCATCTTGAGAAACTGAAACTAAACTGAACTAGACAATGTTCTGACATAATCCATAACATTGAGAACAACAGTGAGAATAGTGTTACATTATGATATCACTGTAACCATCCAGAAACTATGCCTCTTTTCACCAAGAATGCAACAGACTAGCGGTTATCAAAACGCTTTGGAATCACAGCACTTACTATAGAATCATGACCTGGCTGTGACCTGACCCCCCCCCCCCTTAAAATGTGAGGAGTTTGGTGCCGAAATACTTACTTTAGGAGTTTTGGGGTGGGGGTGATTCTGCTGTCAAGTTCTAGAGTTTCTCGCTGGTGGCTTTAACCCTTTGACTCCCGCACCCTGTCCACCAGCATTCTGCATCGTCAACCATGCTAGCAAAGCAGAAATTTAACCCTTTGATTTCCCTCACTTCATCCATCAGCTTCCTGCAGGCAAGCTGGTGGATAGGGTGAGGGAGTCAAAGGGTTAAAGTTTTTTGCAGTTGGTGAATAAGGTGTGGAGGTCAAAGGGTTTAAACTCTTCTTGTATCAGATTGTGTACTTTAGAATGTTTTAATGATGGCGACCACAAAATATACCATTTGAATTTGTCTCGATCAGGGGACTTACAAGGGATTTACTGTTGACAACATGGATAATAAACGCGTATGCACGTTTTTTTTTTTTGTTTTGACTGATTACCGTGGTAGGCCACGAAAGTGTCTGATTGCTTATTATCAGATTTTTTCCCCTTAGCTTCAACCTTAACATACTCAGTTTCAGGTGTCAGACAAAAGCGACGATAGTTCTTACGTTGCCCTGAAACTGGAGGGGAGGGAGCTCAGATTGTGTTTCAGATATTAAGCTGACAGCACTACAGAAATTAACTCGTCAAAGTGGTCAGAAAGCTGGGCAGTTCACCCGTGTAAAGAATGTTGTTTATTCTCAAATTTACAAAGTCTATACCATCAGACAAATTGCATGAAAAAAATCAAACTGACAGCGTTGTACGCAAATTCAAAACAGCCATAACAAATATCTTCGAAACAGCAACAACCACGTGTACATCTTAAGATTGTAAAGAATTAACTAAACAGAACGCGGCACGTTATAATTTTGTTTGCAAAAGATACTTTTTTAATATTGCTACCTGACATTGAATTCGAGGCTCAAGGTCGTCAACGACTCCGACAATTCAGAAATAAATTAGCAAAAAGAGAAGACACAAAGAAACA
>CM060313.1:47982055-47984555 GCA_030674185.1 Monoplex corrugatus
CAAACACAGGGCGACAGCCATCGATTTGTCTCTGATATCACCAGAATTAGCACCATCCTGTACCTGGGAAACTCACAGAGACACTTTGGGAAGCGATCATCTACCTATCATCATAACCATAACTGACAAAAACATCAGGATGAAAGACAGCTCTCCTGATATTATTCCAAAATATAATTACAAGCGTGCAGACTGGTCCTTATTTCGAACTGCTCTTGCTAATCAGGATTACAGACATTATGAAAGTGAAAATGTAGACATTATGTTTTCTAAATTCCAAGAGTCAATTCTAGCCGCTGCAGACGTATCAATTCCGAAACTCAAAACTTCTAAATCGAATAATCGATTGGGTAATGTTTGGTGGACAGAGGCATGTGAGAAAGCAGTTCAATATAAAAGGGAGAAATTCAAAATCTACATCAAAAGCCGGAAACCTGAAGATCATGTGGAAATGAAAAAAGCTAACATCCAATGTAACAAAATCATTGCTGAAGCAAGAAAGATTATTGGGCATCATTCTGCAAAAAAGAAATTTCAGATTTCAAAGATTTCCATAAAGTCTGGACGAAAATGAATCAAATGAAGAATGGAACCAACTTACCTAGGTGTCCGATAATGATAGAAACATGTAACACATTTCCTTCAGACATGGACAAAGCAGAAACCTTTGTGGACTTATTTGCTAAAAACAGTAAAGTTGAAGGTTTATCTCCAGACTGCAAACATCACAGAGAAATGGAAGATAACAACTCAATCTACACTGATCCAATACCTCAGAATGATCTCTGGTTTAATTCTCCAATCACCTTAGAAGAGCTAAAAAAAACACAATACTGTTTCTACACAACAAAACGAGTTCGGTAGGTATTGATGCAGTTTCGACTGAAATGATTAAACATCTCCCTGAAAACTATCTTATTTTCCTACACAAAATTTTGCAGAAATGCTGGGTTAGCGGAACTGTACCACAAATCTGGCAAAAGTCTATAGTTATACCGATATTAAAAGCAGGAAAATCGAAAACTGATAAAAACAGTTACAGACCCATTGCTTTGACGTCCCACACGAGCAAACTAATGGAAAGATTGATCTTAAACAGACTTTTACACTACTGTGATAAAAATAACGTTATTCCGGTAAACCAGGCGGGTTTTAGAAAAGGGAGATCCGCAGTTGAACACCTGGTTAAACTTACGACTCAGATCAAACAACAATTTGCCCGCAGAAAAAGTGTTTTAGCTACTTTCTTTGATGTAAAAAAAGCTTACGATCAAGTTTGGCATAAACGTTTATTGTTCAAGCTAAAATCTGTTGGTTTATCTGGCAATATGTACAATTACATTAAATCTTTTTTAGCTAATAGAACAATACAGGCTAGAGTGGGAGCTAGTTATTCTACTTCACGGCGCCTCGACATGGGGATTCCACAAGGTTCAGTGATAGCACCTATTTTATTTAATATCTTTATACAGGATCTTCCTAAAGCTTTTTCAAATCGTGTTGTTTTAGTACAGTATGCTGATGATATATGCACTTGGATGAATATCACTTTAAAAAAGACAACTCCACAGAGAACACGGAATTACATCAGGAAATTGTATCAAACTGATCTTGATAATCTTGGAAACTATATGTTAGAAAATGGTCTGTCGTTGTCGGTTAAAAAGACTAACATGATGCTGTTTGATCCTGGTGGTAACTCAAATAACTTGCCTACTTTCAAATTGCTTGGTGAAGTGTTAAATTACAAACAGGTCGTAAAATTTCTGGGAGTTTACATCACTTCGAAATTAAGCTGGAATGTTCATTTTGATTATATTTTAACAAAAGCACGAAAAACCTTAAATTTTCTAAAGATAATAAGTAAATTACCCTGGGGAATGGATACAAATATACTGATTCATCTGTCAACAGCGCTGGTCAGGTCTAAATTATCCTATGCGCAAGAAGTTTTTTTCAATGCACCTAAATATTTACTAAAAAAGATTCAGAACTTGGACTACAAAAGTCTTAAAATTGCACTAGGTGTACCAACTCATGCTTCTACTCTGGAAACGTACAAAGTTGCTGGAATTCTACCTCTAAACAACCATCGTGAGCTAGCTACAGCAAAGTTTGCAATTAGAACTACTTCACAAGCGAATAATTTTGTGAGCAAAGAAATTAAAATCAGGTCTGATATTGACTTTCCAAAACGAGCAAAAAACATTTCATCACAAATTACAACCGCAACTTACATATCTGACCTGATCAAACAATCCAGCATAACTATGGATGAAATAGCCGAAAAACCAATGTTAACGCCTATCCCTACATGGGAAATGCTAAAGGCCACGTTTGATCTCGATTATGCAGACGTTAAAAAAGATGATAATGTCAACATTACGCTATCCACAGCTTGTGAACACATCGATGAAAAGTACCGTACCCACCTCCACATTTTTACTGATGGGTCAGTCTTAGCAAATCAGAGCGCTGGAGCAGCGTTTTATGTTCCAAA
>CM060313.1:47989555-48012055 GCA_030674185.1 Monoplex corrugatus
TGAGATGGTAATATAATGCTTTAAACAAAAATAACATAATACCAGAAATCGACACTACAGATCAGATACGATGTGGGATTTGGTAACCACTTATTCACAGTCCAAAATAGTACTGAAGTGGGATTGTGACGTAGATATTTTAAATGTTAAATCCATACAGTTGCCCGGTTGTTGAAAAAGTACAACGGCCCAGATCCAACCATGTCTTTAGGTTTTAACACTTTCTGTGTTAACATTGCTACAAAGCAAGAATTGAATCAACATCAAGCGCAATGCACAGTAAGAACAAGTTGAAATACATGCGTACGTTTGTTTGATTAGAGCGGACACTATTCCTGTATGGCTCGTCATTTTGTTGATGACTAGTTAGTCTGGGCAACAATTCAGACAGAAGTTCTTATTGAAAATACATAATCAAGTCGCTAAAAAGCAAGAAAAAGTGAAACGAACGTGTGATTTATAAGTTTCAATTTCAGTTTCTCAAGATAATAGTCTCTGCGTAAGCGTAGAATACAGCCCTGTCACGCAGTCTCAATGATAGATGGAACTCCGTAGCATCATGATTATCATCTTCGCCACCATCATCATCATGGAAAATAGGACCCAAAAAAATAGCACTAAGGAAATCTCCTTAGTACAATAATAAAAAAAAAAAAAAGAAGAAATATTCCATATGCACTGACGCCACTCATTCCGTGTGATAGAGAAGATCCAGTATGGTCGTGGCATAAGCTGTAAGCCCGCACATAAACTCTGTGCATTGTCAAGTTCTTGATGATTGTGTTGCAGAATGAAGAACCTCTGCAGAAGGGGATCGAATACATCATCATACATCTGAAAATGTTTAACATGTGATTAATGTTGTGTTCCTTTTAACATGAAATGTCACAATTGTATATGAGACTCCCTAGGCTCGGGACATTTGGGACGATTTCTGGATTTGGACATAAGTGTGCGGCGCATATGGAATTGTCCGTGTACAGAAACGCCTGTTGCAGAAAGTGAAACTTGTCAAAGCCTCAGCTTGTTTGCTCACTGACGAAGAACTAATGAAAAGTTACAAAGTTTGGGGAAACTGTCGATAGGCAGTCAATACCAAGTCAACATCGTGAGAATGTTCGTGTTTTGCGATAACATGGAGTAAGGGAAACGTCGGCAGTGGATGAAAACAAGTTGCAGAGAGGTAAAGAAAGACGTGCTGTAGGAAAAGTTTGTGGGCTGCTTTCTATAGCGAGATGGGCCCTCGCTTGTGTTGCCATTTTTGCCAAGAGTGAAGCAGATGGGTGAAGAATGTGCAAACAGAGAATTTTCACGAATGGGGTCAGCTGTTTAAATCGTCAATATTCAGAAAGTAGGTCATAAGCCTGTCATTTTGTGTGTTCGACAACTTTGGTTTGTGAAAATGATCTCGGAAGAAGATGCAAGTTAAGACTTTTATCCAGTTGAAAGTAGTATTATATCGCCATAGTTTTTGAAAATATATGATCGGAATATTTGTTTGTGCTTTAACATACTGTTGTTGTCCAGAAGTATGATTTGTTTTACTCGTAAATTTGATTTATATTACTTATTCTCAAAGTTGCTAGTTAAACACGTTTGTCAGATTTTGTTTGCAAGGTAAGGACATTTCTTTCAACCATACATGCTGCACAATGCGCGTTAACTTAGATTATTTACTTACATGTGTCAGAACCTGCATTTTTCAGAGGACAGTGATTATCATCAAGTTAACTTTTATGACTTTGCCAGCGCATAGGGTTTTGCGCAGGCTTTGGAAATCTGCCGGATGATTGCAGGCAGATATGGGTGGAGCGCATGTGGAATTATCCGAGTGCATTGAATCCATCTTGAACAAAGTCAAGACTCCAAACTTATGACCTTTTTGTCCTATATTTTTGCGTGTTGCCAAAAGTCAGTCATTTTCATCGCTAAATTGAAGACCAATTTAAAACTGTTTTTCTTTTTCAGGGATACTTAACACTCACCTTATGAAATAGTTTACCCCGGTTGGGATGATGGTGGCTCTTTCAGTATTAATAGTATCCCCACCTTTTGGAAATTCTGTGTTAGAAATGTCCCCCTTTTTTTGTCATTCCCTTTGTTTCTTCCTTCCTGCTTTGCTTTCTGTCATCTCGTCCTATCATTTTTCTGCCTTGCTGTTCCACTCACCTGTAGTGTTCCATAAGCCTTAATACTTTCTCTTAGGATTGATGATTGGGTACATGTATTGACTGCATGTTTGGCTGTGAGGAATCGTGCTTGGCCAATTTTTATGTATGTTTTAGTGTCCTTAATTATGTTTACATTTGTTTTCAAGTTTTTTTTTAACCCTCTGGTGATAAATTGGGCAGAATTGTCAATGCCAGGGGCATATCCTTAGAGTATGTGCGCGTATGCATTGATCATCATCATCATCATTCTCCTGCCCGTGATGGGCGTAGAGGAGAGATGAGAGACACTCTTGAAGCCAGCCGTCGCCAACCGGTCCTGTCCTCCGCCTGTCGCACCAGCGTGGGGCCATCCAACCTGGTCCATTCTTTGATGTTGTCCATCCAGCATTTGGCTTGTCGTCCCCTTCGTCTGCCGCCTCCCAGTGTACCCTGGAGGACCGTTTTGGGCAGTGAGTTGTGGCGTGTGACATGCCCGAACCACGACAGCTTCCTGTTCTTGACTGTTGCCAGGAGGGGTTCTTGTGGGCCTGCGAGTGTTGTTATTTGGCTCCACACAAAGTCGTTTGTCTTCCGATCTTGCCAAGAGATCCCGAGCAAGCGCCTGAAGCATTTAGTTTCAAACGTCTGGATTCTCTTGGTGGTCTCTGCTGTCATGGTCCAGCTCTCGCATCCATACAGCAGGATGGGGAGCACCAGGGACTTGTACAGCTTCATCTTCGATGGAAAGCCGATCTCTCTGCTCTTCCAGATCTTGTTTAGCTTTACCATCGCTGCTGTTGCGATCGCTAGTCTGGTCTTGATTTCTGTTGTAGAGCGACCGTCTTTGGTGAGAGTGGCGCCAAGGTATTTGAAAGCGTCCACTTCTTCAAGCTGTTGCCCGTTCATGTAGATTTCAGCATGGGTGTTGGTTGTGCTGTTGACCAGGACTTTGCTTTTTTCTGTGCTCACTTCCATTCCGTGTGCACCTGCACTTTCTTCCAGTCTCATGGTCAGGTCTTGTAGTTCTTCGTTGCTGCCTCCCATCAGGTCGATGTCATCTGCGAACCTCAGGTTGTTGATGGTTCTTCCTCCGATGGAGACAGTGGAGTGGAAGTCATGGAGGGCTTCACGCATGATGTTCTCCAGGAAGAGATTGAACAGCACGGGAGAGAGTAGGCAGCCTTGACGGACTCCAACTGTGGTCTTGAAGTAGTCCCCTATCTGGTTGTTGAGGAGAACTGCGCTGCTGGCAGTGTTATACAGCGCCTGGATGGTTTGGACGAGACCTTCCTCAATGCCAAACTTTCTTAGCACCTGCCACAAACCCTTATGCCACACCCTGTCGAATGCTTTTTTAAAGTCTATGAAGTTGTGGAACAGGTCTCTCTGATGCTGCAGATGTTTCTCCATCATTATCCGGCAGGTGAAGATCTGTTCTACTGTGCTTCTGCCCTCCCTAAATCCAGCTTGTTCTTCCGCAAGGTGTTCTTCCGCTTCTTTCTTCAGTCGATTCAATATGACTCTGAGCATGATCTTGCTGGTGTGGCTAATGAGACTTATTGTTCTGTAGTCCTGGCATTGGCGCATATTTCCCTTTTTGGGCAGGGGGATGATGAGTGATTGAGTCCATTCTGTGGGCCACTGTTTTGTCTCCCAGATCTTCTGACAAATCGATGTTACACGAGTGACCAAATCATTCCCTCCATGTTTGAGCAGCTCTGCTGGGATATTGTCTGCTCCAGGTGATTTCCCTGCTGGTAGGCTGCGGATGGCTTCTTCCACTTCTTCTCTCATCACTGGTAGCGGTGAGGATTCCCTCAATGGTGTTGAGTCCCCTGAAACAAACTGTCATCTGGCTGTATTGGGTAGTTGTATAGTTCTTGGCAGTACTGCGTCCATCTGTTCAGAACAGCGGAGCTTTCTGTCAGCAGCTCGCCTGAGGTATCCTCGATGACTGACGATCTGTTTTGCTGCGTCTTGGTAAGGTTTTTCAGTGTGGTGAAGGCATGTTTGCTGTTTCCTTTTTTCATGCCTTTCTCGATGTTCTCACACTGGTTGTTGATCCATTGTTCTTTGGCTTCAATCATTTTCTTCTTTACAAGGTTGTTGGTTTTACGATACTGTGCGGCTTCTTCAGGGCTGGAGTTTTTCGTCTTCTTCAGTGCTCTTCTGTTGTCAAAGAGGTCAAGGATGTCATTTGAGATCCATGCTTGGTGTTTCTTCCTCTGTCGCCCCAGTACCTCCTCTGCTGTTTCGCGGACTGCCTCACCAAAGTTGTTTGTGAGGTCGTTGATGTCGCTGTCCAGGAAGTTGAGTGCCGCGAACCGCCCCCCGAGCTGTGCCTGGAATGCCTCTTCTATCTCTGGATCTTTTAGCTTTTCCAGGTCAAACTTGATGCGTGGCTGCGCAGCTTGGTACTTCTTTTTCAATTTGATCTTCATTGTGAGCAGCACGAGGTCGTGGTCGCTGCCTATATCAGCTCCAGGGTATGTCCTCGTCTTTGCTTTATTAATGCTTGATTTGAAGCGCCGCGGTGTGAGGACAAAGTCGATCTGGTTGTGAGTCTTTCCGTTCGGCGCATGCCAGGTTGTTCTTCTTGACAGTTTGTGGGGGTAGAGGGTGTTGGCAATGGTGATGCATTGATATGTGTATTCAATTGTCTTTCTTTTCCAGGTTTTTCTTCAGCCAGGTGTTGTGTACGTTTTGAAATGGTTATAGCCCTGATATGGCTCTGTGCAGTCGGCTGGGCTTTAAACAAGGAGAATACGAAAAGAATGAAATAGTTTTCGTCTTGGTTGTAATGATTATTTATGAAACCAAAAAGTCGTAATTTATGAAGAAATTCATACCACTTTTCTCTGTGTAGCACACTATAAAACGGTTCATATTAGTTTCGTCGTTTTTTTCATGGAAGGTACTCCATTAAATCTACAGCATGCCACAAACGATGTATGCATTTGTTTGAGTATTGAATGTCCAGCTGTAATTAAGTAAAGGAAAAAAAAAGAAATCAGGAAGAAAGAAACAGAGAGAGAGAGGGAGAGGGAGGGAGGGAGGACGAAGAGGAAGCTGATGAAACAGATTTGTATACTCGCTTTCCATTTCTTTCTTTTTCTCTTTGTTTCTTTCCACTTGAGGCGTGTTAAGACGCAACGTTATTATATAATGTTCATCTCAGTAGCAAAAATACCTCTCGCCTTGATGGATATGCCTTTAAGGTGAATGTTATTAGTTTGAAAGTAATAAATTTTGGTTGCCAACATCATTCCATCAATGTGTTGCGACGCGCCCCCCCCCCCTCTCTCTGTGTCTCCCTCCCTCCATCTCTCTGTCTGTCTCTGTCTCTCTCTTTCTCTCTTGCCATCTCGCTCTCTCTCTTCTCTCACTCTCTCTCTCCTCTCTTTTCTCTCTCTCTCTCTCTCTCTCTCCCCTCTCTTCTCTCTCTCTGTTCTCACACTCTCTTGCCATCTCTCTCTCTTTCTCTCTCTCTCTCTTTCTCTCTCTCTCTCTCTCTCTCTCTCTCTCTCTCTCTCTCTGGCACGCACACATATCAAATGTAAGAATGTCGATGACTAAGATCGTTAGCTAAGACAGGTCACAGGTCTGACACTTTGACTGATCTCAAATGAATCAGTTGTGAAATGCACATTCCAATTTTCGAAATCGACATCACTCAGAAATCTGAATATTTATTGGCAAAGAAATGCGTTATCCGTGTTTTGTTTGTTTTATTTTTGTTTGTTGTTGTTGGTGGTGGAGTTGACTGTTGTCCCAGAGCTCTTCTGGTTTCCAAGGCAAAAGGTGTAAAGAGTGAGTCATCTCTCCACCAGATGCAAACTGTAACAGATGAGACTTGTATCATCTGTCCTGACCATCGCGTCATCGTCTATTAAATAATGCATCTACTGTTGTTTTAGCGAGTCTTTAAATTACAATAGCAGAATTTCAGTGTCAGTGTCAGTTCCTCAGAATGACGTCATTGCGCTCGAACAAATTCCATATGCACTGACACCACTGGTGCCACGTGACGGAGAAGATCCAAAATAATCATGACACAAGCCTTAAGCCTGCTTATAAACCCATGAGCTGGCTACGGGTTCTGAGTTCCTACCTGTGGTATAGGTTTTGTATTTTATATAGTATTTTAGCAGGACAACTCAAATCCATATGTGATGACTATCCTTCCCTCAGTTGAGCAGTTTGGTAAATAATCTAACATATACAGTACTTGAAAACCACCATGTCCACTCTGGAGTAAATGAGTATTTTTTTTATCTCGAGAGACGAGGAAGATAAAGCGGCAGTATAGACGAGGGCTCCATGTTGATAATGCTGGCTCCGATAGACAAAATTGAGGTCTGTTTAACACATAGGTATCCGGCGAACGCTCAGAATTCAGGGGAAAAAGTTTACGTGTGATCTTTCATAATTATCTAATATACACATTGAAAAAGGCTAATGCCTTCAGTTATGTTTTAATAATCTTTTATTTTGCTGTAGTTTTAGATGGAATAGTTTTCTTTGTTAGCGGCGAAAAAGTTGTCAAGTCAATTAATCAGCTAAGACAAACGGATTGAGACAAAAGTTTTGATATGAGTTGGCATCTCATTTCGCGTTTCACTCATTTTGCTGCATTAAAATCTTGTTCATTTCAAGTGCCACGAAATGGATTACACGCGTGACCTGTGTCAAAGGAATGAGACAAAGAGAAGAGAGAGAGAGAGAGAGAGACAGAGACAGACAGACAGGCAGAGGGAGGGGGAGGGAGAGAAGAAGAGTTTAATAAAAACTTAAGCCAACAGCCCAAACCACAACAGTAGAATTCTAGGAAGAGTTTGGATGGAAGTGGGAAACTGAAGATAAGAATTCTTCTTATGATAACACACCAGCATTGTAGATAACACTCATTCAGACACACACACACACACACACACACACACACACACACACACACACACACACACACACACACACACACACACACACACACACACACACACACACACACACACACACACACACACACACACACATACGCACACACACACAGTTGTTGATTACATTTCACACTCCCTGTTCTAGTGGCTTTCTCTTGCTTGCCAATCATTAAAACTTAATAGTTTGAATTAAGAGCAAAAGAACAGCTGCTTATTGCGCGTTTTTGTGTAGACACTTTCTCTGTTATCTTCCCTCTTTTAGAGTTTTCATCGTTCTCAAACTGTGCTTCTTTGTGCAACTCTAGTGAAGTCTATTGTGGAGAGGACCCACAAGTCGTTCTGACAAAAATCGCAAACGAAATTTCGCCGAAGAAATATCCTTCTAAGACAATTTTCATAGAAAGGATTGCTTGATGTTTGTAATACACTCTCCCCATGTGTGCATTCCTGGTTGCCCCTCTCTCGCTCCTTCTCTCACTCCTGTTTGTTTCCTACCCTGTTCTTTTTCTGTCATTCTTTAACATTGTCTCTGTGTGATTCTATCTCTCTGACTACGATGCATAACTACCTGCTATTTCTCCTTCCTTCTGTAAAGGGGGAGAGAGAGAGAGAGAGGGAGGGAGGGAGGGAGATGAATGAATTTCTGAATTCCGTTGTGCCAAAGAACCCAAGATAACTGTCAGAAAGAAAGCAACAAAGCGCCCTAGAGGAATCAATCATAGCATCCACTTAAAACTTCAGTCAGACTCCTGTGTCACATTCTGGATTCTTTTAAATGAACGCGTAGAAGTGAAGGGAACGTCTGTTATGCTAACATAGGACAGTCTTCATTCTTTTCTTTGATGGGTCACACTTTGTAAAAATGTTTTGTTGGTATTTTGTGGGTGGGTTATGCCTTTTGGTCTGGTCTTTCACTCTGAGTGCACGAGTTTGACGGTGGCTAAAACATTTCGTACATGCTCGTCTCTGATCTGTCCGTCATGGATAAGTGCCTGATCAAGGAAAACAAAGACGTAGGGATGAGAGGGATATCCCCTCAAAAAGCTGATCGGAGAGCAGTAAGGTCTGTACTCTGTGCTATCTTAATTAATATGCTATGTCCTTTTTTTTGTTTTTTCTTCTTTTTTTCTTTCATTGTTTTTTGTGATGATTGTGGCAGAGATTAGTGTGATATGGGCATTTGTGGGGAGTCTTGTTCTTCTCGTTCTTCATCACATTGGAGTTTAGTCTCGAGGATAAATTTCCTTTGATTATATCTCGAAGTGTCATGCTGGTGTTTACTTATTGTTATTATTTTTGGCACAGTACCATGGTCTGTTAGAAGGCGCCTGTAGGCCTGGTTTCGCTGATTTCAGTGCTGTAGGTTTTCTGTAGAGGTTTCCCCACCTGAGCTCACGGCCAAAAGACTCACCCTTTAATCGCGGGGGGCTATGTTTTGTAGGCGGACCTTATCCTCTTAATGGGTTCGTGGTAGGACATTATACGGGTTTTCCCCATGATATCTAATGAACTGTGAGCTTTTGTTGGATGTTGGTGGAAAGATGTGTGTGGACGCATAGAATTCATTTTGCTGGTCGGTGTCACTAGTGAAGGATATTATTGTTTCTTTAGATTAGAACCCTCCTTTTTTTCCTCTCTGTCACACCTTCCCCACTCTGTCTGTCTGTCTGTCTATCTGTCTGACTGTCTGTCTGTCTCTCTGTATGTGTGTGTGTGGTGTGTGTGTGTTCCGTCTCTGTCTGCCTGTCTGTCTCTTGTTTGTAATATATGTTGCAGGAATTAGGATAAACGTTTATTAAATTAAAAAGAATACACGAAGACACTGGCACTGTCACCTTGGTTTGACAGTATTCAGGAGATTAACTTTTTGTTAGTTTGGACTGTTGAACCTGAGGTAAAACAATGCTCAAGATCAGTCTCAGTGTCGCTGAGGAAACTCTGTTCTCCTTAAACTTAACCTGAGACAGAGAGGAAGCAGAGTGGATTTATGGTGGTTGCTCTCTTGACATTCTCTTGGGATGGAAATGACACACAGCCCCCAATTTGTGATTTTTGTCTGAATGAAAGCATCGACCTCCGTTATTTTCATTTCACCGTCGCTGGTTCTTTTTCACAGAGCAATAGCTTGCATCGCTTTTGAAGCAGAGCGCTTTTCATTTCCCATCGCGACAGTTTCACAGACAGATGACTCACGCTGATTGTAAGGTAGAGCTAGCAGCCTTATCCCGAGGGTGAGTTACGTACATTGATGGGTGCAGTGAAGTGTATGGTGTTAGCTAGCAGATAAGCGCCAGTTTATTCAGGGTGATATTAGGAGTGGCAGTCCTTGCCGCGATAAACAAGCTATGGGAGAGGGAGGGAGAGACAAAGGCTTGGATGTGGAGGCAATTGGGCAGCAGGAAAGTATGGTCTGATATGCATAGCCTGTTCTCGATAGCCCTGATTAGTTGCAACTTTATAACTAGTGCTCTTGTAGCTCTTGTAAATCAGTCCTCCGTGCAGCTGTTGAGACAGGGAGATGGAAGAGAAGACAAGAAAAGACCCGATGGACTGACAACATTGCAGAATGGACCGAGAAACCATTTGCAGAGATTCAGGCTTTGGTGCACAACCGACAGAGCTGGAGGAATCTGGTAAACAGTCCTTCAGTGCGGCGATCCAGTGACTCTTTACGGAGCTAAGGGAAGGAGTAGGATGGTGGGGAGGAGATGATGATGATGATGACGACGATGATATGTTGTGGTGTAACAGTTTGTTGGTAATGGTGTGAGACAAACTAAGGAAGGAAGGGAGGAAGGAATTGCCGAATGAAAAACAAACGGATGAACAAAACAAATACACCAGACCTGGTTAAGAAGATCCAAGGGGTAAATAATGATGTTTATACAGAATACAGCAGGCTGTGACAGAACAAAGGCAGACACATTCCAGTCTTTCCACTTAAAAAGATTTCTCTCCATCTCTCCTGTATCAGAATGGAAACAGAGAAAGAACGACAGGGAGGGGGAGAGAGAGAGAGAGAGAGAGAGAGAGAGAGAGAGAGAGAGAGGAGAGAGAGAGGGAAAAGGAGGAGAGAGAGAGAGAGAGAGAGTCGTATTTTTATGTTACTTGTGGAAAAAAAAAGACACATAAAGAATGACTTAAGATATTGGCGGAGTGCACCCATGATTATATTTCTGCATTTGAAAAAACGCCAGCATATTTGATACAGAGATAGAAAACCTGCGCGCGCTCATGCACACATGAGCACTCACAGACTGACGCGCGCATGCTGCACGCACGCACGCACACACACACACACACACACACACACACACACACACACACACACACACACACACACACACACACACACACACACACACACACACGCACACACACACACTTTTATTGTGCATTCATCTCATTGCCAATGGGCCAGGTCAGCTAAGACCTTGTATTTAGACTCTTTCCTTCCCCCCTAGTACTAAGAGACAAACGATGTTTTAAACATGTTATTCAGACATAATCATGAATTATAAAATTGGTGACAGTAAGATGCAAAACTGTGTACACCCTTTTACACAGAATCATGAGGAATACTTCTTTTTTTTAAATTTTAGACTTTAATAAAAAAAAAATTGAATATAAAAGGAGATACATTTTTTTTTTCAATTTTTTGTGTAGTGAAGCCTGACAGACTGAAATGTGTTCTTTTAAATCTTGTGCCTCATGAGAGCTCAGCGAAACTGAGGCACTAAAGCTTTTTAAAACTTTTCACTGTGAACAGCAGTGCTGTTTTAACTGGGGCAGTTTGCTTGTTGACAGAAAGTCAACACATTGACACATTCACCAGTATGATCAAACAGTTAGACAGACTGATGAATGGACAGGTTAGAAGACCCAGCCTCTGTACTCAACTTCTTCTTGTCTGTCTGTACATTTATTTGCTTAACCTCCTTCTGACCAGTTCTTTAACTTTTTGACTCCCGAACCCTCTCCACCTGCATCCTGCATTGTCAACCACACTAGCACAGCAAAAACTTAATCCTTTGACTCCCTAACCCTATCCACCAGCTTCATACAGGAAGTTGGTGGATAGGGTAAGGGAGTCAAAGGGCTAAGTTTGTGCATTTGGTGGACAGGGTGCAGGAGTCAAAGGGTTAATATCGGTCAGGTGAAGTGGAGAGACGTCTGCGATGTCAGTGCATATGGAATTTATTCAGCGTGCATGGACGATACTATGAGAAACCGAAACTGCATAGGCATGTGCGTGAACAGAATGTGAACGCGAACAATTCTGAAATATTTGTGGATTGATTTTATTAATGAAAATTGGATCATAATTTCTCTTTGAGATGTCGAAATGCAAAAGTTTGATATCGCTTAAATAGAATGTGAGAGCAAATAATTCTGAAATAGTTGTGATTGAATTCTTTCATAAAAATTGGATCATACCTTCTCTTTGAAATGTCGAAATGCAAAAGTTTGGTATGGCTTAACTCGATATCTGACTCAAAAACCTAAAAGATAGTCATCTTTAGAAGTTCATTGTTGTTTAAGCCACAAATTTCAGGCATTAATTATGTGCAGCATATTTGGTGGGTTTTTGTTTGTCTGTTTGTTTTTTTTTTTTTTGGGGGGGGGGCTTCATGTAACTAAAACGTCTGAATCTGAATGTATAGTCAAATATGTATGATTAAGTGTGGGCTATAATTTGGCTTATAGTTACCAAAAACATGGAAACAGTTCTCAGTAGGGATTTACCAGCTGCCAGCGTAAAGTCTGTCCTGTATTTCGTACAAAGATGAAACCCACCACCAAATTTTAGTGAATATGGCACGCTTGTCTTGGCAGTAGTTAATAAACAAACAATGAATCCTCAAGGATTTTTTTAGTTCTTTGTGGAGGACTGTTTAGCATACTCTATACAAAGAACACGGCGCATTAGATACAGTATGTGACCATCCATTTTTGTCTTCAACACGAGTTTAACTCTTTGACTCCTGCACCTTGTCTACCAGCATCCGGTAGTGTCATCAGAAATTTAACCCATCGACTCCCTCACCCTATCCACAGCTTCCTGAAACAAAAACTGCAGGAAGCTGGTGGATAGGGTGAGGATTCAAAGGGTTAAGTTTTTACAGTTGGTGGATAGGGTGTGGGAGTCAAAAGATTACAGGAATAAAAGCAAGCATTTGACAGGTCTGTACTTGATAAAAAGATACATTAACAGGGAAGTTTGTGTCTATTCAAAAAAAAGGGTATTGTCCGGTTTGTTGGCCATGATCACCAACCATCAAAAAAGTGGTTTTGATCATAAAAGGGAAATCACTGATAGTGCTAAATCACTGTGGTTTTCTTATCTTTGTACAGACAGAAAGCAGGCAGTGGCAACAAGCCCCGACAGGAAAAAAGTTAAAGCAAACAAACAATCGCCAAACGACAGACAGCTAATTGACGGTAACAAGGGCTTGTGATGCAGTGCCATGAATCACGTGTCAAACAGCAGACAGCGGAAAGTAGAAACACCACGGCTGTGATCAAAGCAACTTGTGTTAACCAGGGCATTGACAGCTAGCACCACTGCCCACAAAACATGCTTGTCACGTAATTGGTCCCTCATCTCCCTCTTACTCCCTAGACCTCCACTCCCCTCTGTATGTTCACACCAATTTATGATGATCATAAGAAACCTGACGAGGTCTTCATAAAGAAATATGTCTGACAGGATAGATAATAATATTTCGCATTTGTGATGGTGATCAGAAGCAAAACTATTAAACCCTGTATGGAAATTTGATGTTTACTTTTATTCTTATTGTGATTCTGAATCTCAGTGCAATTCTTTCATTTTTCTATAGGCATACTCTATTGAGCACGTCACTAGAACGTGATTTCAGAATGTACAAAATACAAGAGGGGGGGGGGGGAGGGGGACCCATTGTGGCATAACACTCCATTAATTTCTGTTCTTTCCCCTTGCAATACAAAATGTTTCTTCAAACAGTTTGCTACAAGTATTTGAGGTTGAGTTATTCTAAAAGAAAACGAGCAAACGAATATATACACACAGACAAAAGCACACAATTTTTAAGCTTCATAAATTCGCCACACATATTTACACATGAAGAATGTATAGTACATCGGGTTTATAACCCACACAGTGAATATGCCCTGTAGACATATGCATGTATTTCTTCATCTCTCTCCCAGCACACTTGTACATGTAGAGTCAAACTGATTCATCCAGGGAGGTAGGAGAGAGAGAGAGAGAGAGAGAGAGAGAGAGAGAGAGAGAGAGAGAGAGAGAGAGAGAGAGAGAGAGAGAGAGAGGGAGTTGCAATGATTTTGTCCTTCAGTAGAAGTCTTATTTTTTGTCGTGCTTATTTGTATAGTTAACAGAGATTATTTTGCTGAAAATTTGCTTTGTCAGTTTATTGTGCATTCCTTTCACATTCAAAAAAATGCGATCCATTATCAAAACAGTTAATGTACTCAACATGAAATTTTGATAAGCATGATTATAATCATGCATATAAAGATAACGGCATTTGTGTATCTGAACTATGAGCATGCATGCGTGTGTGCGTGTGCGTGTGTGCGTATGTGTGTGTGTGTGTATTACGCACGCTCGTGCGTGCATGTTCGCGCATGCAAGGATAAGTAAAGGAATCAGTTCCTCTGTGTGAAACGACATGAAGAGGTCACACACACAAATACCACATACAGTCTGAAGACTGATAGCAAGCACCACAAAGAAAGAAGCAGTCTATGGACACAGCAGAAAGTTCGTTGACATTAAAGCATAGCGAGAGAGAGAGAGAGAAAGAGAGAGAGAGAGAGAGACACAGACAGACAGACAGACAGACAGAGAGAGAGAGAGAGAGAGAGAGAGTGTGTGTGTGTGTGGCTACAGTCTCTGGGCTTGCAATGCGGTTGTGAAGAAGAATTAATCCGCGCTTTGCAGAAAGACGTAAATTGCTTCGCAGGTCGTTAATGTCAGTTGAGTGTATCCCATTGATTTCTTAGGCTCACCCTTTCGATCAGGCCAATCTGATTAAGTTCATGATGATAGCGGTTTGTCGAGGGCATTGCCAACAGGCCTGGTGATGTGGCACTTCCATCGTTCACAGTATTTAAACCTATTACCGTGGGAGGCTTTTCTTTTGTTTTACATCGCGTTAGATTTTGTGTGTGTGTGTGTGTGTGTGTGTGTGTGTGTGTGTGTGTGTGTGTGTGTGTGTGTGTGTGTGTGTGTGTGGTTTTGGAAATTTAATGTTGTAGAAAAGGGGGCCTGAAGGGGTCTCAAGTTTCTGTGTTTTGTTCTGTTTTTGTCTGCATTTTTGTTTTTTAAAGGCCTGTCTTTACACTCGATAGTGTGCGTGGAAGCACGCGCACGTGCGCACGCATACACACATACACACTTAAACACAAACACATGCACACACGCATAGGCACGCACGCACACACGCATGCACACACACACACGCACGTGCACACACACACACGCACGCGCGCGCGCGCACACACACAGACACACACACAGATACACACACACATATACACACACACACACACATACACGTAAACACACACACACACACACACACACACAGACACTAGCGCGCGAGCGCGCATGCACACACATCAACAAAATCAATCGTCCCTCAGATATGAGTCACTTTAGGGAATGATAGACTGTAATCATTTAATAATACTTTGTTTATCCAAGCGCAGATTTATTCTCAAAATATCATTAAACGTTGCTAGGTATCTCTGTCAGTACCTGGTTGGATCTAGTTTTTTGTGTGCAAAATTGTAAAAATTGATTCATGTGGAATAGGATTATTTTTATTTTGTGTGCATTGCTTTGTGTCGGAATCTTTTAAAATCTAGAAATTAGAACAGAGTTTGGTTGACGGTTTTTATACACTTTTTAATTCACTTGTATAGAAATGGAGAAACGAGCCTAATCGTAAGGAGAGGTATGACGAGGTTTACGTTGTAAACTTGGCGTGTTATAGAAAGAAAGATTCATGCAAGTGAACATCTGATATGAACAGGTGACAAAGCAAGTCAGTTCAATTCATTTCTTTCTTCCCCCGTTTTCACACGCACATGCAGATAACTTAAAAGGACAGCAAGCACTATGATGCTAGAGGCGTGTGAAGAAGTAAAAAGTTACCGAACGGAAGCTGCATATGTACGTCCGTAACACAAGTAAATCATGGGTCAGATGGAAATCTGAAGCTATTGATTGATTACTTTGAGACAGGTGCGAGTCAAAGCACAGATGGATAAACCACAACGGCTAACAGTCGGTTTTCTCAGTTTCTGTGTCTCTTTATTAATTGAAAGTCAGTCCCCTGATAAATGTACTCAGACAGGTGACCGTCAGGAAGGGACAGAAATGAGCACTTTACTGCTTGAATTATTTCCCTTTCCACCAACACTGTTACCCGTCGCAAACTGAAATCTGTCATTATTACATCCTTCTCGTCTGAAGTTGTTAATCGTCCCTCCTCTCTCTAAAGGGTCATTTGTTTCATCACAAATTTCTTGTCTAATTTTATACTATCAACTTGGCTGTGCATTTAGATTATATCATTTTTATTCTCATACATGTATAGCGTAGATGATGACATCGATGTGCATTGTCAAATGATTGTGGGTAGAATCATTTGAATCAAGGCATGATTTTAAGATTAGCATTCACTTTTTTGTTTATTCCTATAATAGTATGTGTAATTTTAGCTTACTATGAGAAGAGATGACGACTGATCTCAGAGGACGTTGAAAATATGTTTTTATGGAAATCTGTAATTATCCTCCACAATTTGAAATGGACTCATCACGGGCGTGTGACTGCTGGAACTGTTCACTATTTGATTTGATTTGTCTTCGTTTACCTACAATTTCCCCCTGTGGGGATGCTGGGGGCTCTTTCAGTATAAACGGTATCACCACCTTCTGGAAATTCTGTGCTAGAAATTTCCTCTTTTCCTTCATTCTCTTTGTTTCTGCCTCGTTCCATTGCTTTCTATCATTGCTTCCTGTCATTTTCTGCCTTAATGGTCCATTCACCTGTATGTGTTCGATAAGTCTTACGTACTTTTTCTTAGGATTGATAATTGGGTACATGTACTTAAGTGTATTTTTGGCTCTAGGGAAAGGAGATATTCGGAAGCAATTTTAGGTAATTTAAGACCGTTTTTATATGTTTTGCTATCCGTATGTATGCTTATATTTGTATTCAGGTGTGCTTTTTAAATCCTCTGTGCGGTAAATTGGACGGAGTGTTCAACGCGGGGGGCATGTCCTTGGATTATGTGCGCGAATGCATTGATACGTGTACTTAATGTTCTTTTCCTGTTTCATTTTCTTTTCCTGTTGAAGCTTTGTATGTTTCGAAGCGGTTATAGCCCTGAGATGTCTGTACGCAGTCGGCTGGGCTTTAAACAACAATAACGAAAAACCCCTAAAATTTGATCAGCTTGTATGAATTTTGATAGGCTAGGGCATGTGCTGCAAGTTCAGGATTTGGACATATATGGGTGAAGCTTATATAGAATTGTCCACTTGCATATATGCCTTTTGAAGAAATATGTTGAAGCCTCAGCGTGTTTGCTTACTGACGAAGAACTAATGAAAAGTTACAAAGTTTGGCGAAACTGTCGATAGGCATTCAAGACAAAATCAACATTCTGGGGATATTTGTGTTTTTCGATAACATGGAGTAAGAGAAACTATTGCCATTAATGAACACATGCTCTGGAGAAGTAAAGAAAGAAGGGATCCAGAAAACTTTGTGGGATACTTTCTGTGAGTTGCACGGACATTTCTGTCGTCACGTGGTCAAAACGCGATGGTTATCACAAAAGAAAATGCACGGTGAGAGTAATGTCCTATCCATTCAGCTGCCTATATTGTCATCTGTCCAAAAAGTAGGTCCTCAGATTGTTACTTTCGTGCGTTAGACAACTTTGACTTTTTTATCTTCACGAGAAAAAAGAACCCTTAATCTTATAAATCTTTGAATACTGGAAAATCATTTTATTGATTGTGCACATTAATTGTTGAGTGGAGGCCAATTTCTGACGTGTCTCCAGTCATTTACGCTACTCTTCTTGCCATAAGATTAGGTTAAGACGAGAGAGAGAGAGAGAGAGAGAGAGAGAGAGAGAGAGAGAGAGAGAGAGAGAGAGAGAGAGAGAGAGAGAGAGAGGACAAGGAGGAAAACTATGGGGGAAAAACATTTAATGCATTTCTTTTCTCTCCGTTTTAAGCTGTTGGGCTCGACATCATTTTCATCTCAGAAGTGATAGCTCCCGGCTGTGATGGATGAGTCTTAAAGGTGAATATCATAGACAAGGCACCAAGTTTGAAAGCTATACATTTAAGTTCCGAAGATCGTTCCTTCACTGTGTTGTAAATTTCCTTTCCCCCTCCTTCTCTCTCTCTCTCTCTCTCTGTCTCTGTCTCTCACTCTCACTCTCTCTCTCTCTCCCTCACTCTCTCTCTCTCTCTTTGAAATAGTCTGTGTTTGAGCAGATCGTTAGCTTGCTTGGGTCACAAGGTTTGACATGCAACAGGAAATCGACACGGACATATTTAAAATGGACAGTCCACTGTAATTTTTTGAAAGTTGTGACCACTCTGCATCTGAAAAATGGAAAAAGCCCCGCAAAAGATGTTTACTATCAATATTTCATATGCTGTGTACTTCTTGGTTGTACGTAGTGCTGTTGCTGTTTGTGTTTTAAGTATATGGGTTTGTTGTTGTTGTAATGCTTAAAAAAGGAGAACCAAGAATAGAAGGGAAAAAAGAAAGAAAGAAAAAAAAAAAAAAGAAAGAAAGAAAGAAAAAAAGAAAGAAAGAAAGAAAGGAGCAGATGTAATTGTGGAAACAGAACAGGAACAGTTGCGAATGTGTATTTACATCGGTATGTACCATTACTGAGAAGATGCAGAGCTGTGTGTCATCACTGTACACGTGTCTGAGAAACAGAAGGTGATCAATGTCAAATTAAGGATACCATAAAGTTACAATTCAGTGGTAATCCTTAATTTGACACTTATTACTTTTTACCATACGGTAATAATTTTACGGTACACAAACGTGAAATATAACGAAAAAAAAAACTCCCTTTGAAACTAAGAACCATGCAGCGAGCACATGAAAGAATCATGCTTGGTGTCACCTGGAAAGATCGCAGAACGGCTCGGTGAATCAGAGAAAGAGCAAAAGTGCGAAACATGGAAACCATCACTGAACTGAAATGGAACTGGGCAGGACATCTCACTCAGAGAATGGACAATCGTTGGACATCAAAAACCACGTTCTGTATACCAAGAAACGGCACATGTAATAGAGGAAGACAGAAAACAAGATGGAGAGACAACCAGATGGATTTGACAAGAACTGGAGAGGAAATGCGCTGGAACGAAGGGAATGGAAGCAGCTGGAAAATTTCAGTGGCTGAAAGATGATAAAATGATAATTCATCTGTGAAAAAAAACCAAGGCAAAATAAAACAGAAACCTTTTGTTTTGGCTGATTTAGATCACCAAACAAGGCCGATTTGTGTACTGTGCAGGGGATTAGATGGTTAAGCATGGAATGAGGACCTGTTAAAACGCTGATATGGATAAGATTGGATTGCCTTGGTTTACATCATGTTCATTTTCCGTATACTATCGAGTTGTATTTGTGTTTCGTCACAAATGTTTCTGTTTGTGAAATTCACACTGTGCCACCTCCTTTTTTTGGTTTGTTTGTTTTGTTTTTGTTTTATTTTCTTGTTTTGTTTTTGTTTTTGCATGCCTGGTAAGCTCAGTTTTTCTACGGTTTTTAGAGACAGTTCTGTTACGTTCGATTAGTTAATGATGCAAGTGGGGCGTAGGTCATGCGACAATCAATTTAACCAAAAGACTAGTATCTAGACCACAGTTCAATGTCGTGGAGCAGGAGCGGGCCAGGAACAGTGGGAGAGGGGTCGATACAGGAAGAAACATGGCTGTTCCAGTCCGGATCGAACTTGGATTCCCGGTCTTTTCTTAGTGAGTGCTTTAAACACTGAGGCACTTCTTTACATGTATTGAGCTGTAATAGATAGCGTTGCATTCTGTGTCTTATACTCAACACCCTATAGTAATCTGTGTGTGTGTGTGTGTGTGTGTGTGTGTGTGTGTGTGTGTGTGTGTGTGTGTGTGTGTGTGTGTGTGTGTGTGTGTTGTGTGTGTGTGTTGTGTGTGTGTATGTGTGAGTGGTAGTGTGTGTGTGTGTGTGTGTGTGTGTGTGTGTGTGTGTGTGTGTGTGTGTGTGTGTGTGTGTGTGTGTGTGTGTGTGAAGAAAATGAATAATACGTTTTGGGTTAACATTTCACCCATTGACAGTTTTGCAAGAAGGTGTACTTCAGTACTAGAAATCCATGGGAATTACGTTGTTAGATAGATGTTAGTGTTCTTCGTCAGGCAGTGTCTGCTGCTATGGCTGTCTCTCCAATTTGCAAGTAATCAAGTTGACCTGCTTTAGTCTCAAATGACTATGAGCATTGTGCAGCTGGATTGATGTTAGTCTTGTCTGATGAAGCTGTACAATTTGTGGAGGCTTGGCAACCCCAGCGACGTTACCCTCGAAGTAATCAAGGATATGATATATAAAGTAGATATGGTTTTGTTATGTTGTCGTCCTTTTTCTATATTGTCGGATTTATTAAATGTTTTCATTTGTCTTTGGTGGAAAAACTTGTTCAAGGAACCAATCAGCTGAGACAGATTGGATGAAGCAGCAGTTTTGTTATGTGGATGGGAGTTGGCTTTTGTTTTGTTTCTATAATTTCCCTGCTTTGAAAACTATAATTCCCTTCCACTTTCATTGACAAAGTAGATTATACGCGTGACCTGTGTTCAATAAATGAGGTGAAAGTGTGTGTGTGTGTGGTGTGTGTGTGTGTGTGTGTGTGTGTGTGTGTGTGTGTGTGTGTGTGTGTGTGTGTGTGTGTGTGTTGTGTGTGTGTGTGTGTGTGTGTGTGTGTGTGTGTGTGTGTGTGTGTGTGTGTGTGTGCGTGCGCGCTTGCTTGCGTGTGTGCGTCTTCGTTGTGTGTGTGTGTGTGTGTGTGTGTGTGTGTGTGTGTGTGTGTGTGCGCGCTTGCTTGCTTGCTTGCGTGTGTGCGTCTTCGTGTGTGTGTGTGTGTGTGTTTGTGTGTATGTGTGTGTGTAAGACACAGGAGCGAGAGAGACAGACAGACAGACAGACAGAGAGTAAAGAAAGAGAGTATTTAGCAATCGCTCAAAAATTTAGTCACTGTCCAGAGTTACCTTCTTACTATTGGAACATATATTTTGTATGTATGGGTGTTGCTGTATTTGAATAACGTGTTACTCTAATGATTGGCGCGACCTACTATCTGTGGGTGGTCACATACCTGAATGTTGCATTCTTCTAATTTTTAGTCATTGGTACACTGATTGAAGTAAAGATTTGAAAACTATGCCTCAAATCATTGGTGTCAGTGTAAGGATGCTGTTGTATTTGTATGTTGTATCCTGTAAACAAGGAAACAATTATGGATGAACGATCACAGTATTCGAGTACTATTTCTTTGCTGCATTTATTCAGTCAGCGAGAAAGCTATCAACCTATGTGTGCGTTTTATCACACTTGCATGCTCTTTTGCTAATAATAAGTAGTCGTATAGCATTAATGAATTGGTGATAATGTACATAATTTAAATTGTTGTGTAATATAGTAATCCGTAACTCTTGTGTACGAATACTGTTGTATTTGTATGCTGTTTTGTTTTCATATATAGCGTAGATGCATTAAATAAGATTAGAACGATTTTGTTGTCTTAATAAAGGAAATTTGCAATATGTTCGACAGCACATATTACGAATGCAAACATTTACTGTGCATTAAATGCACTGGTGAATATTACAAAATCTGTATGTCTGTCTGTCTATCTATCAATCTATATGTCAATCCATCGATCCATCCATCCATTCTATCTATCTATATCTATCTATCTATCTATCTATCATCCATCCATCCATCCATCCATCCATCCATCCATCCATCCATCTATCCATCTATCCATCTATCTATTTATCTATCTATCTATCTATCTGTCTATCTATCTATCTGTCTGTCTGTCTGTCTGTCTGTCTATCTATCTATCTATCTGTCTGTCTATCTGTCTGTCTGCCTGTTTGTCTATTTGTCTATCTTTATGTCAATCCATCCATCCATCCATACATACATATATCAGTGGCGAAAATATTAATGAGACATGGTGCATGTCTGTGTTTCCATAATCAGTCGCATGACATATATTAGTGCATGGCTGCCATTATGATGTGTATGTTTTATCAATGATATAATCATGATAGCTCACGCACAATAATAATTATATGGCCTGTTTTTGATTAGCAAGGCACTATTTACCGAGTATATGTTAGTTCGTTTTAATTTGTATTCATCTACACAGTTGTGCAACTATTAATGAATGTCTGTTGTCATTCATGGCAGCTTTCTCGTTTGAAGTGATTTGTGTGCAGTGTTCTCTGACATGTACTGATGTGTAATTGATGAGTATAAATCCCCACCTCCCCGACACTCCCCATATTGTATTGTGATGTAAGGCTTGTATAAACCTTCTGAATCTGAATGTCTTCACCTGCATCTCTGTCTCTTGTGTCTGTCTCTCTCTCTTGTGTCTGTCTCTCTGTCTCTTGTGTCTATCTCTCTGTCTCTTGTGTCTGCCTCTCTGTCTCTTGTGTCTGTCTCTCTGTCTCTTGTGTCTGCCTGTCTGTCTCTTGTGTCTGTCTCTCTGTCTCTTGTGTCTGTCTCTGTCTCTTGTGTCTGTCTCTCTGTCTCTTGTGTCTGCCTCTCTGTCTCTTGTGTCTGTCTCTCTGTCTCTTGTGTCTGCCTCTCTGTCTCTTGTGTCTGCCTCTCTGTCTCTTGTGTCTGTCTCTCTGTCTCTTGTGTCTGTCTCTCTGTCTCTTGTGTCTGCCTCTCTGTCTCTTGTGTCTGCCTCTCTGACTCCCGTCTTAAGCATTCGTCAAACACATTGCTATGTTTACAGTCATTTAATCATCAAGCGTTTTGTGCTTGATCGAGTCATTGATTTACATTCAGTGATTTCATTGTTATTGTCTTCTTGTTTAGTGTATCAATATTTCATTATATATTTTACTATCGTAGTATTTCAGTGTAGATTTCACCATTACGATTCTGATGTACGTTTTATTAGTTTTCTCTCAAACGCAGTGCAACATAGTTCATTGCAGGAAATACCATTTGGAATGTTTTCAAATTACAATTATTTTTCATGATGGAATCAAACGAATGGATTGCGTAAAAACATGGCCAGTGTTCGGAATGTTATTTACTGACAGTTCAGAAACAGAGGTAAACAGGACACAAAGTC
>CM060313.1:48017055-48067055 GCA_030674185.1 Monoplex corrugatus
TGTGTATGTTTTGTGTGTAGATGATTTAAAAGTCAAAATTTAGATCACAGGATCTCACTGAATGGTTTGAAATGCTGAAGTTTGAAAAAGCCTTTTTGAATCACATTGAACCAAAGAATGAAATCATATTGACTGCAGTTTCAAACATGTTAATAGCTAGATCTTCAGATTCAGATTGTAATCGAGCTTACTCCTAGCTTTTCAAATTCAGATAATGATATAGCTTACTAGAAATTCGTTGATATGAATGAAGCCTATGGATCATAATCAGTACTCAAATATGATTTGTTATGGGTCATGATTTAGACACTGTTGACCCTAAATATCCCTCATTTCTCAGCAAAGATTATCAGCTGTCTTTCATTGATCTGTCTTAAATTTTGTAGACCAATTCAACTGTTTGTGGTTGAAGCGCCTAATTCATAGTTTAAATACATATGATCGATTTAATATGTTATGGCTTAACAATTAAAAATGGGCTACAATCTTTATAAATAAGTGGTATGATAAAATGGGTCATCCTTGTCAAGTGGTATGATAAAATGGGCCACATCTTTATAAACCAATGATATACTAAAATGGGCCATAATCTGTCTAAACAAGAGGCATGATTGAAGAGAAATCACACAAGTGACAAGCGTGAACAGAACGAAATTGAAAGCAAACAAACAATCGCCAAACGACAGACAGCTAATTGACGGTAACAAGGGCTTGTGATGCAGTGCCATGAATCACGTGTCAAACAGCAGACAGCGGAAAGTAGAAACACCACGGCTGTGATCAAAGCAACTTGTGTTAACCAGGGCATTGACAGCTAGCACCACTGCCCACAAAACATGCTTGTCACGTAATTGGTCCCCCCCCCCTCCTCTTCTTTCTCCCTAAATCTCTTTTCCCTCTGTATGTGCACACCAGTTTATGATGATCACATGGAACCTGAAAATGTCTATGAAAAAGAAATGTGTGTGACCAGCTACATGAAGTCTCTTCGTCTTTAAACAGGACTTTATGGAGCCTGCATGCAAATGTGCTTTTTAGCGAATTTTCACTGCATACACTCATACAATTTGAAATTCGTTTGAAGGAATTTCTTGCACATGGACAGTTATGTATTACAGAAATTGTTCAAGTGTAATTATTATACACTCCACCCAAATGAACCAGCACTTATCTGGGAGACTTTAATATCGTGAAAGCTTATGCACTGACAATGTTTTTGAATGAAGAATGCAGAAGAGGGAGAGAGTGAAGAAACCAACGAAATCATCGGAATGATTGGAACAGTAAGGTGAGCAGTAAATTGGCCACTTTTTATAGGGCGTACAGAAATTGAACAGCAATCGAGACAGCAGATCTTGAGTCCATGGCTCTAGAAACTGAACCAATCAACCCTACTTGAAATCACTCATATGCATACGATAACAGAAATTTATCAGATGTGCTTGATTCTTTTTACTAAAAAGATCCTTTTTTGACATTCCATGTCTTCTACTGTATGTGAAGTAAGTTTTACATCACTGTATTTTGATGTCTTTGACGTTTTGGCCTGTTTGAGTGTAAATTTAGTTTGTACAAGTCCGCAGATTTATGTAACTGGTCAGAATCAGAATTATGTTAGTCGCTGACATTACGTAATTTGTAGACACACCAATAAAATATAAACAAAAAAATGATCTCATATCAAAATATGTTTTGTGTTCTCACCAGAACGTTTATTACTAAAATATCCCGTGCATGGGGACATGTTTATGTGGACACGTTTGCATATGGTTGTGTGTGGTGTGGGTGTACATGTGTGTTTGGTTGTGCGTAAGAGTTAGAGAGAAGAGTATAGTAAGAAGGTCAGTTTTATTTTGAGAAAAAACGCAGAGCCTCTCTCTCTCTCTCTCTCTCTCTCTCTCTCTCACAGACACACACACACACACACACACACACACACACACACACACACACACACACACACACACACACACACACACACACCACACACACCACCGTACAGTCTGAAGACTTGATAGCACCACAAAGAAATAAGCAGGCAATCGAAAGAGCGGAACGTTCATCGACATTAGACATAACGAGAGAGTAGATACAAGTTCTGGGCATGCGATGCCGTTATGAAGAAGAATTAGTCCGTACTTTGCAGAGACACGTTAGTTGCTTTCTCAACGGTTATTGTCAGTTGAGTGTATCCCATTGATTTCTTGGGCCGACCTTTACCGTCAAGGCAATCTGATTAAGTTGACTGATAGCAGCAGTATGTGGAGAGCATTGCTGAAAGGCGTGCTGGCAGCTCTCTTGCCACTGGATTTTTTAAGCATTATCGTGGCGAGGTTTTCTGTTCCCTTGAATTGAATTGTGATTTTTGTGCTCTTTGGAAATATCGTGCGTCAGGAGAATTGATGCAATTTCTCTCTCTCTCTCTCTCTCTCTCTCTCTCTCTCTCTCTCTCTCTCTCCTCTCTCTGTCTGTCTCTGTCTCTGTCTCTCTCTTTCCCTCTTATCCCCTTTCTCTCCCCTCTCCCTCCCCTCCCCCTCTGTCATCCTTGAGTAGTATAATATTTTAAAGTTGCAATTTTTTTTTGTCAGTCTGTTACTCACTTTCTCCGTCTTCTCTTTTGCTACATCCCTCCCCTCCATCCTTCTGTCTGTCTGTCTCTGTCTCACTCTCTCTCTCTTTCTCTTTCTCTCCCTCCGTCCTCCCTTTGTTCCTCTCCCTCTCTCTTTTTTATCCTTTAGTAATATTATGTTTTAAAGTTGCATATTCTCTCTGTCTGTCTATCCGTCTGTCTCTCTCTGTCTCTTCTCTCCTTCTGTCTCTTCTCTTCTCTCTCTTCTCTTTCTGTCTCTCTGTCTGTCTGTCTGTCTGTCTCTCTCTCCCCTCTTTCACGCGTGCGTTCTCTCTCTCCGTCTCTCTCTCTCTCTCTCCTCTCTCTCCCTCCCTCCCTCTCTCCTCTTTTTCTATCTCTGTCCTCTTTCTCTCTCACACGCGCGCGCGCGCGCGCGCACACACACACACACACACACAACACACACACACACACACACACACACACACACACACACACACACACACACACACACACACACACACCAGTTAATATCAGAGAAGAAGCAAATTAACAAGTCTTCTGTCAAATATGACAAAAACTTTGAGAGACATAACACGCAATGATTTAATACTTTCTTCGTCTTGGTGCAGAATTTGTTGCTGTGCACTCCCTGAATATTCTTGGAAATTGCTGATTATCTTTGTCACAACTTGTCTGGGTCTCGGTTTTCTTTCAGAAAAGAAATGAGGTTGATTCATACTGTATCGAGCTTCGTGTGTGTGTGTGTGTGTGTGTGTGTGTGTGTGTGTGTGTGTGTGTTGGAATGTTCTTTTTGGATTTTGTTTAACCCTTTAACTCCCTCACCCTACCCTTTAACCCTTTGACTACCTCATCCTATCTAACAGCTTGCTGCAGGATGCTGGTGGATAGGACGAGAGAGTGAAAGGGTTGAGTTTTTGCTTTGCTGGCATTGTTTTTGCTTTGCTAGCATGCAGGGTACTGGTGGACGGGGTGCGGGAGTCAAAGGGTTAAATACGGAAAATCCACACACACACACACACACACACACACACACACACACACACACACACACAAAAATAAAAAAGTTCTTGTCCTGACATACAGAAACACGAAATACTCAGAAAAACCACTAGTGAGAGTTATGAGAGACTTTTCTTGAGTGAAACGGTCACGGCAGTAAATCATTGGCCAGTGGGAAATTTTCAGCCAGTGATTGATTCTTCTGAGGCAGGTGCAAGTTGAACACAGGAAGATGAACCGTATAGTTGAACGATTGTGTTTTCTTTTAGAAAAGAAATGAAGTTGGTTCATAGTCTTTCTTCTTCTTCTTCTTCTCTTCTTCTTCTTCTTCTTCTTCTTCTTCTTCTTCTTCTTCTTCTTCTTCTTCTTCTTCTTCTTCTTCTTCTTCTTCTTCTTCTTCTTCTTCTTCTTCTTCTTCTTCTTCTCTCCTCCTCCGTCTTCCTCTTTTCTACGTCGTCCCTTTATACTTTTTAGGATCATTACACTTAGTTTTATTTGTGCTCTTTTTTTTTTCACTTGTAGGCCTTAGAAGGTGATGATGACAATGAAGATGATAATCAGGACGCCATGGAGTTCCATCTAGGATTGAGACTCAATGACAGATATGTAACTCTACGCATTCTATCCTAATTCCTCTTGGCGTCTATCAAAACCGAGAGGTAGAGACCAGCCACTTGTGATGTGGATCGGAAGATTCGACAACACCCCCAATGACGCATCTGTGAAGTGGATGAGACTTCACTGTGTTGATCCCAGTCTTACCAATGAGCCCACAGCACGCTCAGCTGTGGGTAAACGATCTTGACAGGACTGATGGGGATTCGAACCTACAATCTTCTGGGCACTAGTCCCTGTTGTTAACCACAACACTATGGCGACTGATCGTTCCATGTCTGTATTGAAAGGGAATATTGTCTTCACTGAAGCTGGACAAGGACTCCGAAAAATACGTACGTAACTGCTTACTATTTCGATTATTTCCGTTATGTAGAATCACTAATCCAATGTTAGTTTTCGACCTACAAAAAGCAAAACAAACAAACAAAAGAAAACAACAACAAAAACAACAACAGCAACTGAAAAAAGTACAACGGTTTTGTGTAGTTGTTCTCTTTTTTGTTGAGCGAAATATTTTGAATAACGCTTGGAGTTTATGAATTATAGAATAGTTGTGAGCCGTTATGATGTAACAGGTACATTCCTTCGTGTAATGTTTCTTGGTTATACAAAAAGAGGGACTATTGGTATGGCTCAGCGGTATTGCTTTGACAGTCCATAAACCCATGATTATCGAACATCCTTGAACACAAAACAGAAAGTAAATAAGGGAGAGAAGGGAACTAGGTCAGTATCTAATGTGATCCCCGAAACCAATATTCTGTCACCGTCCACGACTGTCATAAAAAGACTGCCAAGATGAAACGGAGTTCTGATCGCCTTGCCTTAAGTGTCTTTCCTTGTTTTGGGAAGTGGTTAAACCGTTTCAGAGTTCTTTGCTTTGTTACTTTCAAAATCAAAATCTTTGCGGGTTTGTCGTGACATGTATGTGCGCATGCATCGACAGACAGAGAGGTGGACCGCTCGCACGGGCGTATATACTTATTTGAATTAATTTTTTTCTTTCTGGAGAATGGAAAACAAGAAAGACACGAAAATAGAATGAGAACGCTCTTGACTACACAAAACAAGACAGGCGAAACGTTTTGGCCAACTGGCTTTTGTCAGGCATACACTAAAGACAATAGAACACACAAAAGTTTGGGAAAAACATACCCACCCACCCCCCTTTTTTTTAAATTTCGTTGAGTAGGAGAAAATGACCGATTTCAAATCATAACGTGTTTTGTGTTTATTGGTAATTGGGAAGTAAGGGTAGCAAATAAGATATTATGAGGGAAGTGAAATAAACTCTATAACGCAAAAAATGGTTGTGCCATATTTTTGTTGTTTTATCCTCAGAAAGGGTTTAGGGCCAAAATATTCAATTTCATTTAATGCCTATCCACATAATGTGATATTAGACGAATAATTGAAAATAGAAAAATGCGATGTCTTGAGACAACTGCGATGTCTTGTTTAGCTTGCTTAATCTCTAAATAAAAGAAAACAAACTTTTACTGTTTTATATTTAGATTGCGGGTGATAGATGTCATTATGTTGAATTTGTTTTGTTGATTCTACATTTGTGAACGAAAAGTCGCAAGTAAGCCAATAACAGCATTCTTTCATTATTTTTTCTGAATGACATCCTTCCTTTGCAAAGCAGAAAGGGAAAGATATACAGAAAGACAGAATGATTTAAAAGCTGTGATTGGCCCCTGAATCGTTGACTCTTATCTCTAGCTGAATCATAATCTCCCACCAGAAAGAAGAAATGGATGTACACAAAAGGATCGAAGCGTCACATGTCTTGCGCCCCCGTTAAACACTGACTTTCTTAGATGACTCAGGTCTTCATACAGACTAAAATATGTACACAGGAAGGATCGAAATGTTATACGTCTCGTCCCCCCTTTGACATTGACTGTCATAGAAGACTCAGGGCCCTCATATAAACTAAAGTGGTGTAGTGGTGGGAGGGAAGTGAATCTGGCGTCATTCTCAAGTCTAAATCATTGTCTGTTCCTTTCAACACAAGCAAATACAGACACAGTAAGAGACAGGTACAGATCGAAACGTCTTAAGACGTACCTTCCTTAAGCGTTGACTATCAGAGATTGTGTCTGCGCCGTCAGCTGTCCAGAATGTCTGACGGAAAACACGACCTGATCTTAAGGCTGTTTTCTATGGAAATCCTGGACATCTGTTTCTTCTCTCTTGGTGTTGTTATGACTGTGACTGTGTAAGGAAGTCAGGAGCTGATGACACCAGCTTGCATACTTATGTGGTCTTCATGTTATGGAATATCGTTATTTCTTAATAAAGTTCCCGGACACTTTATTTCAGGAAGCTTGTTATATTGGCTATTCCTGTAGCATACGACTGTATGTTTACTTTGTGTTTTTATGTCTCTGTGTCACTTCTGTTTGTCTGTCTCTCTGTTTCTCTGTCTCTGTCTGCCCTTCTGTCTGCCTGTCTCTGTTCTCTCTCTCTGTCTGTCTGTCTGTCTATCTGTGTCTCTGTCTGTCTGTCTGTCTGTCTGTCTGTCTCTCTCCCCCTCTGAATTTCTCTTACGGTACGTATGCACACATAAATACGCATGGATGGATGCATGCATGCATGTATGTAAGTATGTATGTATGTGTGTGTGTATGTATGTATGTATGTATGTATGTTGTGTGTGTATTATATATATGTGTGTAATATATAAAAAATTATGTATGTATGTATGTACGTGTGTGTGTGTGTATGTGTGTGTGTGTATATATATATATAGTGTGTGTGTGTGTGTGTGTGTGTGTGTGTGTGTGTGTGTGTGTGTGGTGTGTGTGTGTGTGTGTTGATTGTGTGTGTTGATTGTGTGTGAGAGAAAGATAGGGAGAAGAGAGAGAGTCTGGACAAATTTCACTCTCGCGTTAAAAAATATATTACTTGGCTTTAAAATTACACACACTTAAAATCTCACCAGTTCCATTCTGTATCTGTTAAGACATCATACACTCAGAGATATTCAGAGTTAAGTCAAAATATATCAAGACACAAATGTGAATGGACGTTAACAGAAATAACGAACGGGAAAATAGAAAATTAGTTACGTTGGCCTGGCTCGTCCCTTATGGTATCTTCTTGGCTTCAAAGCACAGTTGTGAGAGAAGAGGACCCGGGATAGGAATGTGATGGGATAGTGGAAGATGGCAGTCCCCTCAATACGTGGCTCTGGATCGATTCATTTTCATGACAAAACTTATTTCAGAAAGAGCTTACCTGAAGGAAATCAAAATCCAAAACAAGTATGACTGCCCACGTTCAAGCAAACAGGAACCAGAAAAAACACGAAAGAAGAATCAGAACGCATATTTAATGCAACCAGACAAGACAGGCGCAAATTTTCGGCCAAACTGGCCTTTGTCAAGCGTAGACGTAAGATCACAAACGAACAAACACCAGATACAAAAATTAGGAGAAAAGACTGAAACTTCTCTGCTACTTCGTCCAGTGTGAGAATAGGACTAAACAGCTTATTTCGTGGTGTTTTTTTTTTTTTTCGTGGTTTTTTTTTCTCTCGTAGTTTTTCTGTTTCCTGAAGGCAGTCAAGTCAACATTTTGTCAAATCCCGACAACTGTTTGTTCTGACATTGTCCCTTTGACTGGGTTGCTGAAGGTTTTCTGTCACTCTAAATTACCAGACTGATAGGATCTGAAGGTAACGGAATAAGCTTGTGGCAGTTACACATCCAGTGACCGTTTGCTCTGGAACTACTTTGATGAATAGTTGCAGGGTGTTTTCTGTTATCTGTCAGATTGATAGAATTATCGGGTGAACATGAGTGACAGTATTAATTCCTTTCTCCTGCAAGTGCTAGTGCGGACAGTAGGTAATTTTCATTTATTGTTCAGTTCATGCTGAATGTTTAAAATCACACATGCTGTGCTTCCACCACTGCATATTTTATGGAAATAATATAAGGGCAAAACGAAGCATGAGACTGTCCTATTCAAAGTTGAATAATCATGAGTAGTGGATGAAAAAAATGGAGCACAAACCAGAGCCTTAGAAACGTATTCATGACACCAGAATATACATTTTTGGTTAGAAATTTGCGGCTGTTTTGATGTTGAGTACCTATTTGGAATCATGACTCTATAGCCATCAAACTGACAGAACAGGCTGTGTAAAACCAACATCTTACTATTGTGTTATCTTGCTTAACGAAATACATCTAATTTGCAAAAGAGTGCCATTTGTTCAGTGATTGTCACGTTGGTTAAAAAAAGGCGAGATTAACCTGCGTTTGCTGAGTCAAGACAGCACGTGCTATCGTGACCGAAAAACTGCTCATGGACAATGTATCTCATCATCTATAGTGATAGTCAAATCGATGGTTGTTTGCCAAAACAACGTCTGGACCCATAATTTGTGGCAAGCCAGAGAGCTGTTCACACCTTTGTCTTTGCCAAAAGGATATTCCTGCCTATCTCATAACTAGTTAATCACTTTGTCTTGGTATTGTGTCACATCTCGCTACTGTGCTGAACGTTCACGGTATCGTATTCTCATAGCTACGCTAGGGAGGGGGGGGGAGAGGGGGGAGTTAGGAGAACCGAAACAGAGCAAAATACAGAATACTGGTTAATCAGGCAGACCGTTAGGCCACTGATCCAATCACTGCTGTCAGTATAATGAAAATCTGGCGAAGTGGCAGGCACATGCGCTGTTTTACATAATTCTTAACTTGACAGAATAGTTGCCATACCAGATCTACCCCCAGGAGGGTTTTATGTCAGAGAAAGGCTCCAGACATATTTGATGTTATTGTCATTGTTATTTATATAACTGTTACTATTATTGTTGTTGTTATTGTTGTTATTATTATTAATATCATTATTATTTTTATCACTATTAGTAGTAGTAGTAGCAGCAGCAGTAGCAATAGTAGTACAATCATTACTCCTGCTCCTCCTCTTCCTCCTCCTGATCATCATCATCATCATCATCATCTACGCAGTCGGCTGGGCTTTAAGCAACAGTAACAGTAGCATCATCATCTTGTGTCGTGCCGCATGGCGTTGGCAATCATGGTCCTTCGTACGAATCTATCTTTTGTCGCTGCTAGTACATCCCCAACCTTTCTGTCTTCATCCACTCTGCAAATCTGTCCAGTGTTTTCTCCCTGGGTCTGCCTGGTGCTCTTTTTCCCTCCACCTTTCCTGCTGTGACTGGGTGCTCTAATTTCTCTTGCCTAATAAATTGTCCTATAAATGTTCCTTATCTTTTCGTTAGTCAGAATGTCTCAATCTCCAGTTTTAAATCATATAGAAACTATAGGGGGGTAAATCCTTGTTAAAGTTTGTCATATCATCAGTCTGTTGATACGAGGAAGCCATAGAAGCAGTGACTTTTTTGGTTTCAGTCAAAAATAGACTTAGCAGGTGAGGCAACCCTCTAGTGCCTCGAGGTATCTTCCTGTCTTTCAGACCTCTTTTGATAGTGGAGGGAGGAAAGGTTCGGGGAAGGGAGCGGGTGGAGAGGTTTGGGGGGGGGGAGGGAGGGGGAAGGCTGTCCCATGTATTAGGAGCGATTCAGTTTTCTGGGTTAAGCTAATTCCATAAACAGTCTGACAAGTCAGTAGACAGGTTTTCAAATCCTGACAACTGTTTGCTTTGACGTGACACCCAGAGGCTGGCTGCTGGCGGTTTTCTGTCACACTGTCTCCATCACACTGATGAAATGAACGGGCAGCGTAACAGGCAAACAGCAGTTACACGTCTGAAACCCGTTTGCTTTGAGACTCCGTAGTGAAATTTGCAGGATGACTTCTCTCAGTTCGTCTCCATCAGATTGATGGATTTTAGCGCGTAAGTGTTGTCCAAGTCACTGACTGCTGGAGGTTGTCTGTCACATTTTGTCTTCTTCACGCTGAAGGAATGAACAGCTAACAAGATAGACAAACAGCGGTTATGTATACAACACCGGTTTGCTTTGACACTACTTGGTGATTTTTCAGGATTTTTATTTTTTTGTGTGGTTACTTTATCAGACCGATACAGATAGTGAGTAAGCTTTGTATACTGATTCTGTTGCTAGAGATCTTGGATAGATTTTGAAGACTGTGTTTCTGCTGCCCTACAAACTGTTGTGGTGAAATCTTTTGCAAGCATTTGTTTGAAGGATTTTGTGTATCACTGGAAACGAATTTTATAAAACAGGTAAAACAAATATATTTAAATCCTTGCCATAGTATTGTTTGCTCTGAAAAAAATAAAACATCATTGAGTAAATTTCAACAAGATTTGTATAATCTTTTAAACGAAAAAAAACAACAAATTTGATCATAGACAACAGTTATTTGATCAACACAAAAGTTATGCATGTTGTTGGCAGTAAGTAAAACATGAGCGTGTCTTCCGTTGAGTTGATGTGCGTGGAATGCGGGCTCTGGCTATTCACATGCTTCTTGTGGCCAAGTAACATCCAGAACTGCTCCTTCGATCGTGAACTGTCGGCAAACGAAGAGCTTGGAGGTTGTCAGTGATTCTATGCAGTCATCATCATCATGTGCCCTGCTGCATGGCGTTGGCGATCATGGCCCTCCATATGAATATATCCCTTGTCGCTGCAAGTACATCTCCCACCCTGTCTGTCCTTAGGGTTTGCCCTTTGGGCCCCCGTCTCATTGGGTCCCCGTCAGTTGACCCAATATCAACCCTATCCAGCTATTTACATCATAGCTATGACTGCTTGGTTGTGTGTTTAGTCGGGTTTTTCCTTGCTGGTTCATAACTATGTCCTGCTTACAAACCAGAAACACTCGACAATAGACTGAGAACGTGTATTTTAGACACAGAACAAGACAGGACAAGACAAGACAAGATAGAGGCAGGCACTACTTGCGAAATTTGCGCAGTGTTTTGGTCACTGTGTCCACGTCATATTGATAGAATTGGCAGTTAGACGCGGTAGACACAGAGACTGTCTGAACGACAGAAAACATTCCTCAACCCGTCTTGTTTTCATAGCAGTTGGGAGAGGTGGCATGGATGTGAGTAAAGTAGGCTGGAAGTCTCACAGGACAGCATCCATTCATGTTGTGAACTAGGCTAATTCCATAAATGTCTTGACATTAACCAGTGACTGGTTGATGGATGTTTTCTGTCATCATCATAACAGTGTAAACATTGTGCCTGCTTCTGTGGCCATGGAGATGGCGTAGAAAATTGGGGGTGGGGCGGAGGTGGAAGTGAGCACAAAGGACATTTTCCTAAGTGCGATGATCCAATTAACAACGTTCACTACATGACAGCCTTCAGCTTGATAAAACAAAGAATCTGGAATCAGCTTCTTAAGAAGTACTATTTTGTTATTCGGTTAATGAAATAGATGTTATTTGCAAAAGAGTGTCAGTGACCTGGCCATCAGATGATTAAAGTAAGCACAGTGAGTCAGAGTTTTGTTTAGTGAAGAAGGTACATTTCGTCATGACCAGAACATTCTGCACGTTCAGTGTGGTCCACCATGTAAAACGATAGTAAAATGATGGATCGGATTTTTATCAAGACATTGTCTAAATCTACAAGTCGTCGTAAGCCTATGAGCTGGTCATGTCATTGTTTCTGCCAGACCATTTAGCTTCTATGGCCTGCTTCATTGCCAGTAAATCATGCGGTCTTGATATTCTGTCTCATTGTGCCATTAGACTAAACATTCATCCTAGTCTTTCTGCCACGCTAAGGAGAACATAGGATAGGATATCTGAAGGGCTGAACACGACAATGAACACACTGCGTAACATAAAAATATCAGTTAAACGTGCAGATTATTGGTCCACTAACCCAGCCATTCCCATCAGTATAATGAATTGCAGCAAAGTGGCATGAATGGTTTCACACTAACGACAACGGCGAGAGTTTGGCCATACCAGATCTGTCTCAAGAGTTTTCATGTCTCTTAACATATCCACTGTACACCAAATGGTAACTTTAGTTCAGATAACTTGATTGTCCCTGTTTGGAAATTTATATGCATCAGTCTGTAATGAATAACAGAGTTAACTTAAACACATTATTTTGTAAACTTCCATGTATAGTACTATAGCAGCAAGAAGATCGGAGGAGAGCTGGCCAGCAGAAGGTCCTCAGAGAAGAAACTTTCTATCAAACAAGTGTTTTGGCCCTTGACTCCTTACGCTGTAAGGGGGGCAGGCCGCACCCAGGTCATGACTCATGGATGCTCTTCTGCTGTCGCCAATTTTTGTCATAGAAAATTGTCACCACCAATCTGTTTCTGTTCATCTGGTGGAAAATTTTCTATGAAAAACATTATAGTAACAACATTATATATATATGTGTGTGTATGTATATGTATATATATATATATATCCCCAGGACAAGTCTTGAATGACATATACACTACTTGAGACAATCTGAATTCTGCTCCAAGTCGGTTGATTATGCGCTCATTCTCTTTCGCGTGTCATTGTTTCTTTTCAAGAAACATCGCCTTGTGCACAATATGAGTATACTTAGGCATACTAAAACAGTTCTGTAAGTTTCACATCCTTTATAGATAGAGCTGAGATACAGCTATGAGTGGCAAACAATATCTCTGTGAGGTAGGCCATATTAGCTCTATTCAAAACGTGTTTGGAGCTTTTCGTCAGAACACAAATAAGTCACAAGGGCACACACTGGCATGGGAACACCACTGGCTTGTTCCCAATTTGTTTCCGTGTTAATGTGAAATGTCTGCTGGACAGCCCACAGTATGTCAGAAGGCAGTGTGGCATTTGTATGGAAGGCATATCGCCCGGTCTGCTGACAACAAAGATTATGTGTCAGACTACTAGTAGGGGCTTTTTACTTAATTTACTAAAGGGGTAAGGGAGATAACTAGGGTGTCCACTGAAAGATCACAATGTCTGGAAAATATCGGCATTTAGGCGAAGAGAAAACAGAAAAGAGTTGATGATTGTGGTAGAAAAAGAGAAGAGAAGAGAAGAGAAGAGAGAGAGAGAGAGAGAGAGAGAGAGAGAGAGAGAGAGAGAGAGAGAGAGAGAGATTAGCATTCCAGAATTCATGTTTAAAAAGCCATTATCCTTTCAGGAAGACAAATGGCTAGGAAAAGCACAAAGAATGATGAAAATATCCTGTTAACATGTACGTTTTCATAGGACAGCATTTTTATAGATATGAATTTTGTCCTTAACCATTTCATCGAACGGCTTTCTAATGAATAAGGAAATTTTTTTGTGCACAACTGTTCATCATCATCATCATCATCATCATCATCATCATCATCATCATCGTGTGCACTGCCGCATGGCGTTGGCGGTCATGGCCCTCCATATATACCTATCCCTCGTCGCTGCAAGTACATCTTCCACCCTCTCTGTCCTCAGCCACCATGCAAGTCCGTCCAATATTTTCTCCCTGAGCCTACCTGGTATTCTCTTTGAACATGGCCAGCCAAAGCAAGAAGAATTGTCGGAGAAAAAAAAGCAAGAAAAGTTTTAGAACAAAAGAGTGCCATTGTCAAAACGAAGCACTGGATGGTTTGGTGGAACTGAGCTACAGTACAGTAACCCTACCAGTATTTAGGAAAGTATAACCTGGAACAGACAAAACCCAGCTTCAGAGTGAGAAAGTACACTCAGAATATCCAAGAACGTCCAAAAAGAGAGTTTTGAATATGGCCATGCAATTTTTTCCAGCACCAGCGCTTTCTAATCGGGGCAATAAAACACTTGTTTAAATATCGGTGTTGAGGCAATATTGCCTGACTTGTCACGTGCATCTGGTTCTGCTTCTTGATTGGCTGTGGTGGACACGCTGTACTCGCCAGGAAGCGCCATATTTGCTTAATCGATACAAAACACACAAGCGTTCTGTAGATGTCTGTGATTAAAGCCAGCACCTGTTTGTCTCCTGACAGAAGGGGAATCAGGCTTGCATGCTCTCTGTTTTAATCTAGGATATACGAAGACCGTTTCTCTAAGGCTTCGATGGATGTTTGGTTTAGCGAACATATGTTGGTCTCTAACAATTCTGTTGGTTGTGTTAATTAAACGGTTAATTGGTTTGGAGGACATGTATTAGTCGCTGACAACCCAGTTCGTTGTGTGAGTTAAACAGATGTATGGTTTAACAGACATATGTTAGTCGCTGACAACTTAGTTCGTTGTGTGAGTTAAATGGATGTTTGGTTTAACAGACATGTGTAAGTCACTGACAACCAGTTTGTTGTGAAAGTTGACGGATGTTCGGTTTAAAGGACATGTATTCATCGCTAACAACTCAAGTTTGTTGACAAATTATACAGATGTTTGGTCACGAATCACTCTGTTGTATGAGTTAAACGGATGTTCGGTTTAAGGACATGTGTTGGTCGCTAACAACTCAATTTGTTGTACAAATTAAGCGGATGTTTGATTTAGAGGACATGTACTGATCGCTAACAACTCAAGTTTGTTGACAAATGAAACGGATGTTTGGTCACAGCCACTCTGTTGTATGAGTTAAACGGATATTTGGTTTAGAGGACGTGTATTGATCGCTGACAGCTCAGTGAGTTGTGTAAATTCCTTTGGTTTTTCAGTCAGCATTTTCTGGAGAGATTCTCAGTAGACAATACAAGCTGGGACAATTTTCACCATCTGATAGTTGATGAAAAGAGGGCAAAAGTCGTAGTAGTGAGACAGTGCGGTTTAAGACAACGTGATGTGATTGATTTCCATTGCGTTACTATGTTTGTTTGCATAGACTCCTCTAATAGTGTTTTGGCTTCCTTGGCCAAGACTGCCACAAACGAATTTATTATCATATCACATCAGAGGGAATTTTGTATCACTTCAACCTGTTTCCTATTCAAAATTCTAAGCAAAAAATTTGGTTAGAATAAAAAGAATGGATGAGTAGGATATTCGAACTACCAGATATATATCAAAATCTTTGAAATCTGTTCAAAACAGCCTTCCCAACTGTCTTCGGAAATCCAACAGGTAAACATTTCATGGTAGGTGCACGAGATCACTGCATCACCTATTCTTCTCTTCTGATCCTTTTTGGTGCATAACACTTGACAAATCCATCGATCTTAAACATTTTCACACTGAATACAGATGTTTAGATGGCATCATGATTTAATATTTCATCGCTTGTCAGTGAAGATTTCTTTTTATATGCATCCTCCCTGGATATTTTTTTTCAGTTTTGTAATTAAGTTAATGTAGTTAGTTACATTTATTTAATTTGATTTTGAAACTAATTTGATAAAATCTGGATCTGGGTTTTTGTTAAACATTCTGCTGTAGACATTGTTCTTTACGTGAAATGTTTTTTTGTTTTGTTTCTTTAATCTGCGGTGTGCATTCAGGCGAAAGATGATGTTTGTAGTTAGTTCGACTATATAGCAGTATATATATATTTTTAATTGAACCAATAGGGTCATGAAAGCAGACACATACTGCGTTCACCAATCACGTTGAAGAGGAAGAAGAGGAAAAAGAAAATGAAGAAGAAGCAGAAGAAGAAGAAGATGGTGATGATGATGATAAAAAGATGACGACAACGATGATGATGATGATGATGATAAAAAGAATAAGAAGAAGAAGAAAAAGAAGAAGAATGATGATGATGACGATGCTGATGACGATGATGACGATGATGATGATATATAACTTTAATGGTGGTGGTGATGATAATGATGATGATGATGATGTGATGATGATGATGAGGAGGAGGATACACACTTGTATGCCAGTTGCGGAGATAAAGCTCTGTGGTGCTTTGAACACGTCCAACTACATTCCTTGGGAATATAATCAGTGTTGATTGTAACCAGGTATTTCTAAAACAGGTGATAAATATGGCTTGAGCATCTGAATTTCATTTTATGTTATGTTATATTATGTTATGTTTTGTGTTGTGTTATGTTGTTATGTTATTTTATTTTGTTTCATTTTATTTCATTTCGGTTTTTTTTTTATTTCATTTCATTCAATGTCATGTCCTTTTATTTTATTTATTTCATTTTATTTATTTCATTACATTTTATTATTTTTTTTATTTCATTTCATTTTATTTTATTTTATTTTATTTTGTTTTATTTATTGTTTTTTATTTTATTTTATTTCATTTTATTTTATTTTATTTTATTTTATTCAATCTTATTTTATTTTATTTTATTTATTTCATTTCATTTTATTCATTTTATTTTATTTCATTTCATTTCATTTTATTTTATTTTATTTTATTTTATTTTATTTTATTCAATCTTATTTTATTTTATTTTATTTTATTTCACTTATTTTATTTCATTTTATTTCATTTCATTTGAATTCATTTCATTTCATTTTGTTTAAGACTGCAAATTGCCATTGTGTTATGTACGTTCATTGTATGAATCTAAGAAACTTACACGACTTGTGGCATTGATCACGTTTGTAATCACAATAAACAACTAACCATTTCCATAGAAGTAGTCACAATAAACAACCAACCATTTCCACAAAAGTAGTCACAATAAACAACCAACTATTTCCACACATGTAGCGACAATAAACAACCAACCATTTCCACACAAGTAGTGACAATAAACAACCATTTTCACACAAGTAGTGACAATAAACAACCAACCATTTCCATACAAGTAGTGACAATAAACAACCAACCATTTCCACACACAAGAAATAAACAACATTTGCACACAATAGTGACAATAAACAACCATTTGCACACAAGTAGTGACAATAAACAACCATTTCCACACAAGTAGTGACAATAAACAACCAACATTTCCACACAAGTAGTGACAATAAACAACCAACCATTTCCACACAAGTAGTGACAATAAACAACCAACCATTTCCACACAAGTAGTGACAATAAACAACCAACCATTTGCACACAAGTAGTGACAATAAACAACCAACCATTTGCACACAAGTAGTGACAATAAACAACCATTTGCACACAAGTAGTGACAATAAACAACCATTTGCACACAAGTAGTCACAATAAACAACCAACTATTTCCACACAAGTAGTCACAATAAATAACCATTTCCACACAAGTAGTGACAATAAACAACCAACCATTTCCATACAAGCTCACCTCTCGTGACAGTTGTCAGCCCACTGCTGGTCTGAGGAAGTGCCAATCCCTCAGAGTGGCTGGCAGCAGGAGCAATCCACTTTGTGGGCTGAGTTAATTCCATAAACTGCTTGACGGAAAAACCCATCAACGTGTTTTGGGGTACCCGACAGCTGTTTTGCTGTGACATTCAGTATTTTACTACGATAAGTTTCCCGTCACTCCTGTTTCCATCAGAATGATGAAATGAGCGGGTAATGAACGGAATGAACGTGGTAGTAAAATTTGAGCAATTTTTTATTTCGACACTGTTCAGTAATTCTTTGTCATAGTGTTTCTTCAAAGTAATAGAATCGAAAGGATGACGTCTGGAGTCTGGAATTTGTCCAAGAGAGATTCATCACATTCGGACAATTCCATGCACCCTACGCCCAAATCTGCCAGCACTTTTCAGACAGACGCGCTGAACTTGCTCAAGACCCTATGTGCAGAATGATGGAATGTTGCTTGAAACATATGGCAGTGGCAGTGTAGTTATTTTATAGTTGTTACCTCTGGTTGTGTCTCTGCGTATCAGTCAAACGAAATGAACGAACTTTGTGGCTAACACAGGACATTTTTGATGACCCACAAGTGTTTTGTGGTGACTGTCTTTTGCATACAGTTTGAGAGTAGGATTATGTCTGTCCGTGATCATCAGCTTGATGGACCAAGGGCGTTAAGATAACGTTTTTTTTGCAGGCACAGTTGTCTTATTACTAGCACATAGGATCATTTGATGACACATGGAACATAAATCAGATCCCAAGCATTGTTTTGTCATAAGGCGACTCGGTTAACATTTAGACGTTGATATACCGTAGCAAATTGTATATTTGTCACCTGGGATCAGCAAGGCATAGCTTGTGAAGACTGTGGACAGTGGTTTCACACATCATGTCAAAGCCTGAATTCAACCTCTTATGACAATCTATGTGACCCAGAAAACAGAAACGTTGTGTGGAAATGTGTTATCTGTGACTGTGCAAATTACAGCTCCGCCACATTTGACTTGTTCGGCATCGAAAAAAACAGCTCACGCATCAGCCCTACAAGACAAATCTGACATCGAGTCTATCTTCCCCCTCCATACTTCTACTCCTACTAGAGCGAACAGACAAAACAAACAACAAAATCGCCCCTTGCGGTTCCTAAACATTAATTGCCAATCTATTACTGGTAAGGTCCCCGCTCTCCAAACTCTCCTCCTCAGCACAAAACCTGATGTTGTCATAGCTACTGAGACCTGGCTTGACAAGGTCTGCCACTCCCTTCTAATCTACAAGCTCCGACATTACGGGATCACTGGCCAGCTCCATGAATGGATCAAGAACTTCCTGGCAAACCGACAGCAGGCGGTGGTTGTTGATGGAGCTTCCTCAAAGGCCGTTCCAGTAGAATCAGGAGTCCCCCAGGGATCAGTCCTGGGCCCTGCCCTTTTTCTCCTCTACATTAACGACCTCCCTGAACAACTCTCCTCAACAACACGGCTCTTTGCAGACGACACTCTCTGCCACAAAACTGTAACTTCCCCCCAAGATCAAAGGAAGCTACAAGAGGACCTGGACCTCATGGCGGATTGGGAAACCAAATGAGGATGTCTTTCCACCCTGACAAGTGCCAAGCCCTCCATATCTCCAGGAAGAGAAATACACTGACTAGTATGTACCATCTCCACGGCCAAAATCTCAAAAGAGTAGAAGAGACAAAGTACCTGGGGGGTCACCATCTCCCAAGACCTCAGCTGGGACACCCACATTTCAAATATGACAAACAAGGCAAACAAGACCTCAGGTTTTCTCAGGCGAAACCTGAGAGTGGGTTCCATCAACATCAAGGAAACAGCCTACAAAGCCCTGGTTCGTCCCACCTTAGAATATGCCTCACCTGTCTGGGACCCCTACACAGCCAAAAACATCCAAAACACCGAGAAGGTCCAACGCCGTGCAGCTCGATGGGTTGTGAACCGCCCCCGTCACACCTCAAGTGTCGACTCCATGCTGACACATTTACAGTGGTCCATCCTAGCAGACAGAAGAAGAGTAGCAAGGCTGACCACCTTCTTCAAATACTATCGAGAAGAGGTCAGCATCAACACCCATTCAGGCCCACACCAAACACCCCAGCACGGTCCACAAGACAGTCACACGGGGAGACGTATCTTCTTCCTGCCTGTAAAACAAACTACAGGAAATACTCCTTCTTCCCGAGGACTGTCAGGGACTGGAACAGTCTGCCCCCCGAGGTTATCTCCTCAGCCGCGGTGGAGTATTTCAAGTCCCGAATCTGACCAGCCAGCCCCTCCCCCTCCCATCCCTACCCCCCACCCTCACTCCCACCCCACCAAAGCCCCCCATTGCCAGTTCTACATCCCGACATCCTAGCCAGCGGAAACCCCCAGTTTTATACGTATCAGAACCATCAATATGATGATGGTGGATGCTCTAAGAAAGAAGAAGAAGAAGAAGGACAGTCTGATTTTCATGAATATGCCGCGTCTACTTGACAAAAAAGCAATTCAAATCAACAAGGTTTACACCAGCATGATAAGAAAATTTCACGTGCGCAATGTGTATCCTGTGTAATAAAGCCATAATGGAATAGTGTTTTGCCAAGATACAGATCTCATCATCATCATCATCATCATTATCATCATCAGGTGCCTTGCCGCATGGCGTTGGCGATCATGGACTTCCATCTGTCGCTATCTCTTGTTGCCTCAAGCATCTGTTCCACCCTCCTTGTCTTCAGCCACTGTGCAAGTCCGTCTAGTATCTTCTCCCTGGGTCTACCGGTGCTCTCTTTCCCTCCAGCTTTCCCGTTGTGACCAGGTGTTCCAATTCCCCTTTTCTCATAAAATGGCCTATGAATATTGCCTGTCTTTTCCTAATCTTCCTTATTAATGATCTACTTGTGTCTGCCTCCATCAAGACTGTGTCGTTTGTTTTCTTTGCTGTCCATGGAACTCCCAACATCCTTCTTAGAAACCACATCTCGGCTACCTCAATCTTGTTCTGGCTTTGTTTGTTGACTGTCCACGCCTCACAACCCGTACAACAGTATAAGTTCTATATAACATTCAAGAACTCGCTTCCTGATGTTAACTGATAGGCATTTGTTGGTAAGAATGCTTTTAAGATACAGACAGGACACCTGAAACTTGACAAACGCGTGAACTAGTCACACCTGTCTGTCTGCCAAAAGGTGCTTCCCGTCTGGCTTACCGCACAGCTAATAAGTTATGCGCTATCATTATTCTGACTCATCTTTATCTCTATGAAGTCGGCTTAGTGTCTTAGCCACAACACATGCTTGCGATGGAGAGATTCGAACCTCAGACACTGCCCGACAAGACTGTGCAAACAATGGGCTCATTGACCCTGCACCTGCGGTCAGATTAATGAAAGCCAAGCAAAGTGGAGAGTAGTTTAAAATTGTTATAAATGTGTCGTAGTTGTTTCCACTTTAGAAGTATGGCAGGCCTCTTTAGAGGGGGGTGGGGGTGCATAATCTTCTTATATCTGTTCTCTCTCTTAACTCCGTGACAAGTCATTGGAGCACTGCACTGAAGAACTTCATCATATTCTTCCAGCTCTGTCAGTTATGTGCCAAAGCCTGGGTCTCTGCAGATTGTTTGCATTCCCCAGCATTGTATGTCCATATGCATAGTAGGATTTCTGTAATGACTGACCAAAAGTGTTCAACAGAATTAGCGTATAGTTTTCTGTTGTAAACTTTTGGCCAGTTTCATAGATGGTTGTCTTTCTGCTAGCCGCGTATGACTGATTAAAAAAAGTTCCATATACTTAAATTTAATCCAAAAAGATTGAAGGGGGGTCATGGATACCAAATTTAGGTCTTGATTCATGTTCAAACTGGTCAGTATCAAGGTAAGCAAGTGGCTAGTCTACCATACTGGTCAAAATCAGCTTATGCAGAGTAGACTATTGCAGAACCAATCGTTTCCTAATTATCACACTTACATTGATAACTCAGCCCAGAGCACATTTAGCGTCGTAAAACAATGTACTTGTGAGGTAGGGTATGCCAGGCGAACACAAAACATGTTTGGAGCCTATCTTGCTGAATGTCAGAGGCCATATGGGAACACACTGGCATGTTACTAATCTTCGTTGTTGTTTTTTTCCCCTAATGTTGGACACTTAAGTATGTGGGGAGGCTGTGTGGCATTTATACAAAGAGCATATCGCCCGGTCTGCTGAAAGTTTATTAACCAGAGGGGGAGGGGTATTGACGCACTCATCTGGGGGCAGGTAAGGGAGATAACTTCACTCCAGTGAAACAGTGTCTTGACAACATTGACATTTAGTCAAAGAGGACAGATCAGGGAGGGGATGAATAAATCAAAGGAGGGGTGAAAGTTGACCGTGTTAATTTTCAAAATCATTTTGCACCATTTAAAAATTGTAACCAACATTCCAAAACTGCTTTTGTGTGTTTCAAGAGAGAATTTTAACAGCTAAAACTAGGGTTCTGAAAAAAAAAACTGCCACAGATTATCAGAATATGTAACCGTCACTAAGACTGGGACGCATTCTATGAATAAAGACTATCAAGTGTATTTATATGATTGTCATTGTGACTTAGATATTTCCCTTTTTGATACGTGATTGCGACTAAGACTGAAGTATCTATACGTTAAGACACGAGAACGTAAAGGCATTTGTGCATTGTCGTCATTAAGATTAGGAGGCATGTCCTAAATGAATGGACAAACCAAGGACGACGTTCCACGGAAAAAGATCTTTATGAAAATATACGAAAAGACAAGAGGTCAACTTGAAACTTTTACAGATATGTGTTGCAGTAGAGTTCTGAAACTAACGCCATATTTGAAAAAAGTGGGATTTAAAAATACTTTTATTTGTGTCTTCTGTTTAGAAAAAAAGGCAGTTATGATCATGTATTCTGAAAGCGTTTGCAGGTTAAAAGATTCTGGGAGGCGGTGGGGGACTGTCGAAGTCAGAACGCGCCACTTGTGCAAATGTCAGATGAGTTGAAAATCTAATGTTAGCTTGGGGTTAATGAAAATATTCACTCACATACATTATTTGATCTGAGCATCCCTTTATGAAAAATGTGTATTTATGAATTGAAAATCGAAAGAAAAAACGCTCATTCTTATGTAATCTTTTATTTTGAAAAATCTTATTACAAAAACTATTTAGAACATTATAATACAACATTGACATGAAGCTCTCACATTTTTGAAAAAAAAGCAGTTGATGGAAAATAGGTCGTAATTTTTTATTTGCAACATTGAAAATGCATATTCTACTTTTGACGTAATCGTGCATGCTCATGTTTACATAATTATTAAATGATTGTATTCGTATGTGTCTGTTTATGTGTGAGTATTTATCTGTTACATAGGTGTGTGTATATGTATTAGTATGTAGCTGTATACATTTGTTTTACAAGCTGAAGCTTCACTCTTGTGATGCAATGTGTATACGCTTTGCTAATGATATGTTTAAAAAATAAGTTTTAGAAAAGAAATAGGTGGCCGCTGAAAACATTATTTCAAGCATGCACAGCTGTCATGATGCTTCGTAAAAAAAAATTTAAAAAAAAGAAATTAGTGTCGATGTATTTAGAATAGAAACAATGGAAAGTCGAGTTCTGTTTACGAACTGTGCGACTTGAACCTAATAACAATCACTTTCTCACTGTGTTTTGGTGTGAATGTTTTTTGTTTGTTTGGTTTTTTGTTTTCCTTGACGTCATTTTTGTTTCTTCATTTTCCTGCTTCATTTCATCATTGCTTGAGCCTGCTTTACACACACACACACACACACACACACACACACACACACACACACACACACACACACACACACACACACCACACACACACACACACACACACACACACACACACACACCTCACACACACACACACACACTCTCTCACACACACACACACACACACACACACACACACACACACACACACACACACACACACACACACACACACACACACAGGAGAGGGATGGAGGAAGGGAGGGAGAGAGATAGAGTGTGTGTGTGTGTCGGAAGAGGGGGGGTTAAAGATGAAGTTATAAAGTGGTGCATGATCATGCACATGTCCTTCGGTGTTGCAAGGGAAACTACATTATGAGCGTCCACAAAAATAGCAATTTTGTTCCACTCATCCCTCTCCCTCCCACCCCATCTCTCTCTTTCTCTCTGTCTCTGTCTCTCTCTCTGTCTCTGTCTCTCTCTCAGTCTCTCTCTCTGTCTTTCAGTCTCTCTCTCTGTCTCTCAGTCTCTCTCTCTCTGTGTGTCTCTGTCTCTCTCTCTCTCTCTCTCTCTCTCCATTCAATATCCAAAGTTGTCTGACACCCATTTCGGAGTCCACTGACTGGTTTAGTTTGTGAAATGTCTGTTTTCCAAGCAAATCAAAAGTTATTGTATTGTGCATTTTATCGTAGTCACACCACAGATGGTCACCTTGGTGGTCTGCATGAAGCATGTGTTTTAACAAGTCTTTTTCAAGTTGTTTCATGCCTACTCAGTGGGGTAGAGGGAATGTGAGCGCCTTGCATTAGTTGTTTGCAGGACCAACACTGACATACATCGACTTTGCCATTTTTCAGGTGCGATTGAAGTTGAAGTGTTGATTTGTGTGTGTGTGTTTGTGTGTGTGTGTGTGTGTGTGTGTGTGTGTGTGTGTGTGTGTGTGGTGTGTGTGTATGTGTGCGTGTGTGTGTGTATGTATGTGTGTGTGCGTCTGTGTGTGTATGCGTGCGTGTGTGTGTATGTTTGTGCGTATGTGTGTGTGTGTATGCGTGCGTGTGTGTGTGCGTGTGAGTGTGTGTGCGCGCGCGCGCGCGTGCCCGTGTGCACCATTTAGACAGCACTGCTTCTCACGGGCTGAAGGTTTCTTTGACTTGCCTTGGTTCCCAAGTTAAAACGCTGCTGATCATTTGGGTGGGACCTTTTGATACTTGTGGCCTAGCATCATCCTTTCCATGAAGGCTACATCACTTGGCGATGTTCATCTAAGGCGTGTGGATGTTATCTCCAGCTGGTAACAGTGCAGACAGCATACATTGTTGCACTTACGTTGCTATTCTTGTTTTCCGTCTGGGGGGGGGGGGGGGATCACTGTTCGTCTGGATTCTACCATTTCATCTGTCTGGTTTTGGATAATCTTTCCTGGATTGTACCCTTTGACCTGTCTGGTTTTGGGTAATTTCACCTGGATTCTACCCTTTGACCTGTGTGGTTTGGGTAATTTTACCTGGATTGTACCCTTTGACCTGTGTGGTTTTGGGTAATTTTACCTGGATTGTATACCCTTTGACCTGTGTGGTTTGGGTAATTTTACCTGTATGCTACCCTTTGACCTGTGTGTTTTGGGTAATTTTACCTGGATTGTACCCTTTAACCTGTGTGGTTTGGGATAATTTTACCTGGATTGTACCCATTGACCTGTGTGGTTTTGGGTAATTTTACCTGGATTGTACCCTTTGAACTGTGTGGTTTGGATACTTTTACCTGGATTGTACCCTTTGACCTGTGTGGTTTGGGGTAATTTTACCTGGATCGTACCCTTTGACCTGTGTGGTTTGGGGTAATTTTACCTGGATCGTACCCTTTGACCTGTCTGGTTTGGGGTAATTATACCTGGACTGTACCCTTTGACCTGTGTGGTTTGGGTAATTTTACTTGGATTGTACCCTTTGACCTGTGTGGTTTGGGGTAATTTTACCTGGATCGTACCCTTTGACCTGTGTGGTTTGGGTAATGTTATCTGGATTGTACCCATTGACCTGTGTGATTTGGGTAATTTTACCTGGATTGTACCCTGTGACCTGTGTGGTTTGGGTAATCTTTCCTGGATTGTACCATTTGACCTGTCTGGTTTGAGTAATCTTACCTGGATTGTATCCAGTGACCTGTGTGGTTTGGGTAATCTTATCTGGATTGTACCCTTTGACCTTTGTGGTTTGGGTAATCTTACCTGGATCGTACCCTTTGACCTTTGTGGTTTGGGTAATCTTACCTGGACTGTACCCTTTGACCTGTGTGGTTTGGGTAATTTTACCTGGATTGTACCCTTTGACCTGTGTGGTTTGGGTAATCTTATCTGAAGTTCCACGACTAATGGCAAGGTAGACCCTGTGGACCTGCCTCCCTCCGTCCGTTCCTGTCTCTGCCTCTCTTCTCTCTGTGTCTTTCATGCTGTTGTCTAAGAGAGAGCAAAAGTCAAAGACGGGAGAGAGAGGAGGGGAAGAGAGAGAGGGGGGGGAGAGAAAGACAGGAGAGAGAAAGGGAGAGTGAAGGGGGACGAGAGAAAGAGACACACATAGAAAGGGAGAGAGGGGGATGAGAGAGAGAGACATAGAAAGGGAGAGAGGGGGGGGACGAGAGATATATATATATATAGAAAGGGAGAAAGAGGGGGACGAGAGAGAGAGAGAGAGAGAGAGAGAGAGAGAGAGATTGTATTATATGATAACACAGTAAGTAGTACTTACGGCACAAGCTGCAGCAGACATGACCCACTGTCAGAAAACATCTTGAAAAAAGAAAGAAAAAAGCATGTCATATGGCTTGACCATACTTTTCAGCACCCGATTTTTCCAATCACAGAGTCGTGCGCTTCTCTAAAGATCAGTGTTGATGCAATATCGCCTGACCTGTCACGTGCATCTGCTTCTGTCTCTTGATTGGCTTTAGTGGACGTGTTGTCGTCAGGAAGGTGCCATGTTTTGTTTAATCGACACAAATCACCCAACTACAGAGCACAGGTCTCTGCTTGAGGCCGAAAGCCGGAAGGAAGATCAAACTTCCTTCCTCTGTTTCTCTGTTGATTCGGGATCCGACATAATTTGCCTGAGACTACTAATACAGAGGTCAGCGTGATGTTTGGTTTACAAGTCGTGCCTTGATTGCTGAGGGTTCTGTTTGGTATATCAGTTGTTGTGTCCTTGTGCAAATATCGGATCGTAGTAAACCACAGAAACTGAGACAGGTTTTACCATGTGATGAACGAGGATAGAGACTACATTGGAAGGCCATTGTCATTTGGGACTGTTTGACAGGGCTGAATTTCATTCATGTTATTTAATCCTTTGATTCCCTTACCCTGTCCACCAGCATCCTGTATTGTCCACCAAGCCAGCAAAGCAAAAAACTTAACCCTTTGATTCCTTCACCCTATCCACCAGCTTCCTGTAGGAAACTGGTGGATAGGGTGAGGGAATTAAAGGGTTAAGTTTTTGCAGTTGGTAGATAGTGTGTGGGAGTCAAAGGGTTAATATATTGTTGCCACATACCAGTACAGTCACAGCAACGAGAAACTCTTGGGAGAGGAAGACAGCAGAAGGTCCTCAAAGAAGCGCCATTCAAGACTACCACAGATAAAATGTATCACATGTTTTTGTTTTATACACAGATATCAAACCTTTCTGACTATAGTTATAATTGATAACTACTTACATCCTAGCCCCACAGGGAAGAAATGACATTCCTACCTGTGGGACACAGCGAGGCCAGTGCACACTGTGGACCTAATGAATAGCAGCAGCTGGACTTAAAGGTTCATGAACAGGTTAGCGAATACCTGGCATGTTTGTTTTGACATTACTGAACGATTTTTCTTTTCTCCGACTTGTCTCCATCAGAGAGATAAAATGAACTAGAAATGATTGGAACAAATGTGGCAATAAAATGTTGGGTGATCGTTTTCTCAAACACTGCTAAGTAGATGTTTGTGGGAGGCTTTTGTTGTCACTTGACTGTGTCAGACTGATAGAATCCGACTGATGGGAATCAGGAGATAAAACCCATGGCAACGGCAGCGTTGTTCTGCAGTTGTTTCTTGTGAAACACTACACAGTGATCGTTTCCGTCACTATGTCTTCATCAAATTGAAGAACTAAGCGTGTGTTATGGCTGACACGTGACAGGTTTGATACCCCGTAAACGTGAACTCTGACCAAGTTTCGTTAAACTGTTTGAGCGTAAGATTGGCCATCAGTTTGATGAAATGAGAATGATGAACTTTATCACGGTGTTTTACTACGGAGGAAGTAATACTATGGAATGAATGTGGAATTTACAATACAATTGCGTTGTATCGTCACATTATGAATGAATAGTCTTTTTTTTTTTTTTTTGGTAACAAAGACGTGGTCGTTCGATGTCTAACTACTCATTCTGATGAAAATTTCTCAAAACCTGTTTTTAGGGCGTTGTCACTTTTTTCAGATGTGCAGCCATCAGTCTGATAAACAAAAACAGCCAACAAAACTAAGGAAACAAACAAACAAACAAACATGAGAGCCAGCATCTTAATATTGCATTCACTTGTTACTTGGTAATATAATGACTTGTTCGTTAAAGAGTGTGCGTGACACACTGATAAGATGATGCTGATGTTGTCGTCTTCGCAAGCTGAGCGATCAGTTCTGTTTGGGTGATAATGAAGATATTGAAGAAAAGCATGGCATGAGATACTGAAAAACAGTTGTCTGTTCAAAAGGCACTTGACACCATGATCATAATAAAACACGGTGGTTAAAGTAATACTAATCAACCAGTGACTAGTGACAGACTTAGCAAGACAATATGTGGACAGTGGGACATTAACCCCACTACTGCCATCAACCTGATGAAAGAAAGGCCAAGTGCCAAACGTGTTAGCAGTTTCATACTTAGTAAATATGTCGCAAGTGTCCTTGTAGTTTTCAAAATGTATGTCTGCCTAAGATACGAACATCGATGAACAAAGGAGGCTCACAGACATTGGTCTTTTTATCTTGGGTACTCCAACTGGCATAGGAGACTTCCAACCCATCACAGCCCGAGATGTGTGTTAGTGTTGTGCCACCCTTGGCTCAGTAGTGGCTTCTTTATTGTTGATATTTCAGACAACATGTTAAATCCAACCCATTGCAGCTGAAGGTGTTAATTGACGTTTAGTTGCTCATGGCTCAATATTTGCTTGATTTTGTTGTGGTTGTTGTTGTTGTTTGGTATTATAGACAGCATGGCACTTTCAGCCTATTGCAAACCAAGATGTGAGTTAATGTTTGGTTAAGTATTGTCGTGTCTTTCCTTGGTATAGTAAACAGCATGGTACTTTCGGATCATCACAGCCTAAGGTCTTAATATTTGGCCACCCTTTGCTAAAAAAAATTAATACACAGTTTGCCAGACTTGTGCTGGCTGGGATATTTTCTTGTGACCTCCTTAGACCACTTTCAGTGCGATATGCTTTGTTGCACTTCTCTTTCTGTCAGCCACCCTTGACTGGTTTTCAAATAAAGTTTTTATGAATAGCTGATGTAGTCAAACAACATGTAGGCTAGTTATGTGTATGCCAAACGTTGTCTAATTGCAGACAATGAAAGGGACCTACAAAATCTTGTGAATATACTAGAAATAGAAAGCAAAGGTAAGGGGTTGGAACTAAACAGCATGAAGACTGAAGTCATGGTGATCAGTAAAAAACATGAAGTCCCCTCATGCAAAATAACAGAAAACGGCACAACCTTGAGACAGGTTAATAAGATCCAAAACAAGTGTGACTGCCCGCGCCCAAGCAAACATGAACCAGAAGAACAAGAAAACCAATATAAGCGCGTATCCAACGAGACAAAACAAAACAAGCGCAAATTTTCGGCCAACTAGCCTTTGTCAAGCGCGAACGCACGGTCACAAACAAATCACAGACACCAAACAATGGATAATAAAAACGGGACTAAAAACTTCCCTGCCGCCTCGTCCAGTGGGTAAGAAATGGAATGCCCATGTCGTCATGAGCAGTAGTAAGAAGTGGGGAGAGGGGAGGCAACTATGATGTCAAAAGGGAAGTGAGATGAGTTCTGCAATTTTGAGAAGTGGCCATGCTATATCGGTATAGCCCTGTTCTGAAGAAGGCACAGGGCAAGAGCCAAGAGGTAAGGGAGTAGATTGTGCCCATGGGTACAAAGATGGGCCCCAGCTATGCCTGTTTGTTCATGGGATATTTGGAGGAACAAATCCTACAACAATACAAGAAACCCAAACCTGAAATTTACAAAAGATACATAGATGATTGCATTGGCATGACATCCCTCGATCATGACCAACTTTTGCAATTCATCCATTACGTCCAAACGTTTCACCCATCCATCAAGTTCACATATGAAATTTCAAACACATCCATAAGCTTCCTTGATATCGAAGTTTCCCTTCAATCTGAACAACTAGTCACTACAGTCCACTACAAACCTACAGACTCACATTCCTACCTGGACTATCAATCATCTCATACTTCCAACACCAGAAACAGCATTCCCTACTCGCAGTTCTTGAGACTACGACGCCTCTGCTCAGACGAAGACGATTTCCAGGACAAAGCAGTTGAAATGACTAGATTTTTCCTGCGCAGACATTACCCACTCGAGGTCATCAATGAAGCCCGGAAAAAAGTCAACTCTGTCTCTCGGCCAAATGCCCTCCATTCGAAGCCCAAAGCTGCCACAGAGGATCGGCCAGTCCTCAGTCTAGTTTACCACTCGTCCATGTACCTCGTAAAAAGGATCATCTTGTCCAACTGGAATATTTTGCAATCCAGTCCCACTACAGGTGAAACCTTTGACCAGCGCCCTTTGATCGTCTACAAGAGAGACACAAATCTCCGCGACTTGCTGGTGCATTCCAATCTCGGCAAACCAGTCAGCCAACCTCCAGGAACCTCTCCATGCAACAAACCTAAATGCAAGACTTGTCCTTTCTTGTGCTCAGCCACCACAGTCAAAGGCCCCAAATCTCATATGAGAATTACAAAACATTTCAACTGTCAAACTTATAACATTGTCTACTTGATCAGCTGCTCTAAATGTTCCCAACTGTATATTGGTGAAACTGGACGCACCCTTGACACACGTTTCAAAGAACACTTGGCTGATATCCGCCACCAAAGGGATAAAACTATCCCCAATCACTTCAACCAATCAGACCACTCAATCAGTGACATCCGAGTGAAAGGTCTGTGGCTTCTATACAATAACAGCACCATAGACAGGAAAGACAGAGAATCCCACCTCATAAATAAACTTGGAACACGCAAACCATATGGTCTTAATGACAAACCATAAGTAATCCATTGCGCAACAGAATTCAGACATGCCGTTTCATGTTTCTTCCTGTTCCCAGGCCTACCAGATTCATGGCACTGGGCACAATCTACTCCCTTACCTCTTGGCTCTTGCCCTGTGCCTTCTTCAGAACAGGGCTATACCGATATAGCATGGCCACTTCTCAAAATTGCAGAACTCATCTCACTTCCCTTTTGACATCATAGTTGCCTCCCCTCTCCCCACTTCTTACTACTGCTCATGACGACATGGGCATTCCATTTCTTACCCACTGGACGAGGCGGCAGGGAAGTTTTTAGTCCCGTTTTTATTATCCATTGTTTGGTGTCTGTGATCTGTTTGTGACCGTTCGTTCGCGCTTGACAAAGGCTAGTTGGCCGAAAATTTGCGCTTGTTTTGTTTTGTCTCGTTGGATACGCGCTTATATTGGATTTCTTGTTCTTCTGGTACAGATTTATTTAATAAGTTTAAATATCTGGGAACGATCTTTTCACCAGACTGCAGATGCACGTCAGAAATAGCCAGCAGAATCGGCCAAGCCAAAACAGCATTCAAGAAGGTGAAAAGCATTCTTACCAACAGTCTATCAGTTAACATCAGGAAGAGAGTTCTTGAATGTTATATAGAACCGATAATGTTATACGGTTGGAAGATGTGGACAGTCAACAAGCAAAACCAGAGTTGAGAGTTCCATGGACAGCAAAGAAAACAAACGACACAGTCTTGATGGAGGTTGACACAAGAAGATCATTCATAAGGAAGATTAGGAAAAGACAGGCAACATGTATAGGCCATTTTATGAGGAATGGGGAATTGGAGCACTTGGTCACAACAGGAAAGGTGGATGGTGGCTGAAGACAGAGAGGGTAGAAACAGATGGAAGGCCATGATCGCCAACTCCATGTGGCAAGCACTTGATGATGATGATGATAGACATTGTCATGTTCAAATCGGCTGCAATGAAAAGCAACCATGTGACTAGTCTTGTTTCCGTACAATCATCAAGTCCAACAGCAGTTTATGCACAAAAGTTATGAATACATGTGAAGTTTCCTGATAAGGACCAGTCACCATGGTGCAGTGGTTAACACAGCAGACAACCCACTGGAAGGTTGTGGGTTTGAATCCCGATCAGTCCTGTCAAAATCATCGTGGGGATTTTCAGCACCAACCGGCTCCGACCCACAACTGAGCGTGCTATGGGATCGTTGGGAGAACTGGGATCATGCTGTTAAGCCTCATCTGCGCATCATTGAGGGTGTTGCTCAAGTATCTCCTGAATAACACATCAGGCATCTGTATTTCTCCAGCCTGGTTGACGCCAAGATATATTAGGATTGGAAGCGTAGAATACAGACAGCCCTCTTACGCAGTCTCGGTCCTAGATGGAACTCCATAACATCATGATTATCATCCTTATCGTCATAATCGCCACAGCATCGCAAAAACTGTGCCAGCTTCTGTGGCTATTAAGGTGATGTAGAAAATGGTCCGGGGAGGTGGGGGGAGAGTTTCTTGATAATGTTTCTTTCTACATTGATAACTGTGTAGGCGCCTAACATTGTTAATTTTCGTGTGTGAGTGAGGGTATGTCTTCTGAACACAAAACGCCTTTGGGAGCCTATCTCACCGAGACAAAAGAATGCCAGGGTCCATATCTCATGTAGGAACACATGTGGACACTGTGCCGTTCTCTGCGTTGATGTGAAACGTCTGCTGGACCGCCCAAAGTATGTCGGGAAAAGCGTTATGGCATTTGTACAGAAAGCATATCGCCCGGCCTGCTGACTGTATGCGTCAGAGAGAAGGGGCTTTTACGTAATTGGCTCAAGGGGTGTAGGGAGAAAGCGGTGTTGTCCACTCAAAAACAAAAGTGTGTCTGGAAAATATGAACGGCCATCACGCTGAAGAAGTAAGCTGAAGGCTAAAAATCGGGCTGAGAGAGAAGAAACGGTGTGGAAAATATGAAAGCAGAGTGAGATGAAATAATTGGAGAGAAGAAAAGAAAGGGGGAAAGATGGAAGAGCAGAAAAGAGACGTAAAAACAAGATGGTCAAGCCATACTAACATTTTTTTATATCAAACTTGTTTCAGGAAATCCAGATTTAGCGCTTCTCAAGGGCACTATGCTATGGCCTCAGAGAAGCTTTAGTTGAAATAAAATAAGACGTTCATGGTAAACTGTCACAACAGTGAAAATAGATTTTAGCTGTATTTTCTGTGGAAGTTCCTGAGAAAGTGCTGTGCACACATTTCACACTGCCTTAAAAAGACTACATTCAAGCATATATTTTTTTGGTCCTAGAAATCTTGTACCCTTGCGCATTACCTTCAGAAGTGATGCTTTGCGAGTTCTGAACAGTCCATACCTTCGACCAAAACTTGGTGAAGATCTGTCTTTAAAGAGCTAAGAAAATCTTGCGTACCTCTCTCTCTCTCTCTCTCTATCTCTCTGTATCTTTCTGTCTGTCTGTCTGTCTCTCTCTCTCTCTCTCTTGAACACACTTGAACATATAATGACTATCTTGAACACACGTGAACATAATTACAATGAGGATCATATTTAATTGGCAAAAGGAATGCAAAGTTGTGGTCAGATAGTCTTAGTCAAGCGTATAGAAAAGGCAGCAAACAGACAAATTCATTATTTGTCGGAAATCAGCAAATCTGTGTGAATGAATCGTCCACAAATTGTTAAACGTGACAGACCTAATTATATCGGATCGTGGACGTGTCTGGCACGCAGAGTTGGTAGGAAGCGGCGCACATCATCAATGTTCAACGCACGTTCATGTCTCTGTATTTATTAGAGAATAATGATGGCCGCCACTGAAAATGGAAGCAACTATTGCCGCGACTCCATTTACCACGCACATGATTGGAATCTAAATAATAATCACTTTCTCCTCCTGCTGTGATAAATAGGATGCTGTTCTGGGCGCCAGCTTTTTGCTTTTTCTCCCTTCATTCCCTAGTCTCTGACACGCCTCTTTCTGCCGTGGAAAATTTGAGAGAGAGAGAGAGAGAGAATGTGTGTGTGTGTGTGTGTGTGTGTGTGTGTGTGTGTGTGTGTGTGTGTATGTGTGTGCGTGCGTGCGCGCTCACGTGCTTACATGTATTATAATCAAAATGTTGCCACTGCTCTCTTTGTAAGGCATTCTTCTCGTACGCACACACATCGCACGCACGCATTGGCACAGACACATATGCAAGCAAGCGCAAGCAAGCAAGCGCACACACACACGCACGCAGACCCCCCCCCCCCCCCCCCCCCGGTGAAATCCCACATTCATATTACAGCTTCGTACGTGATCAAGTTGATATTGGTAGACCTGTATCGTTATGTTGAATTCTTCTTTATTGTTCCCATCTTTATATCACAAATCAACATTGACAGATCAGTTGAACCACACGCCCTGTCTAGACCTCAGCGTGAGACAATAGTGCCTGATTTGTCACGTGACGTATGGTTCTGTCCGCTGATTGGCGACGATGAGCACGTGGCGGACAGTTACTGTGCCGCGTTGGGGCGTCCGACAGGTAGAATAGGAAAAACATACGTACGGCAGACAGGTGTAGTAGGAAAGCACAGACATTTCTGCTGGTGTAGGAGGTGTCCTCTCCTCGGTGCCACGACCTTATAACTTTCTGAGTCTGTAGGCGACACCTATCGTGAGCTGTTTCCACTGTTTTTCGTGTTGCTACCGACCACACACACACACACACACACACACACACACACACACACACACACACACACACACACACACACACACACACACACACACACACACACACACACACACACACACACACACACACACACACACACTCTTATCTGAAAGCCCATATGTGAATAGACGTTAAAAGAGATAATGAACAGAGAGAGAGAGAGAGAGTCGTCTGAAAGCACATAATAATATGTGAATAGACGTTAAATGAAATAACGAACACGTTATATGAAATAACGAACACACACACATATACCCCCCCACCCCCACACACTCTGTCTGTGTGTGTGTGTCTCTCTCTCTCATTCATACACAGACACACATACATATACACACTCTGTCGGTCTGTCTGTCTGTCTGTCTGTCACTCTCTCTCTCTCTCTCTCTCTCACACACACACACACAGACACACTGACATTCTCCCTCTCTTTCTCACACACACGCGCACACACACACACACTCATACACAAAACACACTCACTTTCAGCTTTCAGCAGTTCCTGTTGATTTTTTCCCATTATGCACCACAAATCCATTTTTTTCTGAGGCTGCGCTAGATGTCCATGCCCGGATTTGAAGATAGTTACGAGGGTTGTTCAATTTAAGATGTCACCACCCCCTAAAAAACGTACCTCTCATCTCAGCAACTTGAAACTTTTACATCCCCTCGAAGTATTCTCCGTTGGCTAGGATGCAAAGTTCAAGCCTCCTACGCCAATTCTCAAGCGCCCTCTGATAGTCGGTTTTAGGCAGACCAGACAACTCTGATCTTACGGCTTTGGCGAGGTCTTGTACCCGGTCAAACTTACGCCCAGCGAGCTTTTCCTTCAGAACAGGGAACAGCCAGAAGTCGCATGGGGCCAAGTCGGGGCTGTAGGGTGGGTGGTCCAAAACTTGGATCCCTTGCTCGCTCAGGAAGGTTGTGGTGACCTTCGCCTTATGGGCACTGGCATTGTCATGCAGAAGAAGGGTCCTCTGGGTGCCGACGGTTGGGCGCTGCTCATGGATTTTTCCTACAACTTTGGGGAGCACAACTTGGGTATAGTAGGAGGCAGTGATTGTTGATTTCTCAGGCAAAATGTCAATTGCCACAAGGCCTTGCGTGTTGAAAAAAATAGAAAACAGTCGCTTGCGACTCTGGAATCCTGGGCGAAGAACAACTGGTCGGTCTCCGTCAGGGCCAACCCACATGCGGTTGCAGCGTTTGTTGGGGATGCCGTAGAATGTGAGCCAACTCTCATCTCCCGTCACTAAGTCACACAGTCGTTTTGGCCCGTTGGGCTCAAACTCATCGAGCAGTTTGCGTGAACATGCCACCCGCTGCTGCTTCTGATCATCACTTAAGAGATGTGGCACCCATCTTGCAGCCAGTTTTCTCATGTGAAGGTCTTTGTGCAGAATGTTGTTAATGGTGCCAATTGAAAGCTCACATGCCTCGCTTAATTCCCGCACAGTCGAATGTGGATCCTCCTCTATCAGTCTTTTCACATATGCAATGTTTTGTTCGTTCCGAGCTGGTAAAGCTCGCTCTGCACGATTACCCCAATCAGATGGCACTCTACCTGCTCCTAATTGTTTGACCCACCTGCAAACTGTGCGGTAAGACACACAATCCGTTCCGTAAACAGCTTGCAAATCTGCGTGTATCTTCCTACAATCGTCACCAAGTTGTAGCCTTGTGAAAGTGTAGAAACGAAATTGCTCATTGGTGACGTCCATTTTTTTCAGGCTCAGCTATTTGAAACACATTTGTAATTACGTCATACTCCGAGTTGCGTCATGATGTCAACTTTATTTTCTGCATGCTAATCAGGTAAACTTTAAAGTTGTGTTTGGTATAAACATTTTTCTGTGCGTTGCTTCGTTTTCAAACGGCAAGCCTAGTGTCATCTTAAATTGAACAACCCTCGTATAATTACACTTGGTGAATTACACTTTATGTCAAGGTCTTATTTATTCTCATTATTTTAAAGCCCAGTCGACTTCACAGAGCCATATAAGGGCTATAACCCTTTCAAAACGTACACAACGTCTGGTTGAAAAAACAATAAATGGAAAAGGAAATTAAGTACGCATAGCAACGGTGGTAACTCACATGAAAGAGGAGTAGGCATCATGATCAACAAAGACAAATCAAAAGCAGTTAAGGGATACTGGACAGTTTTGCTGGTCAAGTTAGGAGGCAAACCATTTGATATCGACATCATTCAGGTGTATGCACCAACATCCGCAAGTACTCAGGAAGACATCGACAACTTCTACGAAGTATTAGATATGTCCAAAGTCCAATGTAAATCACAAGAAGTTACTGTAATAATGGGAGATTTTAATGCTAAAGTGGGACAGGATAGGGTGGAAGATATGGTTGGACCTCATAGCCTTGGTACGCAAAATGAAAGGGGTGAGAAACTTGTAGAATGGGCACAGATGAATGAGTTCATAGTAGGAAACACCTGGTTTGAGCAACCAAACAGAAGAAAATGGACTTGGAGGAGTCCAGGAGATCATACCAAAAATCAGATTGACTACATCCTGATAAACAAAAGATTTAGAAATTCTTTACTGTCGGCAAAAACACTACCAGGCACAGACTGCAACAGTGACCACAATCCTGTATTGGGAAGATTTAGACTGAAATTGAGGAAAAGGAAACAGACCAAAAACAACATCAAATTAAACCTTGGACTCTTAAAGACAGATGAAGTGATACGTGAAAAAATTAATGTACATGTTCAAAACAAATTCAGTGCTCTGGAAGACGCTGGTGACAGTGAGGAACAATGGACAAAGTTGAGGAATTCGATAAATGAAGCTTGTGAGGAAATCCCTAGGGCAGATAGAAAAGCAAAAACGAGCTGGATGACTAATGAAATTTTGGGCTTGATGGAGGAAAGGAGGAAGGCAAAGAGAAACGAAGAGATCTACAGGAAGATAAACAAGGAGATCAGGAATAGGTGCAATGAAGCTAAGGAAGCTTGGCTGAAAACAAAGTGCAAAGAGATGGAAGACCGACACAAAACGGATCCTCAGGGTATGTACAGACGAACTGAAGAAATTGTCCACAGGAAAAATACATGCACATCAACTGGGTGCTTGAAATCGAAAGATGGCACGCTCATCATGGAAAAGGACAAAATATTAGATAGATTGGGAGAGTACATTAAAGACCTTTTTGAGGATGACAGAAACGAAGAACACATTATAAAAAAGAACTTTGAAGGACCACCCATAATGAAAGATGAAGTTAGAGCGGCACTGAAAAAGATGAAACCAGGAAAAGTCCCAGGACCAAACAACATTACTACAGAGATGATTGAAGCCCTCGAGGAATTTGGCGTAGAAAAAATAACAGTCCTCCTAAATGAAATTTACGACACTGGAAAAATCCCCAAAGATATGTCAAAATCAATTTTCATTGCACTTCCAAAGAAGACAGGGGCTATAGAATGCGAACTCCATCGCACAATCAGTTTGATGAGTCATGTAACAAAAATCCTGTTAAGAATAATCATGATGAGGACAAGGAATAGAATCAAAAGAGAAATAGCAGAAGAACAGTATGGATTTGTGGAAGGGAAAGGAACTATTAATGCCATATACATCCTAAGAACTACCATAGAGAGGTCAAATGAGGTGAAAAAGGATTTGTATTTATGCTTTGTTGACTACACCAAATGAATTGATCAACCAACTGGAGAGACTCAATGTTGATGGAAAAGATCTACGAATAATTAGAAATATGTACTGGGAACAAACAGCTGCAATGAGAATAGAAAACAATGTAAGCTCTTTCCAAAACATCAAAAGAGGAGTCAGACAGGGTTGTTTTGTCACCAGATCTGTTTTCACTTTACAGCGAAAACATCATGAGAAACCTAGAAGAAGACCCTGAATTAAAGGTTGGAGGGAAAATGATAAACAACATTCGATACGCAGATGACACCGTGCTAATTGCAGAAAGTGAAATGGACCTACAAAACCTTGTGAATATGCTCGAAATAGAAAGCAAAGGTAAGGGGCTGGAACTAAACAGCAGGAAGACTGAAATCATAGTGATCAGTAAAAAACATGAAATCCCCTCCTGCAAAATAACAGCAAATGGCACAACCTTGACACAGGTTGTAAATTCAAATACCTGGGAGCGATCATTTCATCAGACGGCAGATGCACATCAGAAATAGCCAGCAGAATCGGCCAAGCCAAAACAGCATTCGGGAAGATGACAGGCATTCTTACCAACAAATGCCTATCAATTAACATCAGGAAGAGAGTTCTTGAATGTTATGTAGAACCAATACTGTTGTACGGATGTGAGGCGTAGACAGTCAACAAACAAAGCCAGAACAAGATTGAGGCAGCCGAGATTTGGTTTCTAAGAAGAATGTTGAGAGTTCCATGGACAGCAAAGAAAACAAATGAGACAGTCTTGATGGAGGCAGACACAAGTAGATCATTCATAAGGAAGATTAGGAAAAGACAGGCAACATTTATAGGTCATTTTATGAGGAAGGGGGATTTGGAGCACCTGGTCACAACGGGAAAGCTGTAGGGAAAGAGAGCACTGGGTAGACCCAGGGAGAAAATGCTGGACGGACTTGCAGAGTGGCTGGGGACGAGGGGGGTGGGAGAGATGCTAGGGGCAACGAGAGATAGAGACAGATGGAAGTCCATGATCGCCAACGCCATGCGGCAGGGCACCTGATGATGATGATGATAATCAATGCATGTGCGTACATGGTCTGAGAATATGCCCCTTACATTGGCCATTCCGTCCAATTTATCACCAGAGGGTTTATAAACAAACATGAATACAAATGTAAACATAACTAAGGAAACTAAAACGTATATATAAACGGGCCTGATTTACGTAAAATTGCTTTTACACAACACTTTTTCTTGCAACCAGAAATGCAGTCGATACATGTTCCCAGTAATCAATCCTAAGAGAACGTACAGCTTTAAAATCACTTTAGTGAATAGACATTAAATCAAAAGGCCACCACCATCTACAGCTTTATAGAACGTAGGTATACATACCAATGGGCCAACAGGGCAGAAAATGATAGGAAGAACTGAAAGAAAGCAAAGGTGCAAGACAGAAACAAAGAAAGTGACAGAAAAAGAAGTATCTCTCACAGAATTTCCAGGAGGTGGGGATACTATTTACACTGAAAGAGCCCTCGGCACCCCATAGGGGGAGACAAGGTCTCCCATAATAGACACTAGATAGTTTAATGTACAAATGTGATGTCTTTCCCACTATTTTTATAGTTCTTCTTATTCATTATAATCTATTTTAGTGTTCTGTTGTTCATGAAACAAAAATGTGGACGTTTTGTTGAGACGGACAGCAAGCTAGCGTTTTGGGGCCAACTATTCTGACCGACTGGTCAGCTGAGGTCATCGGAGAACAGCGGGGAAAAAACAACAGTGTTGTGCTGATTGTAAATTTTACACCCGTGATTTCCCAGTGGACCAGGCGCGCGATTTGGATGCTGAAATGTGGTGTTGCATTCGTCAATTGTCTAAAAGAAAAATCCTCTCTGTAACAGTTTCAACAAACAAGGCGTTTTTAACACACATGCACGCACAAGCAAGTTGCACGCGCGCGTGTGCGCGCGCGCACGCACACGCACACACACACACACACACACACACACACACACACACACACACACACACACAACAAGAGCAAACAAGCAAGCACGCACGCGCGCACACACACACACACACAAGCAATCAAGCAAGCATGAAAACACACACACGCGCGCGCACACACACGCACACACACACCACCACCACCACCACCACCATCACCATCACCACCGTTTTCCAAAAGAAGCCATTTCATCTTGACATCTCCGCCCCAGCCCAGTCTCCCCTGCAAAACACTCTTGCCCGATCTTTTGTGCATTCGTCAACATGTATGACATGGCTGAAATCCACATCATCCCAGAGCAGAGCTTCATAATCTATGAAGTGGGGAAGGGGGAGTGAAGGGATATAGATTGTCGTTCTTGCTGTCCAGCTTAATGTGCCAATCATTCTGACCATGTCAGCTTAGGGTTTGATATACAACATAATAATGGGGTCTGATCCTGTCTTTCCATCTTGACATCTGAAGACATCGCCTGCCCTCAGCTTCTGTGTAGTCTTATGGGGTCTTTTAGATTATAGCAGGCAGATTTTGGTGGAGCGTATATGAAGCTTCCCTTTGAATGCGTTGATTTTTTTTAAAGAATAGTCTGTATATTCCGATTTCCGGATTGCCGAAAAGTGTTCGTACAGTGATAGCTGATGAGCTTGCGAACTTACTGGTTGCCAGGCAACATTTCTACGTCATCGGTATAATACGACTTTTTTTGATGTCGAGGTTGGTCTTCCAGGCTCTTGTGAGAGGAAACGATGCACACACGGTCATTTCGCTTCCGTATGTCCCGTCCCTTCGTTCTTCCTTCCATTCTCCATACCAGGCCTGTCTTACTCCTTTTAGCTGTTTGTTCGTCAGAAGGTTTTAGACTTTAAAAAGTTTTTAACATACCGCACAGACAAGTTGAGCGTTCTGTTGTTAACTCTGCTGCTGCTTGTGCTTCTTCCGTTCGTTGCGTACATTGTCAGGCCACATCTTGGCCTGCATGTGGCCGTGCATGTGGCCATACATGTGGCCATACACCTGGCCTTTTTCTATAGTACTTGCCGGCTGTCATGGATTCCCCCCCCCCTCTCCCTCCAGTTTGCGTGTGCTTTGTGCCCTGGAGTTTTAGTCGTTGTTAGGTGTTTGCTTTGGTGAATGGTAAGAGTGCACGCTTTGGTCTGGTTCTTGTTTCAAGATTTGATGCTTTACTGCTACTACTACTACTACTACTATCATCATCATCATCATCACCATCACCGTCATCATCATCATCATCATCATCATTATTATTATTATATTGTTATCATCTTGGTGGTCAGTCGAGTTGTAGTCAGCTAAACCTCTTGTCTCTCTCCACGTATTAAGGAGAAAAAAAGGCTGCAGCATTTGTTTTGCTGTATGGTCCCTTTGACTGCAGTTTCAGTTTCAAAAGATAATGCCTCAACACCCGGAATGAATTCCACATCCACTGACGCCACTGATACCATACCTCAGGTTGATGAACGTGTCAGTGTAAATATTGCTGTTCATGGATGAGTTGAGCCGGTTATGACCGTTTTCTGGACGTACAGTTTTTTTCATTATGGTAGTCGTCGTTTTCTGTTCGTGGCTTAAGGAATGATGATGCTGTTCGTGGCTTAAGGAATGATGATGCTGTTCGTGGCTTAAGGAATGATGATGCTGTTCGTGGCTTAAGGAATGATGATGCTGTTCGTGGCTTAAGGAATGATGATGCTGTTCGTGGCTTAAGGAATGATGATGCTGTTCGTGGCTTAAGGAATGATGATGCTGTTCGTGGCTTAAGGAATGATGATGCTGTTCGTGGCTTAAGGAATGATGATGCTGTTCGTGGCTTAAGGAATGGCGATGCTGTTCGTGGCTTAAGGAATGATTATGCTGTTCGTGGCTTAAGGAATGATTATGCTGTTCGTGGCTTAAGGAATGATTATGCTGTTCGTGGCTTAAGGAATGATGATGCTGTTCGTGGCTTAAGGAATGATGATGCTGTTCGTGGCTTAAGGAATGATGATGCTGTTCGTGGCTTAAGGAATGATTATGCTGTTCGTGGCTTAAGGAATGATTATGCTCCTCTTCTTGCTGTGTCTGATGCTGAGTAGCTGGTCTTTCTGGACTCTCACCAGTTTTTGCCAGGTTATCTTCCATCTCCTTTCCGCAAATGGCGGGGATCCAAGGAAGACCACTCTGTAGTTTTTTTCTGACTTGCTGGAAGGCCTTGGTCTGGTGGGAGAGCTTGTCGTTTTTCATGGCCTGGAGAACAGAGAAGGCATACAATGGAAGATCCCTTCATAGCATGTGTTATTTGTCGTCTGAAGCATAGAGTTTCCTTGAGTGTCTCTTCCTCTGCTTGGTAGTTGACGCACTGTTTGCATATAGCAACTCTGGCAGTTGTGGTGTAAGGGAAGTTGATGAGGATGCTGGTTCTTTCCATTGATCACACAGCGTTGGACAGTCAACAAGCAAAGCCAGAACAAGATTGAGGCAGCCGAGACGTGGCTTCTGAGAAGAATGTTGAGAGTTCCATGGACAGCAAGAGACAGTCCTGATGGAGGCAGACACAAGAAGATCATTCATACTGAAGATTAGGAAAAGACAGGCAACATTTACAGGCCATTTTATGAGGAAAGGGAAATTAGAGCACTCGATCACAATAGGAAAGGTGGAGGGAAAGAGAGCACCAGGTAGACCCAGGGAGAAAATATTAGACGGACTTTCAGAGTGGCTGAGGACGGAGAAGGTAGAAGATGTGCTTGCGGCAGCAAGGGATAGAAACAGATGGAGGGCCATGATCGCCACGCCATGCAGCAGGGCACTTGATGATGATGACCATGGACAGTAGTGATTAGAGGACTTTAGTAGTCAATAGCTTTCCTCCCTTGTCCCCTGACGCTACAAGTGTGGAGAGGGAACCTCTGGTAGCTTGGGGTTTATGTATTCTGTTGACGCGTGGGACCCTGCAAAAATAAAGATACAAAACAAAACAACAACAAAAAGACTCTCTCCCCGTCTCTGACTATGTGAATGTGTGTGTGTGTATGTGTGTGTGTGCGTGCGTGAGTGTGTGTAGGTGTGTGTGTAGTATGTGTGTGTTTGTGTGTGTGTGTATCAGTCTCTCTCTCTCTCTCTCTCTCTCTCTCTCTCTCTCTCTCTCTCTCTCTCTCTCCTTGTCTGTCTCCCTCCCTCCTTTCAATCCCTTTTCGTTCCCGTCATCCTCTCTCTTCATCCTTGATTTCTGTGTGAGATCACTACATACGTGTCACTCTTTTTCTTCAAACCCCCCCCCCCCCACACACACACTCACTCTGTTAACAGCCCCTTTTCCTTCCCCTCACCCCCCCCCCCCCTCCGATCATCCTGCGCGCCCTCTCTTCCTCTCACCAGGGCGGAAATGAAGGAGCTGTGGTCCTTAGATGTATGGCACACTTACACGCTTGGCCGGATCAGCGGGTGCCTCAGCTTTTTCTTCCTCCCCCCCCCCCAACACCCCCACCCCCCACCCCAAGGGGTCAGCACACACTTATTCCCCCCCGGGGCTGGCCGCGCAAATCATGCCGATCAATTGTCTTCCATCGATCTGCCTGTCAACCGCTCACTGCAAAGCCACCGTTACACGCCACGACTGTCCACCTCCTGCTCTCTCTACTTCCATCTCTCTACCTCCCCCTTCCTCCATACCAAACCTGTTTTCCCCTGCCCCCTCATGCCAGACGTGTCCTCCCCCTCCTCCCTTATGCTAGACCTAACACCCCTCCTTTACACCCCCCCCCCCCCTCTTATACTGACTTGGGTGTAGCCTTTTGTGTGTGAGGACGCCGGATTTGGTCTATTTTATGTCTGAATGCGGGTCTTTTTGATCTCGCTTAACATGTTGAATTGTATGGCATAATTTTACAAGACGTATGTCTGTTTCAGATCTTTTCATTTCTGAAATAAAAAAAAAGAACTTCCTGCAATACTTTCTGGTATATGATCAATGTATCAACACTTGGGTGCCGTTCGGTGAAGCCATCATTGAAAACAGGCTTGACGATTAGTTCTCTCCCCCACCCCCACCCCCCCCCCCCACCCCCCGGCTCACTTTTTCGCAGAATATTGTGTTAACGTCTTTATGTGTAAAAGTTGTTGCATGAACATTACTTGTGCCTTTCGCAATGTTTTTTTATTTTCCAATTCAGAGAAATAGGCCTGGATATTTATACTACATGGATATCAGTAATGAGCATTGTTTCATGAAGGCGCTGAGAAAATGATGTAGAGTAGGTTCTGAATTATCGTCACAAAGATATGACCGAGAGAGAGAGAGAGAGAGAGAGAGAGAGAGAGAGAGAGAGAGAAAGAGAGAGAGAGAGAGAGAGAGAGAGAGAGAGTTCTTTTTGAAGATTTACGTTAGCACCCAAGGTATATGGCCGAGAGAGAGAGAGCTAGGGAGAGAGAAGGCAGGAGGGGGGGTGGGGGTGGAGAGGGATCCCCAGGACACATCCAAGACAAGTAATGAAGTAACGTGAGCAGTAACTATGAACCAGTCTGCATGGCGAAGTGGTTAGGGCAACAGACTAGAAGATCATGGGTTCGAAACTCCAATCAGTCAATAACAATTATTGTGGGATTTTACTTTTTGATAGATGTCAAGAATAAGAGTTGTCCCGTGCAGCCATTGACAGGAAGCTAGACAATATGATCTCGATCTTTCTTTTCAAGCGTGCTTTGGGCTCATTTTAAGACTGGATCTACGCAGTCGAGACTCATCCACTTTACGGATGTGAGCACTGAGAGTGAAGCTCAAATTTCCTCCTAACCGAAACTGCAGGTGTCTGTATCTCTTGAGCCCACCCGGTCGACACCAGCTGGCTGAAAATGTGCGCCTGTCTTGTCTTGTGGTATCAGAAACGTGCTCTGATACTATCTTTGTATAGTTCTAGTTCCTGTTTGCTTGAACGAAGGCCGTCAGTTTAAATCAGATATTTTACTTCAGGTTTTGTAAAATATGTAATACTCAGTGTGTCGAAATGGGTTTGGAGAAAACAATGATTTATCACCACCACCACCACCATCACCACCACCATCCTCCTCCTCACCATCATCATCAACATCATCATCATCATCATCATCTCAGCAACGGGTGCTATCCCCGGAAGCCATCAGCATATGTTGGGTAATAAGTTCCAGTATGTTCTCAGAAATGTGTCATTTAAGAAGATAAGCTATTAGACTACTTTCCGACAATGATTTTAAAATTATGAGTGATTGTTGTTCAGTCGTAAAGACACGAAACAACAGCATTGTGAGGGGACACTAGGGCGAAATAGTCTAGTGTCACCGCACAAAGCTGTTTTTAAGTTAATAAAAACATAAATGAAGGTACAGAATGCAGGATGTGCCCCAAAATAAATCTTTTCTGTACAGAATACAGACAGATATCCGTTTTTTTAAAAAACTTTTTCTAAGTTGCACCTATGTATGTATGTATGTATGTATGTATGTATGTATGTATGTATGTATGTATGTATGTATGTATGTATGTATGTATGTATGTATGTATGTATGTATGTATGTATGTATGTATGTATGTACGTATGTATGTATGTATGTATTTTGTCTCTGTCGTGTGTGTGTCTGTCTATCTGTTCATCTGTTTATCTATCTAGGTATCTATATCTGTCTGTCTATCTGTCTATCTATCTATCTATCTGTCTATCTGTCTATCTATCTATCTATCTATCTATCTGTCTATCTGTCTATCTATCTATCTGTCTATCTATCTATCTATCTATCTATCTATCTATCCCGTGCAGCCGGTGACAGCAGGCAAGACAAGAAATTCTTATTCTTTCTCTCCAAGCTGTTGTATCCATTTAAAACAAGGAAAGGAGTGGGTTGGGGAATGAAGAGGAAGAAGCGACTTAAAAGAAATACAAGACTGTCAAGCCATTCTAATAATCCCTTCTTCATACAAAGCTGGTTACAGAAAATCCATGTTTTGTACTTCTCGAGGACATTGTGACCTTGAAAAAACACGGTTGAAAGAAAAAGTGAAGCGAGGACAATGGTAGGCTGTCACAACAGTTGAAACAGACTTTAATTGTTTTAAGTTGTTTCTGAAAAAATACTGTTCATTCACCTCCATCAAAAAGAGCATGCAGATTTTTGCCTTTTTTTTGTTTTTTTTTGTTTTGCGAGTGGGTGTGGGTGTGGATGGTCTGTGTGACCTTGAACTTGATAATCACGTCTCCTTAACGATCTACACTTTTGATTCAAAACGGTAGAGACCCGTACAAAAATAACAGAAAATGTTAACCCAATTTTGTCACACACACACACACACACACACACACACACACACACACACACACACACACACACACACACACACACACACACACACCACACACACACACACACACACACACACACACACACACACATCTCTCCAGTCAGTATGGAGGAATCTACTTTTTTCCTGGGTTTTTGTTTTTTTGTTGTTTTTTTGTTTTTTAGTTATAAAATGTGATTCTGAAAAATATGAGAAAAAAGAAAAGAAAAAACGAAACGACAGTTATGTGTTCGGGAATACTTTTCTGTACGTAAATTGATACATCAGCAATGCAGAGCGTCTTGTGAAGCCCCTGAAAGATGGCGATGGCCGTGTTCTGTGTCTCCTTCCTGGTCGTCACAAGACCATCGCTTTTCATTCCCTGTCTGAAACATGAGGGTTGTCGTCTGCTTTCCTTTTCATACCTTGCTCACTTGTATTTCTACATCCCCATTCTTTTCCCTCGACTGCCTGTCTATCCGTCCGTCTGTTTGTTCTGACTCTGTCTGTCTGTCTTTTCTGTTCTGTTTTGTTCTGTCTGTCTGTCTGTCTGTATGTATGTATGTATTATGTATGTAATTTGTATGTATGTATGTATGTATGTATGTTATTAACATGGGTGCAACTTTTTCCGTTTGACGACGGAATCCGTTTTTTTCAAAAGAGTCAGAAACGGAAAATCCGTTTTTCGAAAAAATAGCCGAACTAGGGTCGGTTTTTTTTTTTTTCTAATATCGTTTATCGAACGTGAATGTTTCGCGACGGTCACTCTCCGGTGTAGAAAAGAAAGCGGAAGCACTCTTTTGGGAATGGAGCTATGAAAGTCAATGCGCATGCTCCGTTGCAAAATCTCGCATCAACTTCCGTGAAATCGCCATTTTTGAGCTTCGCATGTTGAGCGAACTTCACGATGCCAGCGGTGAAAGAAGGCAAACATGTCGCCTTAATCGACGCAATTGTCAAGAATAGATGGCGTTGGGAATGGGTAGAGGAGAAAGATACAGACAAAGATAAGTCCCGTCGCCTGTGGTGTGTGAAAATCGACCGAGCAGTTATAAAGATACTTGAAATTGTCTGAAATTGGATGAAAAGCATCTGCTGTTTTTCTTGAATCTAATTGCAGGAGAAAGCTTAAGATTCAGTTTTATTTTTACAAAAGCTTCAGTGTCTGGGAGGCATAGCGCCCCCCCCCCCCCCCATACGGGGTGCAGCCCCTGTACTCCACTAGGGGCCGGTAGGTCCCTGGACCCCTTTCCGTTTTTTTTATTTTTTCTAAGTTGCACCTATGTATGTATGTATGTATCTATGTATCTATGTATGTATCTATGTATGTATCTATTCTGTTTATCTGTCTCGGTATCTATCTATCGGTCTGTCTGTCTATCTATCTATCTATCTGTCTGTCTGTCTGTCTGTCTGTCTGTCTATCTATCTATTTGCCTATGTCTCTGTCTCTCTATCTAATCTATCTATTTATCTATCTATATATCTGTCTGTCTGTCTATCTATCTGTCTATATATCTGTCTGTCTGTCTGTCTATCTATCAATCTATCTATCTATCTATCAATCAATCTATCTATCTATCTATCTATCTATCTATATATCTCTGTCTGTCTATCTATCTATCTGTCTCTGTCTGTCTGTCTCTCTATCTGTCTGTTTCTCTCTCTCTCTCTCTTTTTCTCTCTCATTCTTTCCCCCCCTCTCTCTCTCTCTCTCAGCCTGTCTGTGTGTCTGCATCTGTCTGTCTGTCTGTCTGTCTCTCTCTCTCTCTCTGTCTCTGTCTCTCTCTCTCTCTCTTTCTCTCTCTCTCTCTCTGTCTCTCTCTTCGCCCTCCCCTTCCCCTCAGAAGGGGATATTTCTTTCTTAACATTTGACAACCCGTAACTGGGTCACGTGCTTTCTTCTGCTGAAAATAAAGAAGTAATCAGTTGAGAAGTAATGTCAACAGTTTCCATTATTTGCAGGCCACACACACACACACGCACACACACACACACACACACACACACACACACACACACACGCACACGCACACACGCACACACCACACACACACACGCACACACACACACACGCAAGCACGCACGCACGCACGTTCCACTGACCCAAAAATGTCCATGGTTATTTCCCTTTCCTACGGATGCAGCCTTTTCCCAAACATGACAAGATGATTTCTCACTATTTCTACAGCTGTCATGAGCCACTGTCAGTAATTCTATATCGGTTATTGACAGGTATGAAGAGTGTGGTTCGTTTGCGAATTGGTGAACTCATCCCCCGTGGGAATGCCGGGGGCTATTGCAGTATAAATGGCATCCCCACCTTCTGGAAATCCTGTGCAGGAAATTTCCCCTTTTCTCTTACTCGCTGTGCTTTTTTACTTGCTCCTTTGCTGTCTTCTCGTCTTATCGTTTTCTGCCTTGTTGGTCCATTCACCTGTATGTGTTCTACAAAAATGTATTTTACTTCTTATTAGGATTGATAATTGGATACATGTTGCAACTGTATTATTGGCTTTAAGGAAATGTGCTGTTGCACAGGCGATTTCAGGTACTTTAGACCAGTTTTGTATCTGTTTTGACGTGCCTACTTATATTTATACATTTGAGTTCATATTTGTATTTTTTTTCAAGCCTTTGGTGATAACTAATTGGGCAGAACGGTCAAGGTCAGGGGCGTATCCATAGATTATGCGCGCGAATGCACAGATATGTGCAATTAGTTTTCATTTTCAGGGTCAACTAGATGTCGTGTGTGTTTTGAAACGGTTACAGCGCTGATATGGCTGTGTGCTGTCGGCTGGGCTTTAAACATTGATAATGAAAACAATGGTGAGGTTTTATGCCTTCTTTGCTGCTGAGCGGTTGACATGTATGGATGGTCCCGCACTTGATCGTTATAGTTCCCGACCTTTGGGTGACTGTTTAAGGAGCTTCTATACGGGGGGAAAAACATGAAAAGGTAACGTGATTCCTTGAGAGAGGAGAAATAGTAATCTCCTTAACTTGGCCCAGCATTTTGAAGGTTCGTGTGCGGCTTGCAGATTTGAGTTCGTGCACGTGCACATGCACGTGCTTGCAATGTCCACAGTGTCCGGGACAGCATACGTACGTAATACTAGTCACCGATGGGGAGACCTCATCCAAACACTCAAGTAGCAACGACATGGGGATGAGACAGAGAAAACAAATATATGTTTTGGACTTTGAAAATTGTCGTTTAGAATTCATGCTCTTAAGTCAGGTTGAAAGGATCCAAATTCTAAAGGAATAGCAATTTTGAAAGAGAGTATCAAAAGACAAGATACATGTATATCAAACAGGAAGGACAACATCGTAGATCTTTCTGTATGTCATCATAATAGTACGATCCTGTTTCCGCTGTAACACGTTGTTCTGTTCAAATAGGTGACAGCATTATTGTACTTCCTGAATCAGTCAACAACTTGGGCGTTGGTCTTGATCCTCAGTTATCTGTGCGACGTTTCAGTTCTGTATGCAGTAGCATGTGACCTCGCGACTTCTCTTCCCTTGTCTTGTATCGGTTATTGAAACTCTCTCCTCTCTGGCGTGCCTGCTTCACTTGCCTCCAGCGTATCCAGAAGTCTGCAGTCTTGCCCCTCTTTCTCTCTCCCCCTCTCCCCCCTCTCTTTCTCTCTCTCTCTCTCTCTCTCTCTCTCTCTCTCTCTCTCTGTTATGTCTCTGTCTTTCTGTCCCTCTCTAATATATATATATATATATATATGTGTGTGTGTGTGTATGTACGTGCGTGCGTGCGTGCGCGTGATATGTGCTTCAGTATGTTACTCTGTAAAATTGTAATGCGTGATGAATCCAAATGAGTTCGGAGAAACGCGCTTTATA